>JANAVB010043417.1:7707097-7792398 GCA_029216955.1 Iris pallida
ATGACTCTGATGACAGCGCTCACTCTGAAGATCAAGCTCTTCTGGTAAGAAAATTCAAGAAGTTCATGAGATTTAACAGGAGAACAAAAGATAGCAACAACAACAACAACGAGGAAGATCCTATTTGCTACGGATGTAAGAAGAAAGGACACATGAAGAAAGATTGTCCAACAGCATCATCATCAAGAAAAGCAGTAAATATGACAAAGGCTACCTGAAGAAATCTACATCAAGAAAGTACGCCAATACAAGCATATGACATGAAAGTGAAGCCAGCGACTCAGAAGACAATCAGATGACGCTGCAAATGTATGCTGGTGGCTTGCGATCAGGTAATCACTAATGCTCTATTTGATCCTTATGATGATTTTACCTTTGAGCAACTAGAAGAGGCTTTCAGTAACCTGTTAAATGATTACAGAAAACTACATAGTAAATATAAAACCTCTAAGAAGGTACTCAAAGAGTACAAAGGTGAAATATGAAGACTTACCGACCAACTTGATCATGTTAGAAATAATGACTCTTCAAATGAGTCTGGTGATCTTTCATCTATTAAGTTGTTATTACACGTTAAGCTATCCGAAGAAAAAGAAGAAACTATCATCCAGTTAAAGGAAGACCTATCTAAGGAAAAAGAGTATCCAGTGTGCACAAGTCGGAATTGAAACACTTACATCTGACTATACTAGATTATATGACACTTCCAAAAAGTTGGAAATTAGGTTAGGAAAACAGCCTGAAGTTGCTGCTTCCTATTCTAACACGTGTCAATTACCGAATCATCGGAACACGCCTAACACTGTCAGACCAATCCATACCAAAACTATGCCCAAGAAGACTAATAGGCATACATTTTTCTTTACTAGAAAATCAAAACCTACCAATCATGTACCTCACACAACTTTCAACACTCAACATGCCAAATGCCACTATTGTGGCCTCATTGGTCATATATCTTCTGCATGTAGAATCAGAAAGTTAGTAGATTTAAATGTTTATGCATGGATACAAAAAACTAACCAGTCAGGACCCTACAAGAAATGGGTACCAAGAGTTTCATCTGCAAATTATTTTGTAGGTGGGATGCCCTTCACATGCTAGGAGCAAATGGATCCTCGACAGCGATTGCTTACGGCACATGACCGGTGATGCTTCATTATTTGTAACACTGTCGAAGAAGAATAAAGAAGGATATGTCTCCTTCGGTAATAATTTAAGAGGGTACATAATCGGTATCGGTGACATTAGTAAGGCTTCCTATTCTGTGATTAAAGTTATATATCTAGTTACCGAGTTAAAACATAATCTGCTCAGCATAAGCCATTTAGCTGATCATGGTTATGGTATTAACTTCGTCAAAGACAAATGTACTATAGTTGATAGTTCAACTGGTAGTACTATCTTTGAAAGTATTAGGGAAGACAACATATATGTTTTCTATTTGTTGGAAGATGCTAACAAAGCAGGTAGATGTTTGATGGCCAAAAGCATTGAGAGTCAACTATGGCATATGAGACTCGGTCATGCAAACATGGATACATTTCTAGACTATCTATAAAGAAGTTGGTACACGGCTTACCGGACATATCTTTAAAAAAGGATACGGTATGTAGTGAATGTGAAAAGAACAAAGCTACCAAATTCGCATTTAAATCCAAGAACGCTGTAAGTACCACGAGACCTCTACAACTGTTGCATATGGACTTATTTGGACCAAGTAGAAATTCTAGCCTAGGTGGTAAGTTATATATATTTGTCATTGTAGATGATTTCTCTAGATATGCATGGGTTTATTTTCTTGCACGCAAGAACGATGCATTATCAGAATTCGTCACCTTTTGCAAGAAAGTATAGAATGAAAAAGGGTTCATGATTACTCGCATTCGTAGTGATCATGGCGACGAATTTGAGAATGCAGAATTCAAGCAATTTTGTGACACACACGGTTATTTGCATGAATTTTCTTGCCCTAGGACTCCTGAACAAAATGGAGTTATGGAACGTAAGAACAGAACTCTATCTGAAATGGCTAGAGTAATGTTAAACCAGTTTAGTCTACCTAGATACTTTTGGGCTGAAGCTGTCAATACAGCATGCTATATTCTCAATAGGGTTCTAATTCGACCTATATCGAAGAAGACTCCTTATGAAATATGGTTTATAGAACACCCAATGTTTCATTTCAAGATTTTGGTTGTAAATGTTTTATTCTTAATACTAAAGACAATCTGAGTAAATTTAATGGAAAGGCCGATGAAGGTATATTTTTAGGTTATGCAGCAAAAGCAAAGGATACAGAGTCTTTAACAAAAGAACCTTGATCATCGAAGAATCAATCAATGTCAAGTTTGATGAGTTAAATCAACACTTAGACGATGACGACAATAAAGACATGATCACACCAAGTACAGCTACTGCAAAACCTTCACACCAAGCACCAGCTGAGTCTTCAAGCAAAGAAGCAGGAACCAGCAATCATGAGGCTACACCAAAGGAGATGAGATTCTTGGCAGATCATCCAAAGGACTTGGTAATTGGTGAGATTACCAAGGGTGTAAGTACTCGTTCCTCTGATAAAGATATAACTTCTTGTGTTGCTTTTGTTTCGCAGTTTGAATCTAAAAATATTGAAGAAGCATGTAGTGATAATTTTTGGTTAGAGCTATGCAAGAGGAATTAAACCAATTCGAACGAAATCAAGTTTGGAACTTGTTCCCAAGCCTATTGATCATCCAGTCATTGGCACCCGATGGGTATTTTGAAACAAACTGAACGAGAATGGTTTAGTGACTCGTAATAAGGCTTGACTCGTAGCTCAAGGATACAGTCAAGAAAGGTATCGACTATGATGAGACTTATGCCCCAGTTGCGAGATTAGAATCCATTCGCATGTTATGTACATGTGCATATTTTCATAATTTTAAGTTATTTCAAATGGATGTCAAAAGTGCATTTTTAAATGGTTTTATAAAAGAAGAAGTTTATGTAGCTCAACCTCCGGTTTTACTGATTTCAAATATCCTGAATATGTTTTCAAGTTAAAGAAAGCCTTATACGGTTTAAAACAAGCCCCTCGTGCTTGGTACGATCGTCTAAGCTCTTTTCTACTTGATAACATTTTTTCAAAGGGAAAGGTTGATACTACATTGTTTATAAAATCTTTGAATAACAACATTCTTTGATTCAAGTCTATGTAGTTGATATTATTTTTGGATCTACTGATGAATCTCTTTGTCAAGAATTTTCAAAGTGTATGCAGAATGAGTTTGAGATAAGCATGATGAAGAGCTGAAATTTTTCTCGGACTGCAAATCAAACAAACAAACAATGGGACGTTCATAAATCAAGCAAACTACACAAAAGATCTATTAAAGAAGTTCGACCTGGAAGCAGTCAAGCCACTTAGCACTCCAATGGTGACTTCAACCAAGCTTGATACTGATGAACAAGGCAAACCCGTCGACATACGTAAGCATCAGGTATGATCGGTAGCTTACTATATTTAACTGCTAGTAGACCAGACATTATGTTTAGTGTTTGCTTGTGTGCACGTTTTCAAGACAATCCTAAGGAATCACATCTATGCGCAGTTAAGCGTATCTTTCGATACCTTAAAGGCTCTTCTTCTGTCGGTTTATGGTATCCCAAAACCACGTTATTTGACCTAACCGTTTATTCTGATGCTGATTTTGTCAGATGCAAAGTAGATAAAAAAGCACTAGCGGTACATGTCATTTCCTAGGAAAAGCTCTAGTCTCTTGGTTTAGCAAAAAGTAAAATTCTATCGCATTATCAACAATCGAAGCTGAGTATATCATCGCAGGACGTTGTTGTGCACAAATTTTGTGGATGAAGCAAACTTTAGAAGACTATGGATTGTATTTTTACACATACCCATTTTTGTGACAACACTGTTTGCAAAAACAAAAGCGTTCTTTTTATTTCATAAACTTTGTAAGAAGATTACAATTGAATTCTGGAAAGTACAACTATAGGAAATCCGATCTGAAGACGATCGCTTTATCCCTTGGACGATGTCAACTTTGAAGACGGTAGCCTCAGAAGAGCAGCAACACTTGGGCAAGAAATCCTGATCTTTCTAATGATCGTGAATGATCTGATCTTGATAATGAAGGACTTGAAACTATTTATAGAGTTCTGGAAAATAACTAATTAGTAGTTATTTCTGGATTGCGCAGGTTGGATGGCGCAGGCATTGGACTGCGCAGACAGCGAACTTGCTGGCAGTTACTCGATCGTGGCTCAACTGTATTAGACGCGTGGCATTGTTTGATTGAAATGTGCATGGTCGTGTACAGACAGTTGCCACGTGGTGAGCAATTAATGGCATGTAGGCCACGTATAAAATGTCAGTTACCTTGATGGCTTGCGTTACTAGAACTGCGCTAGCTTCAGACTGCGCTGGGATCGAACGCGCAAAGGATCTGACAGACTGCGCTTCGGTTGGGTTGGCAGACTGCGCTGGAGTTGACAGCTGGACCGCGCTAACAACTGTCCTAGAATGCGGCGCGGCTCGAGAAACTAACAGACTCCTCTCTTTTTAGGCTGCCAGTTGTCAGAAAATTTGATTTTGTGTCAGGTAATGATGACGTTGCCACGTCAGCTAGCGCTCTTGGATGTTAGCGCGGTTCGGCCTCGCGCAGTTGATTTGTTGCGCATTCTGTCTCCTGTATAATTCATTTGAAGGGTGCGCAATTTGATTTTCATTGCTTTTTTGATGGGTGCAACTTGATTTTTAGGACCTACAAGATCCCCTTCAAAGTTTTCAAAATTTGAAAATATTCAAAGTTTCAAAATACTTTGAATTTCGAATTTAAAATCTAGTTGCGCAAGTGGCGCTTTGACTGCGCTTTTGGAGGAATCAGCTCCGACTTTTATGGCGCAATCTGAGGTGACTGTTACACTTTGAAAACTATAAATAGTTTCCATTCTCATTCTGTCAAGCTTTACTTGCTTTCGATTTTCTGAAGAGATAAAAGATTCCCTCCTACTTCGACTTCCTTCTTCTTCTTTCCGCCGTCGATTGCAATGGTACCCAAGCGTACAACTACTGAGAAGGGTAAGGCCCCCGCCGAGACCTCGACTCGCGTTGCGCCCTGAATCTTTGTCATGAAATTGGCCACCCAACACTGTAAGGTAGATGACAAACTCGATCGAAACCCTTTTTAGTGTTCTTGACATTTTTGAACCTTCATACCTCTCTCTTTTAGAGATTGATGGTATTGCGTCGCCCTTTTTAGGGTTTTAGTTACACACACAATAGTTTTCATTTTTATGAAAACTATACTCTTGCACAATCAGTTGGAAAGCGCTGGCAGATGTTCGGCGCAATCCATCGATTTGTGCAAGTCGGTTGAGCCAGCGCAAACTGTGCTTTGCGCAAGTGGGTTAGCGCAACCTGACGTCTTGCGCAAGTAGGTTAGCGTAACATGATGTCTTGCGTAAGTGAATGTGTTGGCATAATTGGATACTTTGTACATGTGGGATGCATTGGCGCAATCTGATGCTTTGCATAGCGTAATTTGATGAAATCTTTTTAAAGAAACTTTGTGATTTGGCATGTACTGATCTTTATCTCTTTATTTGATGCATTTAACCTCAGGAAAGATCCAATTATAAGGTCTTTGCAGGGACTTTGTCTGAACCTGAATTCAAGAGGATCTTTCCATGTGACATATCCTCATATGCCTTGCCATCATCTCGGCAAGCCATCCTGATGGCACAAGATAATAAAACTCTGCTGAGTCTAATGAAGGGCAGCCACTCCAAACTGCAGATACAGTTACTCATAAGAAGTCGTTGTTCCTGTTCGGTGAGGCTTTCGACAAAAACTCTCAGCCTAGACCTCGTATGGAACAGAGACTTTTCAAAGAGGCAAGAAGATGATACTTCTACCGGAGATTTCCATATGCCTTCCCCTATCTCGCTATCTTTTGTGAGCTATTCCAGAAGGATGGAATGGGATATAACTCCACTTTAGCAAGCCCGAACGGGGAACATCTGTGTGAAGAAGGGGCCGAACAGCAAAGACATGTTCTATAGTTCCTCTGAGCGTCACAGCTAGAACTGTCAAACGGGCCAGGCCCGTTGGGCCGGCCCGCCCCGCCAATAAAAAAGGTGGGTTGGGCTATACATTTAGAGGCCCGTTTCGCAGCGGGCCTCGGTGGGTTGGCCCGTGCGGCGCGGGGGCGGGGCGGGCTTGGGCGGGGCGGGCTAGCCCGCGGGCCTGCTACTGTTGTGTAAAATACTAATATGAAGGCTGATTGCTGCTGTTGTTGTGTAAAATACTATAATGTAAAATACTAAAATGTAAATGTGTAAGTGTAATAAGTATATTAAGCCACTACTATTTCTCACCAGCCGGCCCTAAGTTCCTAACCCTAATCTAATTCATTCGGCCATTCCTATTTCTCTCCGCTCGGGCCTCGGCGGCGCTCGTCCTCCTTCCTGAGTACCTCCTCTCTTGTGAGTCCCGACCGACTCCCGAGTCCTACTCGACTCCCCGTCCCGACCCCGAAGGCCGACTCCCCGAGTCGACTCCCCGAGCGACTCCCCGAGTCCGACTCCCCCGTCCCGACCCCAAGCGAGCATCCCGACTCCCCGTCCGACCCCGAACGAGCATCCCGACTCCCGTCCGACTCCGACGATATTGTAAGTTTGTACTGGTTGATTTTGATTCTCTGTGTCTTGGTTTTTTATAAAGTAAATTGTTTTTCCAATCTAGATGCAAGATTTAGTAAACAGGACTGCATTGCCTCCCACCATTTACTGGCCCTAAAGCCAAGGACTGACTACAGTTATTGTTGCTCTTTAATCTTTATGTGTGAACTCAACGTGTTATATGATGCCTAGGAGTAAGTTCCTGAAAATAAAGTCTCTATGTGGTGCCAAAATCCTTGCCAATCTACCTATGAGTAAGTTCCTGAAAATAAAGTCTAGAATTTGGCGCTACAAGCCTGCAATGGGGAGATGGACAGCACCACAGGTTTAGGCATTGACATGTGAAATTTTGATCTGGCATTGATAGACCACAGGTTTAGGCGTTTAGCTGCAAATGTGTGGCAAATTGTGAAATGGAGCGGGCTGGCCGCTGGCCCGCGGACCGCCGGCGGGTTGGGCTGGGCTGGGATTTTAGGCCCGTTCAAATGGTGGGTTGGCCCGCCCCGCCCCGCTAAATAGTGGGTTATGGTGGGTTATGGGTGGCCCGCCCCGCCGGCCCGTCCTGACAGCTCTAGTCACAGCTCCCTACTCAGAGGACTGAAACCTGGTTGCATCCCACCAGAAAACTCTTTCCTGCTGCTACCGGTCAGAACTCCGATATTCGCAAATAAGTTTGAAGGTTGAGGAAAGATATCCAGACCAAGATATTCGATTGACAGGTCTTGTGAATCAAGATAACAAGAGGGGGGGAGCTTTATAGCCAATTGGATATTGGCTCAATTTGAAGACCGGCTCAAGGAGATTGAGCTGTACCAAGCGGTGTACGCCACCGTTTATGGTTTTCTGCCTAATCCGCATCTATTCTTTGCATTAGAGAGAATACAATTACAGAACAGGGACTTTTATGACACCATACGGAGAGATCGGATTGGCTACATCTCCAGCTTGCCAATGGGGGATATCCCCTATGAAGAATTTGACCCTACCAATGATGAGTTGTACAAATTACGGCAAGAGAATGCTGACATGGTGGCTGTCTTTGAAGAGCTGCTATGCCACTACAAGATCTGTTCCTTGTACTACAAGAGTGGTACATCCGGCACCTACTACTCAACCAAATGGTTGTCGTATCTCTTTCTCAACCGTATCATTAAGAAAAAGACAAAGGAGCACGATAACTGCAAACCACCTTCTTCAGACCACTTAGCAACAACGAAGTGATAGGTTGATGGAGGAGAACAAGGATATGGATATCAAGATCGAGGATGATCTTCAATATCCCCCTCTTAAGAAAGTTGACATAATTGAGAGTTATATGAGGATGGGCTATAGGCCATGTCGAAGGAGGCCCAGTTGTGGGTTTCCTCACTTATTGGCTTCGACGATACGTCGTTCCTGGAGCCAGCGCCGCCGATCGCTTTTATCGAGGCGTACTATTTGCTGCTGTCCGCTTAGTCTTCAGCTACCGGATGGATCTATTATCAGCGATGACCTGCAGAGTGAATGCTGGCCTCCGCCTTTTTGTCGATCAAATGCTTCAAGGAAAGGGCGAGAAGGGAAGCTTTCCTCGGCTGGAGCTACCATACATATCTGTTCGGATGGCTGCTTCTGCACTATCCTTCAATGATGAACCCCGATATGGGGGCGGTGAGCGGCAGCTTCTTGAGGAGATTCTCCAAAAGCAAGTGGATATATACCACTTTAAGAGATTGCAGGCGTGCTCTTAATCTTGGAAAGGGATGGAACTTCTATTGTGTTCCCCCTCCAGCTGGCTACGAGCATATGTCCACCAACCTTGTCGACTCTGGGAGAGCACAGCCTCTTGGCCACACAATTTTCAACTGGTTGAAGATGATCTGGCCATCTCACTTGGTGTACCGGTTTGAAGATGAATGCTATCTGGAGCCTTATCTCCGAGCCATTTTGCACGCCAATTCGGTTATGACCAATTCCATGTAGGCAACGCCATAATGCCTACAGGAAAAAGGTTATCTGATCGATGGAGCTCGGGCTTGGGCTTACTATAATGCTCGGGACACGAGGACGATGTTCTCGATGCCGCTAAAGAGCGATCATGGTCCTCGCATGTTGTATACATATTCACTTTTCTACACATCGCGAACACTTTTGCGAGAATTTTAGTCTAGTAGACAGTTTTGCGACTGCGGCCCGATTAAAGAAGGAAGCATCTGTTGTGTTGGCTCCTGGTAATGATGAAGAGGATGAGCCATTGATGCACCGCTGGAAGCTTCGAGGGAAGCCAACTTCCCTGAAGAAGTCAATGAGCTGCTGCGCATCTCTTTGAAGGTCATCAGATCTCCAATCAAGGAGAGGAAGAAAAGGAGGAGGAAGAACCTTCTTCTCCAGTTGCTAAGAGGAAGATTGTCTTAGAATCTTTAGAAAGGGTCACTACCCGGTCGCAATTCGGCAGCATGCTGAGTCGGCTCAGAGAGAAGAGGCGACGACTCGACCTCTCTTCAAAGGCAAGTAGATGTCGTAGATGTAGAGAGTCTGGAGAGACCTTTACGCAGAAAGAAGATAGTTTTCAGGAGGAAAGTGGCCACTCCTCCAAGACCTATCCCTCATCAGTCGTGACCAGTGCTGTCGTCGGAGTCATGATGTCATCTCCTATACCTGCCCTTAAACCCAGCAGGAAGCTTTCAGTCCAGTGAGAAGGGACGAGATTGTAGAGACCAGGAAGGAAATCGCAGAGACAGCAGATGAGGCTGCGAAGCCAAATGAGCCAGAAATATCTCCCGAAGCACCGCAATCTCCAACACTTGCAACAGAAACCACCCACCTTCCAGCTCCTCGATCACTACGTGCTGAAGAAGATCGATTAATAATCGATGCTCTGAATGACTGTGACTTCGGCCTCCATGATGATATAGATCCGGTTGCCGCAAGTGATAGCGAAGAAGCACAAGAAGAGAGTGCAAGTGATGAAGAAACATCAGCAGAGGCTGTTGATGACACTCTGAATCCAGAAGAGGATGCTGATGTACATGCATCCCCAGAGAAGAATGTGGTTAAAGAAGTAGCACCGGAGGGAGCTACTATCACCCATCAAGGAGGTATTGGTATTGACTGATATTAATACCCTTCTTTTATGGATTAAATGGCTAACATCTTAATTTTTATCCATGCAGAAATTTAACTTTCTCCGATTCCTCCAATACACTGATATAGTGCAAATAAAGACGATAGCCAGCAGTAGCCATCATTTATCAGGGCTTTGAAGCGGGTAGTAGCCAGGCGGTAATTTCTGAAGCTACTTCTGCGAGGCTACAACCCATGTCAGTAGAACAAACTTGTCACTGGACCCAGCAATGGTAAGATTGCCCTTACTTGTGATCCTTTTCGATAATTGCTAATGACAGCAAACTGATGGGGTTTATTTAATTTTGCAGAGGAACATCTGGGAGGAGCGACCAGCTCTACCATGGCTCCTTTGTCCAAAGAGACCTCAACTCACGTTCAAGAAGCTGAACATCCACCTGTACAGGCACCTGCTGCTTCGACGTCCATGGGAGTAGCTGCTACACCCGGTGCAATAGCTACTAACAGATTTATAATTGGCTCATTCACCAACTTTTCTTCAATTCATTGGACCCTTAGTAGAAAGGGTAATGGAGAAAGAAGATGTTGGTTTCATCACTGTTAGAGGCCCAACCTCTTATCTGATCAGTACCATCCAAAATCAAGGTGATGAAGCTCAAGCTGTTTATCTTGAACACATACTGAATGAGCTGGAGGAATCAGTTAAGATCTACAAAGATCTTAATCGGGAGAGGTGGAACCCTTGGTACATGCTGAGTTTGAGAGGATGTCTCGAGAGGCTGCAGTTACGAAAGCTGATTTCCAGGTTTTCTTGGACACTTTCGCTGCCAAGTCTTCAGAGTATAACTTCCAGATGGAAATAATAGAATCTGCTGCTGGGGAGAAGAAAAAGAAAGTTGCTGAGCTGAAAGCAGAGTTCGATCGACTTCAAGAAGAGTTGAGAACTGTTCAACTTGCTCTGGAAGAAGAGACTACTCAACATCAAGCTGCAGCCAGCAACTGAACATTCTGACCCACGAAAGAAATGAGTATGTCAGGACTCATCAAGCTGAAATCTCCCGCCGACTAGTAACCTTGCCGTCTTTTGATGATAAATCTAGAATGGAAGAAGCTAGAAGGCGAGTGATGGATTCTCGTGAGGAGCGACTTCAAACTTTAAAGCAGCAGATGGCTAGTTTGATGACCCCGCCAGCTGAATAGGAAGACTTTTTGTATCTTCTGTTTTGTGACATGTCTTTTTGTAATGCCTTTTAATTTTGATCAATAAAAGATATTTTCTTGTGTGGGGCTCTATATTTATTGCATATCTCATTCAGATAAAATAATAGCGATAGAAAATATATTCAGTGTCCGGGACATGATATATTTCTTGATTTAGAAAATATTATATTCATTATATCTGCTCAGAGGTAATATGAACATGGCAGAATATAATTTGTTGAATATTATTACTTCAGTAGACAACTTAATCAAATACATAACAAGTTGCTGATATGAAAGAACGGATGAATCGTCAAAATGTATGAACAAATGAATCGTTGGAATGAATGGATGAACCGTCAGAGGAATTGAATGAACGGATGATCCGTCGGATGAATGGATGAACGGGTGAACCGTCAGATAATGGGATGAACGGACGAACCGTCGAATGATTGTAGTGAACGGATGAACCGTCGGATGAATGTAATGAACGGGCGAACCGTCGAATGAATGTAGTGAATGGATGAACCGTCGGATGAATGTAATGAACGGGCGAACCGTCGAATGAATGTAGTGAACAGATGAACCGTCGGATGAATATCATGAACGGACGAACCGTCGGATGAATGTATCGCTTCGTTGTTTCACGAATCTCTGTCAATAAATAGAACAGAAGATTAGATGGAATGATCACTTTCACTTTTCAACACAAAGATGTCGTCTGAAAATGCATCCAAGAAGGCTAAGATCGCCCCGAAGGTTGAAGCGGGCACTGAGGAACGTCCAATCGAGCCGGTCCAGCCAAAATAGATAGAGGTGGACGAAGGTTCGTCTGCACCCAAGCCGCCAAGGGACATCTTGGACTTCCTACTTGAACCAAGGACGACGGAGGAAGAAGAGGCCATGAGGATGGCTGCTTGCAAGTTCCTGGTGGGTTCGAGTAAGGATGTTCTCGGCTCTTTTGTCGATTATATTTTTGAAAAGGACTGCAGTGGTCCTCGTCCTGTCTATAAGAAGGACGATAAAGATCTTCGTCCATGATATTATGTAACATCGTTTATGATGAAATAAAATCAACCTTTATTTATGAACTGTCTGATCATATTTACAAAATCCCTGTTACATTCATACATAGTATTTCTTAAGGAATTTGCCATTGATGGGCATCATTACAACTCGACCGTCTAGCTCAGAATGTTGATAGGCTCCATTTGAGAATACTTTGCTTACGATATATGGACCTTCCCACTTTGCATCGAACTTGCCCTTGCTCATATGAGTCATAGTTCTAGGACGTCTGACGGTTAGAACTAGTTCTCTTTTCTGAAAGACTCTGACTTTAACTTTGCGGTTGAAAGTCTTCAAGATGCGGGCTTGGTATAACTCAATATGCTGTTGAGCCATCAACCTTTTCTCATCGAGTGCTTCTAATTCTTGAAGTCGAAGGAGATCGTTGTTCTTTGTAGTGAGCTCGTTGGCGATGGCAATCCGTAGGGATGGGATCTGAAGTTCCAAAGGTAGAACTGCTTCACAACCGTACACCAGAGAGAAAGGTGTGCAGCCTGTGGGGTTGCGGACCGTATTACGATATGCCCATAGACATTCTCTAAGCTTTTCACTCCAGTTCCGTTTGTTAGTAGATACAAACTTCTTAAGAGCTTGATGATAGTCTTGTTGAATGCTTCAGCTAAACCATTAGTAGCAGGATTGTAAGCAGTCGAAGCGACATTGTCAATCCGATGATCGTCACAAAACCTGGTGAACTTTTGACTGACGAACTGGGGTCCATTATCATGAATGATTCGTCGAGGTACACCAAATCTATAGATGACATGGTGTTTGACGAAGTTGATGACACTACTGGTCTTGACTTCAGCCAGAGGTATAGCTTCAGCCCATTTGGAGAAGTAGTCGGTTATTGCTAGTATGAACCGATGTCCTCTAGAAGAAGGAGGATTGATGGGACCTATAATATCCATGCCCCAAGCTTCGAAAGGCCAGGAAGCAGAAGTTGGATGTAGAAATTCCGACGGTTGATAGATGAAATTCACATGGATTTGACAAGCTCGACATTTTCTTACATATTCGATGGCATCAGATACCTTAGAGGGCCAGTAGTAACCCATGCGTCGGATACGATCTTGTAGTTTAGGACCAGGTTGATGCGCTCCACAAACATCATCGTGAGCTTCACGCAATACTTGCTTCGCTTCATCACCAGCAAGACAGCGCAAGAGTAGACCGTCATAAGTCCGTCGATAGAGAGTCTTGGTAGTCTGATTATAGTAGAACCGGAGAGACCATCGACGAATACTAGTAGCCTCCTTGGGATCTTCAGGGAGTATATCATAAACCACGAAATCGATGAAAGGAGTTCTCCAATCTTCACTGATAACATTGGCTTCAGTAAGATTACTGAACTCAATATTACGATTGTTTTCGATGCAGAACAATTCCCGATTAGAGACAACCACCACTTGCTATCTTTTGATAGGGATGGCTAAGACTGCTGCAAGATTGGCCAAAGCATCTACCTCAGTATTGCAAGCTCGACGGACATATTCCATGAAGAAGGCTTTGAATGATGTAGCCATGCTGATTGCCGCTTCATGATAAAGCACTAGATCTTGATGACGAACTTCATAGGTTCCTCTAACCTGGTTAACAACCAGCTTGGAGTCACCATAGACTTCAAGATATTCGACGTCTAGTTGTTTAGCTAATTGAAGGCCAATGAGTAGAGTATTGTATTTTACTACGTTGTTGGAGCAAGGTTCATCTAGGGAGTAGGCTCTTTGGATAGTTGACCCATTTGGAGAAACAAGAACAACACCAACTCTTGTGACAATGGTACCATTTGGTCCGATCTTGGATGCACCGTCGAAGAACAGACGCCAAGTAGAAAATTCTTCAGAGATCATATTGGATTCCAGTGTCTCATCTGGAATTTCATCATAAAGCTTATATGTCTCTGGTATAGGATAAGCTGCTAAGAAATCTGCCAGCGCTTGACCTTTAACAGATTTTTGAGAAACATATACCATGTCATATTGGGCTAGCAGAATGGCCTACGTAGCTAACCGAGAATTGAGTGTGCTAGGCTTCTTCATCAGTACCCGAAGAGGATTAACTCAAAAAATAACGTGAATAGTTTGGCCGATGATGTAATGTCTCGTCTTTTGAACAGCAAACATAAGAGCTAAGCATTCTTTTTCGACCGGACTATAATGGTGTTCGGCACCAATCATAGTATGACTGAGATTATTGATGGCCTGTTCATAACCTTCTTTGTTCTTTTGGACAAGTAGAGCACCCAATGAATGATCCATAGCACGGACATACATTAAGAATGGTATGCCCGAGATCGGTGGCACCAAGACTGGTGGGTTCATGAGATATCGCTTTATGTCATCGAATGCTTGTTGACATTCTTCGGCCCAAATGAAAGATACACCCTTCTTCATTAGCTGAGTAAATGATCTACAACGTCCAGACAGATACGAAATGAACCTCCTGATGTACGCAAGTCGACCTTAGAATCCTCGTAGCTTTTTTAGGTTGCGTGGAGGACGCATCTCTTGAATGGCTTTAATCTTCTCGGGATCTACGTGTATACCCTTAGAGGTAATGACGAAGCCGAGAAATTAGCCACTAGAGACACCCATGAATGACTTGGTGGGAATCATTTTGAGTTGATGTTGGCGCATGAGATTGAAAATAGTTCTTAAGTCCTGGATGTGATCTTCCTTTAGATGACTCTTGACGGCAATATCGTCGATATAACATTCAACAGTCTTGCGAAGATGATCTCGAAAGATGGTACTCATAGCTCGTTGGTAAGTTGCACCAGTGTTCTTGAGACCAAATGGCATCACGGTATAGCCATAGACTGCATGCAGAGTGCGAAAAGAAGTATGTTTTCATCTTCAGGATTCATCCGAATCTGATTGTATCCGGAGAATCCATCCATGAAGGATATCCTGTCAAACCTACAAGTGTTGTCGATCATGACATCTGTGATAGAGAGAGAAAACTCATCTTTTGGACAAGCTTCGTTAAGATCTCGAAAGTCGATGCAGACTCGAATTTTGCCAGTTTTCTTCAAGACTGGAACAACGTTGGCTACCCAATCTGGATGTTGTTCTTCTCGGATAAAGCCACAAGCGATGAGCTGCTTGACTTCATCGTCGATTGCGTCCATCATTTCTGGCTTGAATTGCCTTTGATGTTGTTTGACCGGCTTTGCATTAGGCAAGATATTCAATTTGTGAGTAGCAACTTTGGGATCTAAACCTGGCATGTCTTCATAACTCCAAGCAAAGACATCAATATATTTTCGAATAAGAAGAATTAATTCTTGCTTATCTGCCTCTGGAAGGTTCTTGCTAATGAATATTGGACGAGGTGACCCGCTTTCTCCTACGTCAATTTGAACTAATTGATCTTCGGTAGGAGGTTCTCGTTGTTCGAATCAGAGGTCCCATTGGGTATCCATTCGTTGAGCCCAAGGATCTGTTTCAGGACTTTCTTCGATGTCTTCATCATAACCTTCTGGAAGTTCGGCGGAGACCATGTTAGAAGATACAATCAGCCGATGAACCTGACCAATGCTGGTGTCAGAATCCCATGATCTGGAATAAGAAGAATTAGAGCGCTCCTCACTATCGGATTCAAAGACTGCTGGAGATAAGACTGGAGGTGAAGCATATCCGAGACCTCTTTTTGTCCTGCTGTAGTACATCTCTGATTTTTCTTTCGGAACAACCATACGGATAGGAGTTCTTCTACCCTTACCATAGTTGAGGCCATTCTTGAAGTCATAACCCATCTTTCGGATGATGTCTTTTGATTGTTGACTATAACGACGAAGTTGGTGACGTCCTGTATCATTACTTTTGCTATCATCCGTATAGCTGAATTTTTGTTCTGGCCCTTTACTAAAAAGTATTGGACCTTTGCCTCTTTTTCGAGAAGGGACAACAAAGTATGAATCATCTGGGTGTTCGAGTAAGACTTCTGTTTGAAGAGACTGTACGACTCCCATTGTAAATGACTGAAAGCTATCTAACATATCCAAATAGTACTTAGCAAGATAAATGGCATCAGTATACTGGAAAGGAGATACTTTTTCATTGATTTGTACATCTGTATTTATAACAGGACCTTTAGCCTTAGAAGATTTGGTCAGATTGATTACAAGAGGGAGAGAAGAAGAACGTGGAGGAGGATTGCTACGACGAAGGTCAATAACAAGTGGCTCAGAGGAGGTGAGCTCCCTTTTATCCTTGTTATGAGATAAATCAATAACAAGTGGCTTAGAAGAGGTAAGCTGCCTTTTATCCTTGTTACGACGTAGGTCGATAACAAGTAGCTCAGAAGATGTGAGCTTCCTTTGATTTTGACCACCATCAGTTGGTTATTTCTGGACTGGCAAGTGAATAGCCAGTGGTTTGGAGGACTGAGGATGAGAAACACGTCCTTTAACAGGTATGATGAGGGTGTCATTGGGCACTGCTTCTTGTTCTTCTTCAGTGTCCAAAGCCAGTACTACCTTCATGAACTCATCTTTATACATGCGAGCATCGTTACAATATGGTTCGACACCTTTGAAGGGGTAAAGATCTGCAACCTCTTCTTGAACTTCTCCTTTGTCATCAACATATTTGAAATATTGATGGAGAGTTGAAGGAACAATATTATGTTCATGCAAGAATGGTCTCCCCAAAAGAGCATTGTAAGAGCAACCATAGTTGTCTATAATGTAGAAGGTCACCTTTGTGCGGAGATTACCTATTTGGAGTTTTAGGTAAATTTTGTCCAGAGGCTCACTTCTTCTTTGGTTGAACCCCAGGATGGTGGTGGTTGTACCAGAAAGACTATGTACTGGGATCTTCAGTACATCTAGCATTGTCTTTGGCATGATGCTGAGTGCTGACCCTGGATCTATCAAAATACGATCCACTTTCATCGAGTCAACATATCCTGTATAGTATAGTGGACGATCATGCATATTGTCTTCCATCAGCATATCATCCTGTGTGAAGGTAATGTTTGGAATTAACTCCAACACACTGTGACAATGGAGGCAAGAGACAGGCTCTGCTTTCGACTTTTTTAGAAGGGTTAGGCAAGTTTCTGCCTGCATTAGAGCTTCACTCAGAGTTTCTCGAGTCTCTTTGGAGAGACGCAAGAGCTCGAAGATTGACAGCCTGGTCGGTGTATTGGCTAGTTGAGCCAAGAAATCAAAGTTATATGGCTTCTCAAGTCCAGAAGGAGATGACTTCTTCAAAGGTTTGTCGAAGCGGACTTGTTGTTTGCTTTTGTCGGCTGCTGTCGGTTTGGAAGGAATGGGTTCTACAACTGGTGAGGATACAGAAGGGATGTCCTCAGCAGAGACAGGTTGCACAGGAGCAGACTCAGAAGAAGAAGCAGGGTTTTCTTGATTTTCAGGAACTTCCCGTAGGTAGGCTTTCCCTGACCTAGTGCCCAGCAGGATTTTCTCTTCACTATGGGGTCAAAAGACACCATATTGCAGATCTTTGTTCTACCCTTGGAGCGGTCTTTTTGCTTAGAAGGAGCCTTGAAGTCAAAAATAGGATGCGGGTGGATCCACATAATCTTGCCATTATCAAGAGATAAGGGGAAGAGACCTTCACTTCGTGGAGGAAGGAGATTTTCGATCTCGAGAGTGGCCTTGGGGATAGGGATGACACCATGTTGTACCATCTGTGGAAGGAAGTTACCGAACTGTACTGAGACCATATTCGCGGTAACAGTCTTCTCATCTTGTTGAAGAGTGACAACACCAGCGTTGACTAGCTCTTGAATTTTGCCTTTGAGCACGTAACATGCTCGAGTGGGATGCCCAATGAACCTGTGATAAATACAATATTTGGGATGATCAGTCTTACCGACCTCGTCAGGCTTCTTCGGGTCTGGGAGTTGGAGCTTATTGCTTTTGATCAAGCAATCAAAGATGCTCACGGTGTCATTCTCGTCAAAAGAGTACTCTACTTTCGGACGAGGTTCCCTTGGTGGAGGGGCAGAAGGAGTAGAAGTAGACGTAGGTGGAGCTACGTTAACGGCCAGAGATTCTTTGTTCTTCAAGTTGATGTTCAAAGTTTCTTTACCCTTGCTGTTGTTCTGGCGATTACCGCTACCAGATGTAGGGTGTTCATCCCGGTCGGGGTTAGACATGTGTGCCCCCAACTGCTTGAACTTGTCAGCGCTAACTTTAGCTGCTTTAGCGTTGACAATGAATGATGGCCAGTCTTGAAATTGAGTTGACCCTGTCCACATGCTGTTGATAGGCAATAGATTTGCCTTGCAGGTATCTATAGTGACAGCGGCCGGAGTTCCCGGAGGCATCTTTAATGCTTCTCGGCGGAATCTTTCATTGGAACTCTCAGCGGTTTTATTATTTCTTTGTTTGATCTTGTTGAGGGCTGACATGGTCATGTCGTTGATTCCCTCGTAGAATCGCTCTAAGAAGATTTTTTTAAGACCCGAGAAAGAAGTGATACAGCCATCAGGCAAGCTTCTGTACCAATCGTATGCCACACCGGCTAAACAGCCGACGAATACCCTGGTAAGAAGAGCGTCATTTGGTTAAAATTGAACAGTCATTACCTCAAAGTGGTTAATGAACTGACTCAGAGAAGTGCTGCCGTCAAACAGCAAAATTGTGGAAATCTTGTACTTTGGAGGGAATAGGACTTTCTTCGATTCAACCGGACAGGGTTGTTTAATTCCCAATCTTTGTAAATTATCCTTCTCTTTAAAGGCCTCGAACTAAGTATGCAAGAGTTTGACAGCTTCATTAGCATCCTCCGGTAATGAAGAAGGAGCAGGCTAAATTACAGTATTAGGGGGAGGAACAGCGTGATAAGTACTACCCCCAGCTCCTCACTGACCGGGTGTCGGTTGAACTTGTACAGGGGGTATTTGAGGAGATACTACCCCCAGCCCTACATTAACAGGTACCGACGATGCTATAATCTCAGGATTTGCGGCAGATATGGTCGGTGGTACGGTATGTTGGGCTCCGATGATAGAATGCATACTGGCAACCATTTCAGCCATGTCTTCAGCTTATCTTCCAGTGCAGCTATTCGTTGTTCTTGATTAACCGAACCAGAAGCATTTGGGTCTTCAGTGACAACATAAGCTGTCACTTCTTTAGGTACAGTAGAGGACACTATTTGTTCAGAACTTTTGCTGTATGCATCATAATCAGAAAAGGAATCATCTCCTGAATGAGAAGTAGGAAGATGACCAGAAGGATCTTGGAGAAGATTCCTTTGACCGATTGTGTCTCGGCTTCGGGATCGGGTATATCAAAATACTCCTTCGGAAGATTCTTGGAGTAAATCTAAGTACCGTTGGCTGGGCCTGCGAGGCTTGCCGTATTTGGAGCATTTTCTATCCCCAGTGTCTCGAGAAGCCGTGTTGACTGAAGCATACAACACTTCGTCTTCATCTTCTGACATAGGTTCGACAGTTGCAAAATTCAGACGATCGAAGACAGATCGTTTTGTTTTCTGGCAACAGCACTGGATGACGACCTTGTAATTATAATGGTGTTCAAGTGGTTGAACTGGAGATATCGAGATATTGTTCCGCTTTTGCTTGAGGTGCTCTCAGAGATCAGGAACAATGATGGAACGAGAAGAAGTTTGAGGGATATGTTCTTTGACCATATTCGGAACATGGTTTCGGTTCTTCAGATGTTTTGTCCCGTGAGTATATAGAGAAGTACTCACCTCATTATCATAGGTGTCAGGATTTTTCATCCTGGAAGTATGTCTCTGATGCAGGTTCATCTTCGGCATTGGCTGTTTGCGTTTTGCCGAAGTTAATATAGACTGAGGTCTATTGAGATAATTTCGGAGATCAGCAAACTCACCCCTAGGGGTTTCTGTCTGAGACACCAGTAATTTTCTTTGCTGTGAGTGGGATATCCGGAGAGTTGGGAGATCTCGAAATTCTGCTACCGGAGTAGAAAGAATACCTCTTTGATCAGTACATTTCCCTTTGGCAGGGAGAAAAGAGCTCTTGTTTGAGAGAGTTCTTGTGCTGATTGGTGCCGAGGCACGTTCAGATTGATCTTCTACGGTAAAAACCAGAGAAGACTGAGAAAAGAGCAAAGGACCTTTTCCCTTGTTTTGTGAAGAAGGGTTGGCTAAAGAGCGTTTCCCTCTGTTGTCTTCCAAGTCATAGAACGAGGAAGTTTGAGAAAAGACCAACGGGCCTTTTTCTTTGTTCTGAGGAGGAGGAGGCATAGTAAACAGACTACCCCCAGTGGATTGCGTTGGAGCAACAGGGTGCTTGGGAAGAGGAGCAGAGTTTTTTCCCTTGCTGTGAGAAGAATGAAGATTAGCCAAAGGGCCATCCCTATTAGACTGCGCTGGAACAGCTTGCGCAGAGGTTGAAGTGGCAATAGGCGCATTGGCTGATTGCGCATGGAAAGCTTTGACAGATGGCCTTTTGGCCATAGAAACTGTAGTTTGTGCAGCAAGAGTTCTGGCTTCAGTGGATTGCGCAGGAGGAAAGGAGGTCACCAACTGCGCCAGGGGAAAGGAGTCTTGGACTTTGCCATAGCAGCATAGTAAGTGGCTTACACTGCAGCAAGAGGAGCAGTACACTACGCCGGAGCTCTGGCTTGTACTTTGGTAGCGCTGGTGGTGTTTTGCGCGGGAGCAGAAGTGGCCAGTGGCTCCTTAGCAGCGGAGACAGCAGGCTGCGCAGATGATTACGCAGAGGACTGTGCAGAGGACTTTGGAGTCCAGACTAAACAAACCTTGCTCTTGGCAGAGGTTGTAGTACGACGAGTAGCCCCGGAGTTGATTATCGCCTCGTAGGCAGTCTGGTTGACCTTCACAACTAGCGTCTTCTACGTCTTTCCGATAGACGCAACGTCACATTGAGTTGTCACTTCCTCGTCGGAGGAGAAAGTCGTTCCCAGCAGAGTCACCATTTTGTTTGTAAAAACAAAAATATTCTTTTTATTTCACAAACTTTGTAAGAAGATTACAATTGAATTCTGGAAAAGTACAACTATAGGAATCCGATCTGAAGACGATCGTTTTATCCCTTGGACGATGTGAACTTTGAAGACGGTAGCCTCTGAAGAAAGCAGCAGCACTTGGACAAGAACTCCTGATCTCTCTGATGATCGTGAATGATCTGATCTTGATAATGAAGGACTTGAAACTATATTTATAGAGTTCTGAAAAATAACTAATTAGTAGTTATTTTTGGATTGCGTATGTTGGATTGTGCAGGCATTGGACTGCGCAGACAGCGAACTACGCTGGCAGTTACTCGATCGTGGCTCAACTGTATTAGACGCATGGTATTGTTTGATTGAAATACGCATGGTCGTGTACAGACAGTTGCCACGTGGTGAGCAATTGATGGCATATAGGCCACGTATAAAATGTCAGTTATCTTGATGGATTGTGCCACTAGAACTGCGCTAGCTTCAGACTGCGCTGGAATAGAACTGCGCTGCAAAGGATCTGGCAGACTGCGCTTCGGTTGGGCTGGCAGACTGTGTTGAGAGTTGACAGCTGGACCGCGCTAACAGCTGTCCTAGAATGCGGTGTGGCTCGAGAAACGAACAGACTCCTCGTTTTTCGGGCTGTCAGTTGTCAAAAAATCTGATTTTGTGTCAGGTAATGATGACGTTGCCATGTCAGCTAGCGCGCTTGGATGTTAGCGCGGTTCGGCCTCGCGCAGTTGATTTGTTGCGCAGTCTGTCTCCTGCACAATTCATTTGAAGGGTGCACAATTTGATTTTCATTGCTTTTTTGATGGGTGCAACTTGATTTTTAGGACCTACAAACACTAGTTCTATTAATTTGACTAAGAATCCAGTATGTCACTCTCGTACTAAATATATCGAGATTCGACATCACTTTCTTAGAGATCATCAACAAAATGGAGAAATAGACCTTGTATACATATACACACAGAATCAATTAGCTGACATACTCACAAAATCTCTAGCGGAAGATCGTTTCAATTATTTTCGTCAAGAATTAAGAATTTTAGATGTCAATAATATTAATTAATTTTGTTTTATTAATTAATTTATTCAGTACTTATTAACTGTTTTCGAGACAAGCCTAAAAAGTGTCTGTCAGTCACCACGACTACGGTCGAAGCAAAACGGTATTTAAGAGTTCCCCGGTGAACCTCCGTCAGCTGGGACAGTACTCCTACAACTAATCTAAGACATATGCTGAGTAAAGAATATTAATTTATAAAATAATATTAATAGTATTATTTGAAAATTAAAATTACTAAACTCTGAATTAAATATTTGAAACGAATTGATGAAAAAGATGTGGCCCCACAAATATTTTTTATATAGCCAGGCAACCCTTGGCGAATTCGGCCCAAGTTCGGTCCAAATTCGGCCAGAGTTCGGCTGGATATATATGTACCAGTCAGAACCCGAGGTCCCCTCTTCTTCATTCTTCCAAACCTCATCAAAACAGCAGCAGCCGTGCCCCGAAAACACTAGCTCTTCTCCACCTTCCTTCTTCCAATCCATGTGAAGATCTTCGTCCAAAATTTGGATTCGTGCGGAGAATCTCATTCTCTACAACATACCTGATTCTCAGAAGGTATAATTCCTTCTCTCCACTTTTAAATTATTAGGGTTTCTAGTTTTTGGGATAGAATGACTAAGGGATTCAATCCTTTCAAGAGGAAGAAGACCAATGCCAGTAAAGAGGCATCGTCTTCTGATCCACATACGGATTTCCTCTTTTCTCCGGTCCAATCGGATGACGGTGCATCGAACGAGTTTTATTTCAAAACTCCCGACCAAGTCCTTCTTTGGTATGCCGATTTTATTATGCGTACTATTTGTATCGGATCTCCGATCAAATGGACCGTCTTTCCTGACAACCATCCTTACTTTGAGGCATTAGGGTTACATCACTTTGTTACTTTGCAATTCCCTATAGCTACTAATGCTATTAGATTATTTTACTGTAATTTCATGTTAGACACTTTTACCGCGAGAACTCGTATCGGCGGGATAGATATCGAGTTCAATGATGAATCGCTAGCAGAAATCCTTAGTCTGAAGGTGCACCGTACGATGACATCACTGACTTTGATTTCCCCGATGGTACGACTCTTGTTAGTTTCAAGAATGAGCTTTGTGCGCCCGTACGTGCTCATCCTGGAAAGTTCAAGGCCAATAACTTGAACTTGTTTAACTATGAATTACATCGCATCATCTATTTAACTCTACTTCCAAAATCCAATTCAAAAGATGATGTCACTGCACTTGAGCTTTCTACTTTATATTATATTCTTAATGGGATTCCTTTTTCTGCCCCTAAGACTATCATTCAGATGATGGGTAGATGTCGCGGTAGAGATCGCAACCTCTCTTATGTAATGATCATCCCACACATCTTTCAGAGATTTGATATTAACTTATCGACTTGTGCTCTGGACCCTGAGCCCAAGTTACTCAAACTCTCTCGTCGCAGCATTGCCACTATTCCTCCACCTACTGCACCTGTTCCTCCTGCACCTACTCCCACCGCACCTGGTCTTCCTCAGTCTTATCCTATGACCTTTGAGGGTATTCACCAGCATCTATCAGATCTGCAGTCATTTTATGTTGACACTTCCAGGAAACATGAGTTTCGTGACATGACTAAGTTCCAGGCTATTGCCAACTCCTTCGCCGATTTGCGATTTGTACGGACGGGTCACTCTGCTAGCTCTCTACCTCGAGACCCTTCTGTTTCTGGCTACCGCATTGATGATGAGGCGGTCCACTCTCTGTTCCAGCCAGGGAACGTATACGATCGGTATCGTACTTCTGGTGCCACTCCTCATACTTCTTAAGCCGGCACTTCTGGAGCTGGTCCTTCTGGACATGCTGGCGTTGCAGCCGATGATGATGAGGATGAGGATGATGATTTCTGAGATGTTACTGTTTGAGACTGTCTATTTTGTCTTATGTTTACTTGGAAATTCTCCGACATTCCAAGATATTATCAGTACACTTTATTTTTGGATATGATTTGTGACTCTTCATAGATATGTTTTTATGTCTCAGTTTGGCATTTGTTTTACTTTAGTTTATTATTCAGCTTAGCATTTTATTTGTTTCAGCTTTATAGCATTATCTTTCTTTATGCTTCATATAAACTGCCTGTGACACATACCATGCCAGTGTTGTTTATATCATTTCAGTTTCTCTTATTTTTCTATAAATGTTTATACCATGCCTGTGATGTTTATTCCATTTTTATTGTGTTTTTTCACTGATTGTTACTTATGCATTTATTGCGGGGGAGCTTTAATTTTTGCAATTATTTTGCTAAGTGACAACGGGGAAGAAATAAGATCTAACGTCTTCATGAATACAGGTTATGAACAATTTTTTTTCTTTTATCTCTCGGTACTTTCGGTACACTTTTGAATTGTTCAAAACCAAGATGCTATATCGGCAAGGTTTGTCAATTATCGAAATGGAGGAGATTGTTGGCCCATTGGTCATGGTCAAACCTGATTTTAATAATTGATCAAACTCTGGCTCGATATAAATGCGAGTCAATTCAGATGCTTACTAACGAAGTTTTGGACACTGATCAAAGATGGATATCTACTCTGTTCAAGACCGAAGCTGTTTGGTACTCAGAATGTATTTCCTTCAAAGCAATGTAATTTTTTATTTTATTGAGTCTAGGAATACATTGTAAAGCAAGTCGTACTAGCAAATAGGCTATCCGAAAACGTTTTTCAAAACTGACCTATCTTTTCAAAATGACCTTTGTTTTTGAAAAACATCTATTTTTACAAAAAGCTTCTGAAGGACTCTTTCAAAAAGCCAAAATTATTTTTTCACAAAATTAACTGACCAAACCCTGACCGAACTAGTCCAGAGCTCGGCCAGAGTTCGGCCAAGTTGAACGTTATGTGAACGTTTGATTTTGAACTTGGTCTCCCTTCAGTTGCGGTTTGTTACAAAGAGTTTTGTCCAAATTCTTTCCGAATTCTGTCAGAGTTCTGCCTTTGGAAAAATTATAAATAGAGAAGGATTTCGAGCATTTCAAATCACGAATTCACTTTCAATCGCTTCTCTTCTAAAGCTTACATTTCTTCCAAAGAGTTCTAAAAGGCTTCTATTTTCAATTCCCAAGCCAGTTACAATCCTCTAGTCGATTTGTCAGTGCGGTGCGGTCTAGAAGTTTCAGAACGATTGTAATAAGAGGCTTGATTGAAGATTGACTCTTCACAATTGAAGTTGGTCGAGTTCTTCGTATCAAAGCTCGCGTCTGTAGAAGTTGCAAGGATTTCGTATGAAAACTTGCGAAATTTTCTAATAGTGGATTCAACTGGAAGCTAGAGTTCTTCCGACTGGACTAGTCCTCACGAGAGGGAAACCAGTATAAATCTCGGTGTTTGCGTTTGCCTTCTGATCACTCTTTTATTACTGTCATTTATTTTGTGATTATAATTATATCTGTGATCTAACTGCTAACGAGTTTTTTTAATTAGCAATATTCCGCTGCCTACTCTATTCACCCCCCTCTACAGTATTCTGCTTTACGATTTCGTTCCTACACCCTGCGCGGGTGGCCGCGCAGGCTGTCCAGGGTGGATGGGGTTGACGTTGGGACTTAGGGTTTAGGTGTGATCCCCTTCTCTCTCTCCTGAACTCTTTACATATATATATATATATATATATATATATATATATATATATACAGTCGGGTTCCAGAGAGTTTTGGGGGCTCGGTTTAGTTTTCTTTCCGCAGTTACCGCAAGAAAATATTTTTTTTCCTTATATATATATACACACACACACACACACAACTCTTATAAATATAACCAAAAACCCTCAATAAGTGTAAGAAGAAAATACTTGTTAATAAAATAAATTCTTAGCCTATTTTAAAAATACATATTTTAATGCACATATTTACACATATATTTGTTCTAATATTTATTAAAATCATCTACTAATTAATAATGGCCAAGAATAACATTATTAATATAAATGAGAATATTAACCACAACAACAATTAATAATAATAATAATAATAATAATAATAATAATAATAATAATAATAATAATAATAATAATAACAATAATAATAATAATAATAATAACTCAAGGTAAGTTGGTGAACATGAATAAATATAACTCGATAAAATTAAATAATTATTTTCTAAAAACTATATAAAAATTCGATAATTACTTAACCAATTCTAAATTAAATTTTCTAAAACTTAAACAAATTCCCCAAAGTATTTTAGTAATTAATTGGTACAATGCAGTTACTTGCTACTCGTGATATACAAAGTACACTCAAAATTTAAATACAAGCTATTTTAAAAAAAAATTTTTACTTATCCAAGTAAATAAATAAATTTCTACAAATCCTAAATATCAAAAATAATATTCTAGAGCATTTTAGTAAAATCTTGTACTAAAAATAATTACTATGTATCTGTGAACTAGCACTTACTTGCTAGTTTTAATATCTACAAAGATGACATGATATTAATTACAAGGCTATAAAATACTAAACAAATATTTAAAAAATAAAAATAAAATTTTAGAAATCTGGGGGTTTACACCAACAACCTGGAGATATCACCAGGTCCTTAGGGGACTAGGAAGATACATAAAAACAAAACCATAATGAACTGTAAATGAAATAAGACGAGGGGTAATAATAGCTTGGGTCATAACATGGTTACGCAGCCTATCAACGAAACAGTGGACCATCCCAACAACCAAGCATGGACATGGAATGACCCACCATTTCGAGACAAGATACTATCCAATGTCCCAAGATATAAACTGAACCTATCCATCTAGGTGTAATGCAAGGTAAAAAAATATACTGGAATGTATAAGTGGGTAGGAATAAAGCATAACATCCGCTAGAGACTTTTGCATGAATTAGTATATATTCGGACCGGATATGACGCATAGTCAGGCCCACTAAATACATATACCCTCTAGCCATACTTTGCATCACTAGCATACCTCCCAACCGTGATGTAATGTACGGTCAGCGACCGCTGTCGGATATATCCTCTAGTGACACACCCATAACCGAAAAACTATGAACCAATAACCGAGAAATCCAGTGAGGCTGTGGGCTATACCATATGTCCCTGTACTTTTTCCTCGCCCATGTATCACATAATTCATATCCATGGCTTGGCAATCCATATCTCTATGCAAGTCACTATCTAGACTCCGCTAATCTATAAATGAATCGATACACGAACCATCCGTATCGGTAGCAAGTCGAATACATAGGTTCATTCCAACTCTATGACCCTCACTCTTTTGTCGTGTATGAGACATGTCAATAGGTCAAAGAAGTTATAAAGCATAACTTCAATAGATAAGGAATGTCAACTATCACATATGGTCAACACACATGTATGTACACAAATGTTGATAGACAAACCGATCGCTCGCAAGTCATAATTAGATGCACTATACTAATGTAAGATACTAGCAAACATACAAACATCATAAATCAATTACAAGTGCAAGATGGTAAGATATCTTGCCAGGAATCTCCGCGATAGTGTAGATTATTGATCCGATTCCATCTTCTGCAGTCTCAATCTCAGGAACTCCTATAAATAATATTAATACATATTAATATCCATCCTAACATTATCACCATAAATCACATACTAATACAATCTTTATAACCATCTATCTTAAATACTAGTCATTTACCATATAGCTATTCATATTAAACTTTTAGATATAATATAAATCACACAAAAGTATATATAATATATTCAGTCTTAATTCTAAAATAAGTCAATAACATTATGAAAATACTCTTTATGTAATTATTATTGCTTAAAAATTATTTAGAAATCAACTCATGCTCAAACTAAGATCCACATTGATAAATCAACGTTATTAGAACTTGTTTAACCATAAATAAACTAACTTTATTATTCTAAAATAAATAGTAAACAATTATTTAAATTAACAATATTCATAATCATGAGTCGAGGATCATTGGTACGGAGCAATGGATGCATGTAAAATTATTTGGGACTCACAAGATGGTAATGTCTATAGTTCATTTTTTGGCAGAATTTTAGCCTTCAAAGGTCGAATTATTCGGGCATTAAAACAGAAAAATTTCGAAAAAGTCATTAAAAGAAAGTTGTAGGTAATCGAAATATTGTTGTTTTTATATATGATATCGATGGGAAAGATGAATCTAAGTTGTCCCAATCCAGCCTGCAATGAACAGTGCCAGATTTCGACACACTTGGGTAAAATGTGTGCCCCGACCAATCTAGGAAGAATTTTCATATGAAAATTTATGGAAAGATAGTAGACACATAGGGAAATCTGGAATTTTTAGTCACGTGAGGTTTCGATGTCTAGAAGTAGAGAAAAAGCATTCACAATATGATGTACCTGCTATAATTTTCGGACAGCACGTCGTGGTCGACTTTGAGCGGCTATCGCGGCTCGTAAGGACTATGCTAGGACTCAAGACTCCTTGGGATGATGGAGGGGTGCCTTGGCAGTGTTGTGGCTGAGTTGGTCGACCCTAGATGGCTTACAAGTCGAAGAATATGTGTTGAAAGGGATGGTCAGCCTTGGCATGGTGGGCGTCGGCTTATTGACGGAGGTGGGCGAATTTGGTGATAGGGAAGAAAAGTGGGTTTCTATGGAGAGGTTGTTTATATAAGGGTTTACTCACCTATGATTTATGGAAATATAGGGCTTGGTTTGATTAGATTTGGAGTTTATTTGGTCCTCCAATCAATCAATTTAACTTTGACCGGAAATAGTTTCCTTAATTAGATAGGATGTTTGACTATGGTCAAAGATGCATGAATTTGTACACATGGCTCTGCATAATTCAAATAAATTCAAAATAAAATGATTATATTATGGGTTGGCAACGTAGGGTGGTTCCCACTAGGCTAGGTTGGTTAGGGTTGGACCCTGAAATAATTTCTAAGAAACATAAACATCGAAATAACTTAAAAAGGGTTTTATGTGCCATTTGAAAATAAGTAGCACATGAAAACTCAATTTAGTGGAACATCATCGGCATGTGTGTAGTAGTCTCAAAAATAGGCAAAATCGTATATTGGGACGTTTAGGTTGGATCGATGTCGAGTCTGAAATTTAAGTTGGAAAATAAAACAAGTTTTACGGTAGATAACCTTTTGGCCTAAATTGACCCAAAAGTCTTGCGAAGCAAATAGAATACGAAAAGACATATTAGAGTGAGACATGATATATCAAAGTAAAGTTAAACTCGTCTAAATGAAAATCCATGTAGAAAGTTTCTAGAGATTGGCATTTCTTGTGCTCCAAAAATCAAAGTTACGTAAAAGTATATATTACGATTATAAATAATAGTAGGAAAGTATCTATTAATAACTATACTAAATAAAAATAAAAATTAAAAAAATAACTCTTAAAATCCAAGAGGCTTACAACCTACCCACCTTAGGAAATTTCATCCTCGAAATAAAGCATACAATAATATACATAACATAATATTAATACTTAATAAATAATCAATAGCACAGCCCCAGCTTCTTCTTGTAATCCCTCTGATCATGTTCCTTCTTGCCATAAAGGTGACAAGTCGGGAGCTCCTTTGTTTGGTACGGGCGAGCCTCTGCTGAAGATGTACTCCTGGTCATCAGATTGGGCTTCCATGCTACCCTCAAAATTAAACATGAAATATGCTATAAAAGAAACTAATCAATCACGATTTCTAGATAACTCTAGTACCAAAGGGGTTCTAAGTTCATATAACCAACTAAGAAATAAGGTTCTCTTAGTTCTAGGTCCATCCTAACTTATGTGATGACAACAACAAAAGTTAATGTCAAGAACGGTGCAACTTCCTATATGGAATACAAAACTTAGGTATTGCGGAATAAAATCAAGGCTTTCTAAGGAGTCCTAAGTACCATCATAATACTATTGGTTAGCAACTTTGTAAGGAAAAATTATTACCAACTCAACACTATTCCTATATAGGCCAGGTCTTTAACAAAATAGAAGAAAAATAATACTCTATCCCTTCTGATTGTCAACAGGCTATACAATTCTTATATGTACACCTAAAATTTTGCACCTATCTGCTTGACAATGGTCGAGGCTGAGCTTAATAGATACACACACATATTGGTCAATCTTCTAGTCATGGTGTTTTATAGATTGTTTCAAGGCTTGTCTAACCATATATAGAGATAATCATCTAACCTAACTTAAACCTCCATACTCTATCTAATACTTCTAGGTCACATATCATGATATTAGCACTCGAAAAAAATCCCTCTAATACTTCTATTCAAGGTTATATCTTAGGCAAAAGGTAGCATAGCTTAGTCTAGTAATCTTATGGTCTCTCATTAAGGTCAAATCCTATGATGTACTCTATTCTAACTTCCGTCTTAGGGGAATATCTATAAAATTCTACCCTCCTTAGCTATTTACCTACTTCTATCAAGCATGGGTTCTTATGTCCTCAAAGTAGAAATTTCTACCGCACAAGAGTACTGTTGGCCCATTTCATGGTCACACCCAATTATAATAATCGACACTAACTTAAGTCAACACACAAAATATATGAACTGCTGCTAATCATTTCAGGTCTAGTGAAATCAATATCAAAAAGCTTACTACTACATCAGCAAGCAAGCAAATAATCATTGAAGCTCATTCTCATCGCAATCAGTCCGAGTCATTTTACAATTTATTATGTATTTTATCTTTATTGAGTCTAGGATACAAATTGTAAGATCGACTGGATACTACTGGCTTAGGTTAATCATATTCCACTCTCCTATACAGCCTACCCATCCAAAGTCCACTTACCAAAAATATCATTCACTTTCTGTAACAAAATTTAAAAAATCTTTTGCATCTTTACTGAGACAGAACTCAAGCCGAGTTCGGTCCAAACTCTGACCAAGTTCGGTCAGTTTGAATTTAAATATTTGTTGCCTCCAAATCTGCATGCAACATTCGTTTGTGAAATCTTTGCATCAGAACTTTGCCCGAATTCTGTCCAAGTTCGGTCCTCGAAAATACCTATAAATAGAAGAGAATTTCTCATTTCAAATCACTCAATCAATTCATCTTCTCTTCTCTCTTCAATAAGTGTTTTCATTTGATCTAAAGTTTTCATATTTACCTACACATCTCTTAGCCAAAAGTCAGTATTATCTATTTGATCTAGAGTCTTTTGGTTATCAAGAGTTGTAAAGATGTTTTTCAAAGTTTAGAAACTATCTCTGTTTTGGAGCTGGTCGTGCGCTCGTCGCCAAAAACTATGTTGTGAAGTCGATCATGCACTTGTCACCAAGCACAGTGTTGTAAGAGACTGCAAGCTCTCAATTAGCTTGTGCCTTAGTAGATTAACATCGAGCAAGAGTACTCGAGACTGGATTAGTCTTCACAGAGGGATACCAGTATACATTGTTGTGTCACTGAGTTTGATTTCTCTATCTCTTGCTATATCTATTTATCACTACACCAAAAAAGGTATTTTGGAACAGTTTTTATATGTTTCTAATAATTTTAGGAACATATCGTAACCGTTCCTAAAAGTGGCGTTGCAATATTTGGAACAGTTATAAAGCATTCCTATATTTAGTTTGGAACAGTTATAAAGCGTTCCAAAATTAGATTTTGGAACATATAAAATGTGTTTCTAAATTATTTTTGGAACATCATTAAAACGTTTCTAAATGGCATTTTGAAACGCTTTAAGCTCGTTCCTAAATATAATTTGCAACACTTTTGCATTATTCTTATATCTATGTTTGCAACACTTTATTAACGTTCCTGTTTATTTTTCAATTTCATTTTTGTATTTAAATTTTTAGTTTGAACCACAATTAAATTTAAGATTTCTAAACTGAACATGGAAACACATAATAAGTGGTTACAATCAGATTTTTGAAGGTAGCACATTAAATAATAATATCAGGAATATAGGTACAGCATACTATATCCATCCATTACCTTTTTTCACTATTCTAAATCAAGTTAGGCTGAAGACACAAAATGAAGTAATAGCTTAAATACAACAATAAATGAGAGAACATTTGAGAAAATTATTAACACAACTAAAAAAACTCTTCCAGAGATCCACAATGTTACTCTTTGAAAACAAATAACACTTTAATATATTATTTCAAACAGACACCAGTCAAAACTTTCCTTACAAACAGCAATATAAACATCACTACAAGAGAAAAAGCAACTAAAGCTTTGCACAAGTCACAAATATTCACAAGAAAATTAAAATAGTTCAAAAGTATTAAGAAATACAGTATATGATAACATTCATCTCTAGTTCCTTAAAATAAAACTAGGATAGCACCATCAAACTCCCTCCTAGATGAACTGATGGATGACCCAACTTCTGTAGTACACCTACTTTGATCTCTCCCTCATATGAATGTACGACACAAAGATCTTCTGATATCTTAAAACATATGTCAAAGTCTTGCCACCATCAACCGATATATTTACTGTCTTTATATAGCATCCACTACCAACGTGCATATTTCTTGACAGAAATCTACAATCCATCAAGATATGGAAGTTACTATCTCACATTTGCCAAATAGAGAAAAAAAAGTATATTAGATAAGATCTTACAAACCTTTCCATGCTTAGCAACATCCACATCCTCCAGGAACATATTGCCTACATTCTCGTATGAATTTGTATATCAGATCCTTTGCCAAATTGGAATCCTAACAAAAATTGACTACTACCCAGAAAAAATAAATCAAATAAGGGTCAAGTTGAATGGTTACAAGAATGAGAAATAGCCAGAAAAGAATCAGTATGTGACCCAAAATATCATGCTAGTACAAACTCCAACATGTTCGATGCATACTCGTACACCACAAAGGTGACGGCACCGGCTGGAGCAGATTTTACCAGGGAGGAAAAGATGCCCTTGTAGAGACCAGCCCAACCATCCGTCTTCACTATGTGGCACGTGCCCTTGTATGTCTGTTTCTCTACTCTTGCCCCGTACTTCTGATGCCTCTGTAATCCTTCAATGAGTTTTGCAAGTCGATCCCTGGTATGAGAATGAAATGAGAGTTCAACTCGAAATAAAAGAAAACAAGCACGAGAAAGATATTAACTGCAAGAAATATGATTTCACCAAGAGACGACTTCTTCCACCACTTACCACTTAATAGTGAAAGCTTTCCTAGCGGCTTACGATTCGGCAAATAAACCATAACATGTCCATGGTGTAGGAAAGTAGAGTAATATGCAGTTAGGTCCTTCCATGGTCAAACTCAAACCTGAACATGAGAAACCACAAGTTGTATTTATCTTATTTGACAACTTACCCAGACGGCTATAACTCCACTAGAGACCACAAGACGAACTACTTTTTTTTCTAACAAAGGCTGGTGGAAGAGTCGTTGCACATTTAGGATTCTCGCTCAACTTTAAAGTACACCTCAACATATGGGTCCTTATGACTTAGGCAAGAGATGTGAGATTAAGGGCTAGTTGACTCCATTTGGTGTCAATATGAAAGGGGCAAGTAAAATGTTTTTCATTTCATACGGACGTTTCGGGGTCAAATGGTCGTTATTCAACCCAACTAGCATCCAGGAATGGGAGTTTGGCAAATGAGAGGAACATAATTGCAATCCAAACTAGGCCTAAAGCATTTAAAGTTTCGAAAGCTAGGTTCATACCTGCAACCTCTGCTTTACTACATCAAGAGGGTGACACATGGCTTTGGCACACGTTCCTACTGTAAAACTACAGATGGATAGCTGGAAGCTTGATAGACTATCATCTTGCATGATTGCATTAAGATTCGCGAATCTGTATCTATTCCACAACTGTTGATTAGAAATATATAGCCATTATTAGTTTTGCAATTATAAATAAATTATAGAGCTGCATAAACATCTTCATGCAGAAACCTAAATAAGGATATGATAGAAGGATTTCGTAAATATTATCAAGTAACATACAGTTGCATTATAACTGTCACGCCCCAGAACCAGAATACTGGAGAGCGGGGGCAGACACAGCCAGCTACGTATATTGAAATAGAATACATCTCAACTATACGGTCACGGCTGTCTAGATATGAGGGTTTACTACAAGCCAGCAGTCTCTTAAGGTCAAGCCTATTGTCTCAATCTCAAGCAATTAACAGAGTTACAAGATGTTAGAGCATCAAATATATATATATAAGGCGTCCCAAATATTACATATTGGATGATCATGAAGCTAGTCGTACAAAATGATAGGACTAGCAAGAGTTCAGTCATACATGATCAACCCTAGGAATTGTTAATCATGTTACAGCCCGTAGGCAGACAGTAAGTAAATGTGCATCGAGCTAACAGGTGCTCGTCGGCAAACGCCTCAAAAGAATAAATTTACATATGAGTGGGTGAAACAAAAAAGGAAGACCCACTCGTAGCCCGGGTTCCGTCTAGTGTTCACCATTGGGCTGGAAGCTTGGTAGATCCTCGGGAGCTGCTCCGAAATCTGGCCACACAAAACCAGCTGGGTCAAACCCCAGAAAGAACAAGTGCCACAAAGGAGGCCACGAAATAAGAACAAAACTAGCATATCAGAATAAAATGAACTAAGAAAAGGCATTAAAGAAAAGAAAACGCATCATGACAATATACGACTAGGGACTTAGAAGCCATTCCGGGAGCCAAGTTACAATCCTTAACCAAACAAGGACCGGGATTGTACCCCTTCGCCTGAATAGTTTCTTCGTCACTAACCATTTATTGCAGAGAGCAAGCAAAAGAAACATCACAAGTACAGGGCAAGTCAAGTACAAGTTCTAGACAAGACTAGACAGGGCTGGACAACATCCATTTCACAACGGCCAAGCAAGTCTACGGCTTACTACGTTAACTAACTAGGATTATCACAAGCCTAATTACTAACAAGATGCAAGCGAGAATTCCAAATCCCAAGCCCTGCAGACCATCCAGTTATCCTTCCGCGGGTTGAGAGTTATAGGTGGGTACATTGCCCGGGAGACAAATGTACCCTTAGGTGACTTAGAGGGTGCAACACATGACAGTGTGCTGGAAATGTGCTCTACTCGTCGGCAAGCTACAAGTCCATTAATGCCTCCAGATAATGAGACTGCCTGTGACCAGGAATTCTCCATGTTCTAATTTGGTCTACTCATTACCTAGTCCAATTTTAGTGTGAGTCCCTGGCCGTGGTACCCAGGGAGTCACCCCTTAGACATGATGCAAGACAAGACAAGTGATTTGCACAGAGCAACAGGTAGTACACCCACGGTGTCAAGACAAGTCAAGTCGAGTCAAGAGTGCGCCGCCACGGGCCACTATCAAGTGAAGCCAAGTCATACCAAGTCAAGTCAAGTTGAGTTATCAAGTCATGCCAAGTCGGGTGTGCACCATCACGGGCCACTATCAAGTCAAGCCGAGTTATCAAGTTACCGGTCCCAGTTATTAACAAGATATTCAACAGATAGGAGAAAACTAGCTGCAGGCCAAACCATGCCAAATCATAGAAAATAGTGTCAAGACGTGTCAGACCAAGTCAAGTTGTGCATGTGAGCAATCAAAATCTCAAAAGCTCCAATCATATCAAAGAAAAACCAAGTTATAAAGCAGGCACTAAGGCACTAGGGTGTAGGTGAACTAGAGTGTGCCAGGGAACAAGCACACTAGAGTGCGCCTGGTAGCAGCACACTAGAGCGCGCCTGGTTGAGGCAGCACACCAGAGTGCGCCTAGGATGAGGTGCACTGGAGTGCGCCTAAGTCGTAACCAACAAGGTGCGCCTGGCCGCTGACCAGTGAAACGCGCCTAGTCAGGGTGCACTAGAGTGAGCCTGGGTCGAGTCAGCAAGGCGCGCCTAGGATCCAAGAGTCAAAGTGCGCCTAGGTAACTACGCGCTAAAGTGCGCCTAGTCAGGGGAGCAGGCGCAATCGGACCAGGCGCTAAACAGCGTGGCCCGCAAGGAGGCGCGCAGCACTAAACAGCGCGCGGCCAAAAGAGGCGCGCAGCGCTAAAGAGCGCCCGGCCAGGAAGGTAGGCGCAATCGGCCAAGGAGGCGCGCAGCGCTAAACAGCGCGCGGCCAGGAAAGTAGGCACGATCGGCCAAGGAGGCGCGCAGCGCTAAACAGCGCGCGGCCAGGAAAGTAGGCGCGATCGGCCAAGGAGACGCGCCTGGAGGTCGTCTTCCTCCTCAAGCCGAGGAGAAGAACCCATGGGTTCCAAAACTTTGGAACACCATAAGTCGGCCATCCAAGCTCCAAATCCGGACTTCCAAGGCTCTAACTTGGGTAAAATTCCACCCTCTACAATATGGGAACAATAAAACCAACCAAAATTCAAGTTTAATAGATCAAATCTAAAGAAATCCGAAAATGAACAAAGTCTAGATATAGGGAAATCCAAGCTTCAAAACCCAAAATGCCAAGCTCTAACATTGGTCCTAGAGCTCTAGTCTAACTAAATATCAAAATAAAAATGGGTCCTCATTAAATGGCAAGATGCAACTTGCCTATGGTGGGGATGTTGGTGGTGGTAGGAGGAAGAAGAAGAAGAAATAAATGGAAGTTATGGGGAGAGAGAAAAAGTTGGTGGGATTTTTAATGGGGGTTGTTGTGGTGTTCTTGAGGGTGCAAGATAGCTAAAGGTGTTCTCATTCCTACAAACCAAACCAAGTCATATTAAACCAAACCGAAAATCCGAATAAGAAAAATACGAGAAATATCGGAATACCGCAGTTAGGCAAGATAAAAAAAAATATACGCAAAAATCAAAATATGGGCAAAATATGAAATACGGGAAATGAGGGTGACAATAACTGTGGAACACATATATTGCATCTCTAACATCTCAAGGTCAATCATAGAGACATGACTTCCAAATACCATCGAGTAAGTTTGTCCAGTTTTCCCAAAACAAGGAAAACCACAAAAATAACAAGCTTGAATACTTATCTTCGTTTTCTACATCTGACAACAGTTAAATACATAGCCACCAAATTGTTTATTAGACAAGTAACTAAGAAAAGAAAACCTATATCAATTGGGTGATGACTCCATCGAAACTTGGGTTACTCTGCTATCATGTTAAAGTGTATGCCTCTTGCACCAAAACTCTAGAGCGTTGGTGAGGCTGAGGGCTAATATTTATATTATTCTAACATGTACTCTAGAGAGTTGGTGAGGGATGAGGGATACTATTTATATTATTCTAACATGTTTATATCTGTGTGAACAAAGAGTGATTAGACTAATTGCAAGCATACCTTATTTAGAAATTTGCATTAAACCATCATTATTATATGTACGACGCTACCTTTTGATCATTGACTATCTTTTCTTTATGGAAAATAGGGGTATGGAAAATCTAAAATGAAATTTCTGCAACCTCAAGTCTTCATTAGGTAGAAACTTCCTATTCCTATAAAGTCTTTCACTGAAATCATGAACTGAATGTCAAACCACCAAGATGCAGCATAGTCTGAAGTAGAAGTAAGCATCATAGTTTCTGCCTCTTTTAGTTTCAGTAACGCCTTATCAAGCTGTGCCTTACGAACAGTTCTCACTAATAGATATATCTTTTATTTTTTTCATCCAGATTCTGCTTGAGCTGAGAGTTCTCCTCGCAGAAATTATATCCTGTAGTAAGTTAAAATTGTTGTTATACAACAGAAGACTAAAAAATGTCTTTAAGAGTTATGCATTAGCAACCTTGTTTGTGAGAGTTCGTTTTGCAGATTCGCTATCAATGCTTCTTTTCCTTGAATAAGAGCTTTTGAGCTTCTACACTCGGCCACTTCTACAACTAATTGTTCAGACAACCGTGACTGAGCTTTGAAACATTGTTGCATCTCCAACTCAAGATTTTCAACTTTCTCCTTCCATTCTAAGCCCTGCAAGAAGTTTCAACTAAGATTATAAAGGAACAACTCACAAGAAAGAGAAACATACTTAATCGTAAGAACAAAATTGCTCAAATAAGTTTAAGATGGAAAAAAAAACATTTTTAAAGGCCAATATAGCATGGACAACAAGTCACATGGCCTCTGTATAGCAGTGCATAATGACAACTACAAGCATTCGAGCATTTATTACCATGTACAAGAGGAACTGGAGCAGTAAGTACTATGATATAAGGCTTCAATAGCAGCATTAGCCCTCTATTACAGTCCATAGATAAATGAAATGAAGCAAAAAAAATGAAGGGAATAGTGTAAAAGTGATATGAATGAGGAGAAGAGAGAGAAAATAATTAATTTTCCCTCCTAAAGTACTAGTTGTCGCACTATTGTGACAACCACCATTCTTATTTGAAAATAAGTTGACTGTTATGTAACATCTTGTATTAGACATTCTATCATAATTATGACTAATATATTGTGGCATAAAAATAGAATGTGCATTTGTTTAGGAAGTAAAATGAATTCTTGTACCATAGAACATCAACGTAATCACTTGGCATCGATTTAAAGTTTAATGGATTAGCAAGGAACATGCTCTCGCTTGTTGGAGCTGCCCTTTGGCTTAGGGGAGAACAACCAGACCACTTCTTCACAGAGGTTCGAGAGGAAGCAATCCTGCTTGTCAAATCCGTTCTTTAGCTGAGTGGCAAAGTAAAGACAAGGATAGCACTGTGGCTTGTGGCAATGAGGATGGCACTTGCTTAATAGAGTGGTGTCGGCCTCTTAGCTAAGGTACATGTCACTGTTTTGTCGTTAGATGTAGTATAATCTTTATTTGTGTGAGAACATGTTAAATTCGATTGATATCTGCATATGCAGGCATGGCATCTCAAACTCGCTATGTCTTGATCAGATGTTGACTAAGCAACAGAAAGAAGGAAGCTACTAGGTCAACTGAATCAATCCAATATTCCAATCCTTTCAGTATTTTTGACTTAATAGCACACTGAATTTTGGTATACTCCATGATTTAAGAGTTTAAGTTTCATATGCAGGAAGTACTTCACTGTACTTTTGAGGAATCTAATATTAACAGAAACAGATGGGGCATGAAGCATTCAAAAAGGCAAAGGGTGACTAATTTATATTGAACTTGGAAATACATGATTATCCTGAACAATGTTTTTCAGTAATTATTTTATTTGCATCAGCTAATAAGGCTCGTTTCTCACAATTACATGTACGAGTGTTTAAATGAAACTGCTTGATAAAAAAAAGTATCGCGTTATCGAACAATGACTACTGCTTCTTTATTACAACTAAAGTTAAATATCAACAAACATGCAAAATGTTACACCGGACACAGATTACCGTCTAAACATGCAAGAATGTATAAATTGATGAGCAAAAGGATCTAAATATACAAATACACAGAAATAGTAATTTTATGTAAAATGACTACAGTTATATTATTTGGAATGAGTTTGTTGTTAAAATAACTAGCATTGATTTTTAGTAAAACACAACTTACTTTGATCTTCTCAAAACCTTGTGAAAACATTCTGATGCCTATCCCCTTCTTGAGCACATACTTTACTTAAACATCCGAGACAGACTTCAGACTTATTATCTAGAAGGATACTACTAGCTTGGACATCTCTAAAGCAATAAGAGAAGAACAGTTAGAGTTATGCTTGAATTACTTAAACTTGGCAAAATTAGTCATCTGATCTTGTTCAGAATCAAAATATAAGGACATGGAGGATGGAGGTAAAACAATGCTTAAATAGATGTGCTCATGATTCTTGTGAACATACTCTTCTGTTATTTGATACTTCTATTGAGTTTTTTTTGTATCACACTTCAAAAAAACAAAACAAAACAAAATAAAAACAGTGCTTCACTCTACCTAAAGTTTAAGGGACATTACTAGCTATTACATGAAATTATTAAGGACTATGTTGACTGGTGAATTTGAATATACTAGTGTAGCCACTGCATCGGACTCAATGCTATTAAGATTTGACCAAGAAGAAAAATAGAAGCTACTAATCTTCCTTTATATTTTCATGTAAAAACTAACGCGGACAGTTCAAATCTAGAAATATGTTAATAGTTGTTCTTTGAACTCGTGAATTAGTATTGCACAACATCCACAAATTGACCAACTGACCAATTGTAGCTAGTCAACATATCAAGCCAGGCACTTAGCATCGTTGTGTCCGCCACCGGCACAAGCCCTATTTTAGGAAATCCTCAGCGGTAAAGCAAAGAACAAACTCTCTAGGAGAAACAAGTTTAAAAATCATTGATATCACGTGGGAATACTAGGATACAACATTCTCGTCACAATATATCACCTTAATTCTTTGACCTATTAACTTTTCAAATGTACAGTACTAAGTTCAAACAATAATTAAGAAGCATACTCCTCAATGTCAGATGCACATAAACTGTGCACATTATGCATATGTACTCTGAATTGAATCTTATTTTGGATCGCACAAGCTAGCTAATTTTATTCTACTCAAGCATTTCAACAAACATATTGTGTGTACAAACTTAAGGGGTGATGGAGATGTTCCTCCTTGCCCATAACAAATCCTTCCATACGTACCACAGATTTTCCTCGACGACATTAGACGACGACCTTCTCCTTGGGGACCTCATCCAGTGGGACCATAAAGATCAATCTATTCCCCAAGTATGACCCATCGACGGGATCAGACCCTTGGGATCGAGCCATTCCTCTGTGGCACGTCGGTAGGAGGGGTGCAACCTATGCATCTCGACACCTCCTCCTTCTCCAATGAATATTCAACACAAGAAAAACCATCAGTAACACTTTTGAGGAATTAAGAATGAGATGAAAACCTTATGCATAATCACGAATAAATTATAGATGAAGAAAAAAAAGTTACTAGATGAACTACAAATGAGAGAAACTTGGAAAATTGTAGTTTAAGAGTAGAGAAAGCTCCATGAGAGAAAGAGGGAGGAGAGGGAAACCTGAAAAATAAGTGCGGGAGAATTACAATTTTTGTGGAATACATATAACCGATGAGGGGGTATTTAGGTTAGAATAAAGAATTGGAACACTTCTCTTCTTAATCATGTGATTAATATATGTGATTGAATGCAAACAAAAACATTTATTGACCGTTCCAAAACAAAAAAAAATTTATTCAATTTTAAGTAAATTAACTTTAGGAACACTTTAGCTGTTTGGAACAGTTAACACATGTTCCAAGGTCTAGGAATACATATAAATCGTGCCAAAGTCTAAAATACTAAATGTTTCAAATTGCCCTTTTTGGAGTAGTGTATTGTCTCTTTACTCACTTCCACAGTTATCTGTTTTTAATTTTTAAATTGGTGATTGTTCTCCGCTGCACTCGTACTCACTCTATTCACCCTCCCTCTAGAGGTGCTCAACGATCCTACATTTAGTATTAGAGCAGGTTATATTCTAATATAACAAAACTCAGAGAATATATATGGCAGTCGTGAAATCAATATTCAACGGTGAAGGGCAATCCACAAATAGACCCCCACTATTTGATGGTACAAACTATACTTACTGGAAAACACGTATGACATTCATTTTAAAGTCTCTTGACTTTGATCTTTGGTCTATAGTAGTTGACGGTTATAAGAAATCGGCACCTACAGTAGTTGATGGCATGCTTGTAGACAAGCCTCCTGACAAATACACAGGGGCTGAAAAAGCAAAGGCTAGTCTAGATGCTCGTGCCATCAGTGCACTGTTCTGTGCAATTGACAAAACGGAGTTCGATAGAGTTTCAACCTGTAATACGTCGCATGAGATTTGGAAACTTCTTGAGGTAACTCATGAAGGTACTTCCCAAGTGAAGGAATCCAAAATCAGGAGACTAACATAAGAATATGAATCTTTTAAAATAAAATCCGGTGAGTCAATTACACAAATGTTCACTCATTTCCTTGATATTACTAATCATTTGCAATCTCTTGGTAAGGATTACAGTAATCACGAGAAGATCAGAAAAGTGCTACGGGCTCTAAACAAGAACTGGAACCCAAAGACAACAACAATTATTGAAGGAAACGATCTCACCACCATGTCCCTAGAAACACTTATGGGCAAGCTCATGACCCATGAGCTTGATCTGCAAGAGTTTGAAGAAGTTACCCCAAAAGAAAAATCTATCGCCTTTAAAGCTCAAGCCAGAAAGTCAACATGCAATGATTCTGAGAAAGAATCAACAAGTGGTGATGAACAAGCCCTACTAGTGAAGAACTTCAGAAAATTCCTAAAGTTTGAGAAATCAAACAGAAGGAAGAGAGATATCCAAGAAAGCAATAAAGATGAAACAATATGCTTTGGATGCGAAAAATCAGGGCATATGAAGAAGGATTGTCCAACTTCAAAGAAAAGCAGTCCATACGATAGATCAAGATCAAGCAGAAAAACAACAACTAGTCGAAAGTATACAAATACAAGTATCTGGCATGAAAGCGACGCCAGTGATACAGAGGAAGAAGACAATCCCTGAAAAAATGCCAATGTCTGTCTTATGGCTTTTAATAAGGTATCCTCAAATGCTTTGTATGACGACTTTACTTTCAATGAATTAGAAAATGCCTTCAGCGAAATACTTGAAGAAGACAGAAATGTGCTTGATAAGTATCAGCAATATCGAAAAGAGGTTAAGGTATGCACAACTGAAGTAGCTAGACTGTCCAGTCTCATTGAAGACATTAAAGAGACGTCTACTACCGGTAACACGGAAGAGATAGCCAAGCTTAAAGTAAACTATCATGAGGCTATCCTCAAAATTGAAAAGAAAGAAAGAGACTATGTCAAAATACAAGAGTTATATGACATAGAGAAGAAGAAGCACTTAGTCACAGAACAAAGACTCATAGATATGACTGCTAAATATGAAGAGTCTTATGCAGTTTCTAAAAAGTTAGAAATCAAGTTAGGCATACAGGCAATACCTGTGACACAACCTAAGTTTAGTCCTAATGCTAAGCATACACCTAAGAGGACTAAACCATAGAAAGCATGTAAGAATCACGAATATCACCATGCTTTCACTTATAGGTTTTCAAAGAAACCACATATGCATGTCAACACAAATTCTACTAACACATTTTAAAACTTACTTGCACATACTGTGGTACTCATGGACACATATCACAGTATTGTTTAGCAAAAAAACTTGTTGACAATCACACATTATTTTGGAGACCTAAGACTAATCAATATGGACCCTTCAGTAAATGGGTACCAAAGGATTCATCTACTTATTTTGTAGGTAGACCCTCAACCCTCTAATGTTAAAAGCAAGTGGATCCTCGATAGCTGATGTTCGTGGCACATGACTGGTAATGCATCTTTGTTCGCCACGCTATCGATAAAGAAAGAAGGATACGTCTCCTTCGGAAACAACATGAGAGGTGATATCATTGGAAATAGCACTGTTGTTATATCTCCTTATCCTGTAATAAAAGATGTTTGTCTAGTTACAGAATTGAAACATAACCTATTAAGCATAAGTCTCTTGGCTGATAATGGTTATGGTATCAACTATATAAAAGACAAATGTACCATATATGATATGTCATCTGGTAATTCTGTATATGAAGGGATAGAGAAGACAATATTTATGTTTTCTTTCTAGAGAGTACTAACAATGCAGGAAGATGCCTAGTAGCTAACCTAGATGAAAGCTGGCTATGGCATATGAGACTAGGACATGCTAACATGGACACTATCTCACGACTGAGCACTAAGAAGCTGGTAAAAGGACTCCCTGAGATATCGTTCAAGAGAGATATGGTATGTTCTGACTGTGGAAAGAACAAAGCACATAGGTCTACATTTAAATCCAACAACGCTGTAAGTACTTTTAGACCTTTGCAGTTGATACATATAGATTTATTTGGTCCTAGTAAAGTTGTTAGTCTTGGCGATAATCTCTACGTATTTGTTATTGTTGATGATTCTCTCATTTTACTTGGTTTTACTTTTTATCAAACAAAAGTGATGTTATTTTTGAATTTCAGTTATTTTGTAAAAAGGTACAAAACGAAAAAGGTTTCATGATTACTCATATCCGAAGTGATCATAGTGGCGAATTCATAAATACTAATTTTAAAAAGTTTTGTGATGATAGTGGATATTACCACAAATTTTCTTGTCCTAGAACACCTCAACAGAATGGTGTTGTGGAGCGGAAGAACCGTACTCTAAGCGAGATGGCTAGAGTCATGCATAATCAACATAATCTTCCTAAATATTTTTAGGCAGAAGCTGTTAGTACAGACTGTCATGTTTTAAATAGGATGTTAATTCAACCCATCTCGAAGAAAACACCTTATGAACTTTAGTTCGGAAGGATTCCAAACATTTATTTTTTTAAAGTTTTTCGATGTCGTTGTTTTATCATGAACACCAAGGACAACTTGAAAAAGCTCGACTCTAAAGCAGATGAAGGAATATTTTTCGGATATGCTGCTAAGAGTAAAGGATATAGAATTTTTCAATAAAAGATCTATGATTGTTGAAGAATCCATTAACGTTACTTTTGATGAGCTCAATAGTCATAGATCCAGCGACATTGATGATGAAAATGTACAAGCAAGAACTGATAAGAGTCTTATGGAAGATCTGACTCATAGATTTGAATCATTGAAGTTCTTACCAGATCATCCAGAGACACTCAATATAGGTGACATATGAAAAGGTGTAAGTACACGCTCTTCTCTTAAAGATTCTAAAATAGTAGCAAATGTTGCTTTTATTTCACAAATAGAACGTAAGAATATAGAAGATTCTTTTAATGATGAGTTTTGGATTAATGCCATGCAAGAAAAAATTAATCAATTTGAGAGAAACCAAGTTTGGAAACTCGTTCCTAAACCTATTGGTCAATCGATAATTAGTACCAAATGGGTGTTCCGAAATAAAATAAGTAAAGATGGACAAGTTCTACGCAACAAAGCACGTCTAGTGGCACAAGGTTATAATCAATAAGAAGGTATTGATTATGACGAAACATATGCTCCTGTTGCTAGACTAGAAGCTATCCGCATGTTTTGTGCATTTGCATGTTTTAATGATTTTAAATTATTTCAAATGGACGTTAAAAGTGTATTTTTAAATAGATTTCTGAAAGAAGAAGTGTTTGTGAAACAACCCCCTGGTTTTGAAGATTTTTAAAAACCTGATCACGTCTTTAAGCTTAATAAAGCACTCTATGGACTGAAACAGGCACATCGTGCTTGGTATGAACGCCTAAGAGCCTTCTTACTTGAAAATGGTTTTTCAAAAGGAAGAGTTGATACAACTTTGTTTATCTAGTCTTTAGATGATCATATTTTTCTTGTGCAAATATTTGTTGATGACATTATATTCGGATCTACTAATAAAAAATTTTGTCAAGAGTTTGCTAAGTGTATGCAGAGTGAATTTGAGATGAGTATGATGGGAGAGCTGAACTTCTTCCTAGGACTCCAGATCAAACAACACTCAAAGGAAACATTCATCAATCAAGCCAAATATACGAAGTACATACTGAAAAAGTACGATTTCGAAAATGTAAAGCCAATCGGAACTCCAATGGCTACATCTACAAAGCTTGACACTGATGAAAGTGGCAAACCTGTCGACCAGCATAAGTATCAAGGTATAATTGGTAGCTTATTATATTTAACTGCTAGTCGCCCTGATATTATGTTCAGCATTTACATTTGTACATGATACCATTCAAATCCTAAGGAATCACACCTATGTACCGTTAAGCGTATCTTCTGCTACCTGAAGGGAACTTCAACAGTCGACTTGTGGTATCCTAAAACCAAATCCATTGACCTGATAGGTTACTCGGATACGGATTTTGCAGGATGCAAATTAAATCATAAAAGTACCAGCGGTATATGTCATTTCCTAGGAAAGGCCTTAGTCTCATGGTTAAGCAGGAAACAAAATTCTGTAGCATTATCAATGACTGAGGCTGAATATATCACCGCAGGATGTTGTTGTGCTCAAATTTTGTGGATAAAGCAAACCTTAGAAGACTACAATCTGTACTACACTAAGATTCCTATTTACTATGATAACACTAGCACTATTAACTTGACTAAGAATCCTGTATGTCACTCACGCACAAAGTACATTGAAATTCGTCATCACTTTTTACGTGATCAACAACAATACGGGGATATCTGCTTAGAATTATTTGACACAGATCATCAACTAGCAGACATTTTTACAAAACCACTGGCTGAACACCACTTTAACATTATGTGGCGAGAGCTCGACATACTTGAATTTTCATATTCATAATGTAGTATGTTTATTAAATTTATTTTATAACTCGAAACTTTATAATTTATTAATGGAAATTATTATGGGTATAAGCCGAAAGGTTCCTTCTGTCATACAGGCGTAAATAGCCTGAAGCGACATGGTATACTAGCCTTCGGACTACCGCTAGCTGGGATCCGGCCCTTACAGCTAACCCAAAGTAATAGAAATTATTAAATGAAGAAGTGTAACAGTTATAGATTCAAATTTTTTAACAAATACTGCATTTATGACATCGGGAATACAAGCAGCCGAACTCGGATCGAACTCTGACCCAATTTGGACCGAGTTCGGTCGGCGCTGTGTGGATTTCCAGAACCGAATAGCCGGCCCTAGCCCTATATAATCACCTTCTTCCTTTCGTTTTTCTTCACAATTTTACCGAGAAAAACCCTCCAAATATCAAGAGAGCTTCTCCTCCTCCTTCTATTCAAGCTTTTCGGAGTCTAGTGGGCCGTCCTCTCCACCTTCTTCATCATTTACTCACTGTATTCAACTTCCTTCCTTTTCATCCATGGCACCCAAACATAAAAAGAGAAAAATTAATTCCTCTCAAGCAAGATAATCTTCCTCGAACTATGTTCCAACTAATGTCTTCAGTCCAGCCGGTCCTACTTGATCTGATGACTGTGACTTCGAACTCTTTTCCGATAGGGAATTTTCTGATCTTTGGTTTGATTCGTTTTCGGGACGTAAAATTTGTGTTGGGGCACGAGTTAACTTTACTATCTTTTCTGAGTATGCCCCAACTTTCAACCATCTTGGTTTTCGTGATTTTTTCGAAGTTGCTGAGAATATCTATGATAATGATGTTCGTATGTTTTACTATAATTTGTAAGTAAAAGATAACGACAACTTCTATTCTTGTGTAGCTGGGCAGGAACTAGAGTTCAATGCCACAAATATTAGTGAATATTTTCATGTTCCTGATGTAGGTGAGGCTTTTTTGGATATTCACCATGTCCAATTCCCTGAAGGTGCCATCCTTGATTCCTTCAAAGAACTATTGTGTCACCCTAAACCTGTTCCTAGAAGGGTATATTCCAAACATCTGAATCAAAACTTCTATGAACTTCATAGGTTCATATTTTTTGTTCTTCTTCCAAAGAAGGGATCTTCTGACGAGATTATTTTCATGGAGTTATCAGCCATGTACCATATTCATTTTGGTATTCCCTTTTCTGTTCCAAAGACTCATTGCATGGATGCTTAACTGCAGAAATGTTGGACACAACCTTGTCTACCCTATGCACTTGGCTTCCATTTTCAGGAGGTTTGAAATTGATCTTCAAACATGTCCTTACTCCTCCACTGCCATTAAATTCAGTATGTCTAGGTTATATCCTACTCCTCCTCTATCTCCTCGTGCTGAACCTGTTCAGGATGATAACCCCGAGGCTCCTCCTGCTGCTGCTGCTCCAGCCCCTGCTCCGGGTTTTGACCCCAGTTTTTATCAGTCCTTTGATAATTTCGTTGCCCTCTCAGCGCAACGACGTCAAGGCTATCTTGATTCTGAGTTCCGCCATATCACCCGGGCTCAGGTGTTGCAGAACAGTATTACTGATATTCACTGGAGTCTTTCTCATGACCCCACACATCCTGTCACCATGCTTCATCACCCCAGCTTCCCTGGACCTAGGTTCGATGATGAGATGACATTTTCTTATTTCGATCCTACTGCTGCATACTTTTTACAGGATGCTCCTGGGGTGACGATACGCCGATGTGATGAGGAGTTGAGTTAGTGGTTCTTTTGGATGTAGTTTGATAGATAATCATATGTAGTTTTTTTGTCTAAACTTACAGTTAGACATTTATTAGCAGTTTGTAATGGTTGTATCTTTCATTTTGTATGACATTTCCGTATTTCACTTCTAGTTATTTTTGCTATGCACTTGTTATTTGTGGCAATTTTGTTATTTGTGGTTCTCCTCTAGCATTACTTTGTCTTTTGATGAACTTTGTTGGCTTCACACATTACGGGGGAGCCAAAACCATTTTTTTTTTGACATTGACAAATGGGAAGAAAGAGCAATACCAAATCAAATCAACAAACACCACCATTTATTATTCTTTTTCAGGTATTTTTATTTCGTTCTATTTAGATATATTTTGGTATAGACTCAAGTTTGCCAGTTATCAAAATGGGGAAGATTGTTGGCCCATTTCATGGTCACACCCGATTTTAATAATCGACACTAACTTATGTCAATGCACAAAATATACGAACTGCTGCTTATCATTTTAGGTCTAGTGAAATCAACATCAAAAAGCGTACTACTACATCAGCAAGCATGCGAATCATCATTGAAGCTCATTCTCATTGGAATCAGTCTGAGTTATTTTATAATTTATTATGTATTTTATCTTTATTGAGTCTAGAATATAAATTGTAAGATCGACTGGATACTACTAGCTTAGGTTAACCATAGTCCACTCTCCTATACAGCCTACACATCCAAAGTACACTTACCAAAAATATCATTCACTTTGTGCAATAAAATTTGACAAATATTTTAAATCTTTACTGAGGCAGAACTCAAGCCGAGTTCGGTCCGAACTCTGACTGAGTTCGGTCTGAACTCTGACCGAGTTCGGTCAGTTTGAATTTAAATATTTGTTGCCTCCAAATCTGCATACAACATTCATTTGTGAAATCTTTGCATCAGAACTCTACACGAATTCTGTCCGAGTTTGGTCCTAAAAAACACCTATAAATAGAAGAGAATTTCTCATTCCAAATCACTCAATCAATTCATCTTCTCTTCTCTCTTCAACAAGTGTTTTCATTTGATCTAAAGCTTTTATATTTCACCTACACATCTCTTAGCCAAAAGCCAATATTATCTATTTGATCTAGAGTCCTTTGGTTATCAAGAGTTGTAAAAAGGTCGTTCAAAGTTCAGAAACTTTCTCTATTTTTGGAGCTGGTCGTGCGTGCGTCGCCAAGCACGGAGTTGTGAAGTCTGTCGTACACTTGTCACCAAGCACGATGTTGTAAGAGACTACAAGCTCTCAATTAGCTTGTGCCTTAGTGGATTAATATCGAGCAAGAGTACTCGAGACTGGATTAGTCCTCTCAGATGGATACCAGTATACATCGCTGTGTCACTGAGTTTAATTTCTCTATCTCTTGCTATATCTATTTACTGTCTCTTTACTCACTGCCATAGTTATCTATTTATAATTTTTAAATTGGTGATTATTTTCCGCTGCACTCGCACTCACTATATTCACCCCCCTCTAGAGGTGCTCAACGGTCTTACAAGTACTACTCCTACCTACTCGGTCCATCTAGTATAGGTGTCTATCTCTACCATACTCGTCTGCGGACAATCACTCCCTATAATATTCTATCCCTCTTACTTTTATCACACAATATAAACAAAATAGTTCAACAAGCACAGATGTTCGCTTTTCTAAAACTAAAAAAAATACAAGAATTTAATACAAGGAGTTCAAGAGAGGTATGTTCGATTATAAACACAAGGTTCAAGGGCGATAATAGATATCAAAGAGAATTCAATAGCAGTTGTGGATTGAGATTCTAATACACTATCCTATTGCAAGCTCGTTCGATACAATAACGTAACCGAAATGATTTAATCGGGACCTGCATAGGCCACCACAAAAACATGTCACTCCCTAGTTCCAAAATATGTGAGGACCTAAGGCATGAGCATGCTAGCTGTACGACAAGAATAAGTATTCCTAATTTAATGGACTTATCCTAATCGTAGTACACTGAATAGTATACTAACATATGCTAACTAATCTATATCTCCATCCACAATAAAGAATAAAATCAAGAACAAACAATATATGCCATGGTATGCAGCCCATTAGTACATATGTTTGGAATGGACTAGAAGAATAATAAAGGTCTAATAAAACTAGGCTAAATGAGCAAAATATAACAGAAAAGGAAATAGAAAGCACGAGTAAATGATAAACTAACACAACAAGCAATACATGAACCCTGCAGCCAAAATCGAACCATCTACCTGTCTATACTAAAAGCTCAGCAACAACCTAGAGAGATCACCAAGTCCTCATGGGACTAGCAAGATACATAAAAATAGTACCATAATGAACTGTAAATGAAACATGATAAGGGGTAATAATAGCTTGGGTCATAACATGGTTTCGTATCCCATCGTTGAAATAGTGGACTATCCCAACAACCAAACATGGACATGTAACGACCCAGCATTTCGAGACAAGACACTATACCATGTCCCAACACAAACTGAACCTATCCATTTAGGTGCAATGCTAGTCAAAACCTAAACTAGAACGTATAAGTGGGTAGGAATAAAGCATAGCAACCGCTAGAGGCTTTCCAATGAACTAGAATACATCTGGATCGGATCTAGCGCGTAGTCAGGGCCACTAAATGGATATATCCCCTAGCCATACTTTGCATCACTAGCACACCTCTAAACCATGATCTGATGCATGGTCAGCAGCACTGCCGGATATACCTCTAGTAACACGCCCATAACCAGAAAACTATGAACCCACAACTGGGAAATCCAGTGAGGCTGTGGGCTAGCTCATACGTCTATGTAGTTTTTTCCTGCCCATGTATCACACAAGTCATATACATGGCTTGGAGATCTATATCTCTATGCAAGTCACTATCTAGACTCCGCTAATCCATAAATAAACCAACACACGAACTGTCCGTATTGGTAGCAAGTCAAATACGTAGGTTCATGCCAACTCTATGATCCTCACTCTTATGTAATGTATCAGACGTGTCAACAGGTCAAAGAAGTTATGAAGCATAACTTCAACACATCGGGAATGTCAACTGTTACATATGGTCAACACACACACACACGCACACAAACATCGATAGACATATCAATGGCACCCAAGTCATACTTGGACGTACTCTACTAATGTAAAATACTAGCAAACACACAAATATCATAAATCAAGTAAAGTGCAAGATGATAAGGTATCTTGCCTAGAATCGTCGCAAGAGTGTAGATTATGGATCCGAGTCTCGATCTCACGAACTCCTATTAATAATATTAATACATATTAATATCCATACTAATATTATCACCATAAATCACATAGTAATACAATCTTTGTAACCATCTATCTTAAATACTAGTCATTTACCATATAACTATTCATAGTAAACTTTTAGATATAACATAAAATCACACAAAAATATATATAATATATTCACTATTGATTCTAAAGTAAATCAATAATGCTCTAAAAATACTTTTTATGTAATTATTATTCGTTAAAAACTATTTAGAAATTAACTCATGATCAAACTAAGATCCACATTGATAAATCAACGTTATTAGAAGTTATTTAACCATAAATAAACTAACTTTGATATTCTAAAATAAATAGTAATAAATTATTAAAATTAATAAATATTTATAATCATGAGTCGAGGATGATTGGTACGGAGCATTGGATACATGCAAAATTATTTGGGACTCACAAGATGGTAATGTCAAAAGTTCGTTTTACGGCAGAATTTTATCCTTCAAAGATAGAATTATTCAGGCATTAAAACTGCAAAATTTCGAAAAAGTCATTGTATGAAAATTATAGATAATCGAAATACGGTCGTTCTCATATATAATATCGATGGTAAAGATGAATCTAAATAGTCCCAATCCATCCCGCAATGAACGGTACTAGATCGGGACACACTTGGGTAAAACGTATGCCCCGACCAATTTAGGAAGAATTTTCACATGAAAATTTATAGGAAGGTAGTACACACATAGGGCAGCCCAAATTTTTTGGACCATGATGTTGCGATGTCTAGAAGTGGAGAAAACGCATTGGCAATATGACTTACCTGTTGTGATTTTTGGACAATACGTCGGGGTCGACTTTGAACGGCTGTCGCTGATCGGAGGGGTTGTGCTAGGCCTCGTGACTCCTTGGAATGATGGAGGGGTGCCTTGGCAATGTCGAGGCTGAGTTGGTCGACCCTAGATGGCTTACAAGTTAAAGAATAGGTGTTGGAAGTGGTGATCGGCCTTGGCTTGGTGGCGATCGGCCTATTAACAGTGGTGGGCGGATTTGGTGATAGGGAATAAAAGTGGACAGCTATAGAGAGGTTCTTTATATAATGTTTTTCTCTCCTTTGATTTATGGAAATATTGAGTTTGGTTTGATTAGATTTGGAGTTTATTTGGTCCTCCAATCAATCAATTTAAATTTGAGTGGAAAGGATTTCCTTAATTAGATAGGATGTTTGACTATGGTCAAAGATGCATAAATTTGTGCACATGGTTGTGCATAATTTATATAAATTCAAAACAAAATGATTATATTATAGGTTGGCAACATAGGGTGGTCCCCACTAGGCTAGGTTGGTTAGGGTTGGGCCTTGGAATAATTTCTAAGAGACACAAACAACAAAATAACTAAAAACGGGTCTTATGTGTCATTTGAAAGTAAGTAGCACATGGGAACTCAATTGAGTGGGACACCATAGGCATGTGTGTAGTAGTCTCAAAAATAGTCAAAATCATATATTGGGGCTTTTAGTTTGGATCCATGTCGAGTCCGAAATTTAAGTTGGAAAATATAACATTTTACAGTAGATAACCTTTTGGCCTAAATTGACCCAAAAGTTGTGCTAAGTAAATATAATACAAGAAAACATATTTGAGTGGGACATGATATATCAAAGTAAGGTTAAACTGGTCTAGATGAAAAATCATAAAGGAAATTTCTATGATTATAAATAATAGTAGAAAAATATCTATTAATAACTATACTAAATAAAAAAATTTAAAAAATTTCAAAGAAATAACTCTAAACATCTAGGGGGCTTACATCCCCAAAAATGGTTGTTCGCATGTAACCTAAACCAACACTTCTATGAGTTACATTGTATTATCATTCATCTCTTCTACCCAAGACGGAATCTACTGATGAGATCACGTTCTTAGAGTTATTTGCGATGTATCACATTTAATTTGGGATTACTTTTTCTTTTCCCAAGACTATGATATCCTTTATGATCAACTATTGGAGGGCACGTCGTAACCTCCTCTATCCTATGTATCTGACGGCCATCTTCCAAAAATTTAGTATCAATTTAGAATCTGATACATCTCTTGAATGCCTTCAGATCGTTTTAGGTTTAGAAAGTTCCTTCACCTTCCTTATTATGCTCCACCTCCACCTCCATCTCCACCTTCTCCAGTCACAGCCCTAGCAGATGCTCCAGCCCCTGTAGCTCGGGTCATACTATTGACGAGCTCTATCAGCGGTTCGAAGTGTTTGTCACTCTTATGGACAGTAGCGTCATGTCGATCTGACTTCCTTTAGTGACACTGAATTTTGCCATATTTCTCAGGCCTAGGTTGAGAAATGCTATGGCAGGCATTCAGTGGACGATGGCTCATCATCCTATTGCTCCGACGACTATCTCCATCACCCTGCTTTTGACGGATCGAGACTTATGGATGATCCGACATTTACCTTCTTCAATTCGACGATAGATTATAATGATCCGATCGAGCCGCCTGCTGATGCTCGGCCTGATGTTGCTCATAGTGGTGCTGATTGCTGATTAGATGTTTTTGTCTAGTATTTTGTGGGGATTTGTCTGGTTAATGATGATCTGAGATGTAGTGAAACTGTTTTCTTGTTATTCATTTTGGACTTCTTTATCTGTAGTGACTATTTATATTATGCACTTTAGACTTCTCAGTTGTAGTGACACTTTCAATCTTGAGCTGTTAGTTTTCATCTACTGCTGATGTTTTATTACTGCTACTGTTGTTGATCTCATATAATTCTTGAGCTGTTGACTTGTTATATCACATATTTGGTATTACTCTATTTTTTTGTTGATGTTCGATTAATAAATTGCGAGGGAGCCGTATTTTGAGCACATGACAAAGAATGAGCATACCAAAATAAAACTTTCAAGATTTCTTCAGACAAGTCAGGTATAATTTTAAAGTTCAATATTATATTCGTTATATTTTGGTATAGACTAAAGTTTGTCAATTATCAAAATAGGGGAAATTGTTGACCCATTGGTCATGATCATATTTGAATTTGATAATCAATGTCAACTTTGGTCGATACGCAAAATATACATACTGCTACAGGTCTATAGGTTTTAAGATTGCACCTACTACTGCTACATGCTTCAAAAGTCTCGTCGTCATTAAGAACCAAATGCAATGGAATCAAGATCAAGTTTTGCATAATTATTATGTATTTTTATTTTACTGAGTCTAGAAAAAATATATAAGGTCATTCCAAATTAGCCAAAAACCCAACTATTTTGCCCAAAACCGTTCTGACAGAACTCAAACAACATTCAGCCAAAAATCCGGCCCGAGTTTGGTTAGGGTGGTTTGAACAGATTTTTGAATTCCTCCATATCTGCATCCAACGTTCGAATGTGAGATTTCTGCATCCGAACTCTGCCCGAATTTGATTTACAAAAATACTTTAAATAGAGAAGAATTTTTACATTCTCAAATCGCTCATTCATTCAATCTTCTCTTCTCTATTTATTTCTAATTGTTTTCTACGAGCTACACTTTCAAATTTAGCCTATAATACTCTTAGCGAAGCTAGTATAGTTTCTATTTAATCTAGAGTTTGTTGTTGAAGAGTTGTATCGGAGGCTAAATTCAAGAAAATGTTCCAATTTTTAAATTGCCTTCTGGAGTCGTTCGTGTACTAGTCGCCAAGAACACAGTTGTGAAGTCGGCATACACTTTTCCCCAAGTACGGTGATATAAGAGTTGTAAGCACTCAGTTAAAACTTGTGCCATAGTGGACTAACATCGTGCAGGAGAACTCGAGACTGGATTAGTCCTTCATGAAGGAGAACAGTATGTATCGTTATGTCACTGAGTTTGATCTTCTTAACTCTGACTTCTTTGTAAGTTATTTACTGCTATTTTATTTGCTCTTATTCGCTATATTATATAGAAAATTTAATTATAAGATTTATTCTGCTGCACACGCACACACTCTATTCATAGCTTCTAGAGGTACTAAATGGTCCTACAGTATCGCTGTAATGTATTCCTATCTTGAAGATTATCAACTATGTGCCCTATGCCTTGTACAAGTACAATTTGGACTTGTACAACATCATGCCCAAGCGAGAACGGTCGATTCCCAGATATAAATGCGAGAACGAATGACTATGTATAATTAGGGCCTAACAGAAGGGGCTTAGAAGCTTTCCTAAAATCGTCCTCTCTTGCAACTTCGTATCATCTTTTGTGACGACTTTTGGAAGAGGCTTTAAGCTCTTGCGAGTCTTTCTTGAATTCATCAATACGGGGAAGTAACTGTGATATGCTTATTCTCCATAAGAAGCACTACATAAGTGTTGAGAACCCAGCTGCGACAACGTACAATACAGAAACAAGTTCTTATATGCAAAGAAAATATGTAATAGAGTTTTCTTTTTTATAAGAGTCTGTGTCGTATCTTTTGAAGGGACGTAAATATTTTACTAGAGGTGTGATGGACGTAGTTGAAAATATTATGTCTGTCCATTTTATAGAGAGTTTGACATCTTTTTATGTTCATATTCAAGATTTATAAAAGAAACTTATTCAAAATACATTGCTATTGAGGAAATACATGTTTCTTCTCTCCCTTTTATATGCGACCCATGGGATCATGGCGGTGAAATACATGTTTCCTTATTGAGAAGGAGATTCTTTCGTTTATGGCCTAGACTTCTTCTTCTTCTTCTGTTTTGGGGCTGGAGGGACCATGAGCTGAACTATTTCATCTACTAGACCTGGGTCTACCCACATGATCTCGTCCTTTGCAGTCTAAAGCGGGTTCATCCAGGCCACATGATTGTACGCTGGTGGAATATTGACGATTTCTATCGTAGCCTTGGGTGGTCGAGACCACGTCGTCTTGGACTTCAACTCCAACTAGACTGTCGAACTATATTGACACCATATTGGTCGCCACTGTGTGTTCCTCGAAGTCGAAGGTAATAGCTTTGAGTCGATGAGCCATTGAATTGCCCTTTGAGGATATAGCAATCCTTGGTAGCATGGCCAATGAATTGGTAGGAGAGATAATATTTCGGATTGTCTATCCTCCTCACTTCTTCTGGGCGCTTTAGCTCGGGCAGCCGGAGCTTGTCATTCTTTATGAAGACATTAAAGATGTTGATGACTTTTTCGTTAGTGAAGGAGTAGATGTCCTTTTTCCTGGGCAAGTTCATTTTGGCTACTTTGCCCCTTCTTTCTTTATGCTGGCAGCGAAGAATTCATTCCCTCTGCTGTTGTAGCCATCGTTGTTATTCTGAGGGCACCTCCCGCAGACTCTAGTATTTAGGGCCTGAAGCCCGATCAAGTGAATGCCTTTGCATTCTTCTCGGCTTGGTTGACGCTTGTGATGAGTGCCGCCAAATCTGAGTGCTGGCCTGTGCCCATACAGAATTTGGTAGCTGGCATCAAACCCTATCGGCACGAATCCATGAGGACCGTCTCAGGAGTCCCAGAGGCATTCAGGATATTTTGCCTGAAGTGCTCAATAAATCATGCGTCAGCTCCTTGTTCCTCTGGGCTGTATCAATAAGGGTGGACTGTTTGCCATGAACAAATGTTAAAGAATGTTTTGTGTTACAAATGAGAAGAAGTACAAAAGAAATCCCAAATAGGAGATATAAGTAGAATTTGATTCTGGAGAAGTGTGACGATAGAGATCGAATACTGTAGTGCTTTCTTTACTCCATTGACGATCTGACGATGAGAAGAACTTCCTCTGACTATCTCAATGCCTGTGAGTATATGATCTGGGTTTGCCAATCAAGAAGCAGTCAAAAAGATCATGAATGAAGACTTCTTCAATTTATAGACGGGCACATATATGATGTGCGCAGGGTTTTTTGTATGCAGGAGCATTATGCGTAAGAAAATATCATAGAATTTGTTGTAACTGCACTGTAGGACTGCTGATGAGCTGACACATGGCAGTTGTTGAGCTTCTGTTTGCTAAGATCTTGGGTGGTTGGCACCCGTTCATAAACATAACTGAGTCAATGACACAAGTCGTGTGCACATCGCTTAAAGATCTTATTCTGTTTAAACAGAGTGAATTTGATTATATCTAAGAGATACTGCTTCCATGTGGCATATTCCAATAATGTCGTGAGTGGACTGCACATCATTGAGGCTATACTTTTTGACATCATGGAGGCTGCACTTTCTGGATGTCGTAGAGGCTACACTTCTTGGATGTCATGAAGGCATCATAGCATTTTGTGCTTTTGAGGTATAATGGATGCCTTTTTTCGATAGATATGTGCAATCTGACATCTGATGTTTTCTTGACAGATGACAAATGATAGTTGTCCTCAGACACTCGTGTCAGCATGACGTAAATATTGACTTGATGGCCAAAGGTTTGGGGTTTTGTGAGTGCTGCGTTCTTAGCTGGTTTCCAAGTGCTGCACTTTTGGATGTTTCCAGGGCGCTACACTTTTGTGGTGCTCCGGAATGCTGCACTTTTATGGTACTCCTGGGTGCTGCACTTTTTTGAGGCGTTTGAGTCAATGACTCCTTAATATATGCTATTTCATGGAGCCCGAGAAGTTTTGACTAGAGACATAGTCAAAAATCTCATTAGTGAGATTCATTGTAACGAATACACGATTAATCCAATTAACTCGGAGCCTTTGACTAGCTGCCACTTGGCGTTTGTGTTTGACTACACATAGCCTATAAATTGGGGTATTTTTAGGGTACAACTCACTCTGATCACTACGAGTCTTCTTCTTGGTGAGCTTGGAAAAACTTATGACATTCAGAGGCTAGGATTGTAGAACTCTTTGTTCACAGAAGTAGCGAGTTTGACGAAGAAGTCTTTAAGAAGAACCCTGCTAACTATGGAAGGAGTTGTCCCTGTTTATGAAGCCTGAATACTGTGCTTTGGTTTGAGTTGACGCCGAGTACCAAGATGTTGATTACTTGGTTTGGATTGACTACCAACCCACGTTCTGCTCAATAACTGCTTTATTCTGAAGAAGTGCGCTTGTGCTGAGACAAGGAAGTGATGCGCTCCTGATAATAGAGTGATTCGCTTGTGACGAGGAAATGATTTGCTCGTGGAGATATGCGCCTTTATGCACTACGATTTTTGCATCCTACGCTTTTGTACGCTGAGTAGATATCTTTATGTGTAATAATGAACATGAAGAATCTGTAATCGATTTTTATAATCTTGATTGTTTTAATAAAGAGTCCCTTTTATGCAATTTTTCTCCTAATTTTCCTTGTGCTTTTCTTGATGTTTGTTTTTCTGAGGTGCGCAACAATTCTATGAATTTTTTTACTGTACTTGTAAATGATGTGCTTTCTTGCTTCTATAAGACCCCCTTCAAAGTTTTCCAATTTGGATAAGTTTGAAATACTTTAAAAAGAAGCATGAAAATTACACATGGCGTAGGAAGTGCGCAACACATTACTGACATGCTGTCATTATTTAAGAGAGCTAAGTAACCGTCAGCAATTAGTGCTTTTAGCCGTCATTTCATTAAATGATAATAACTTCTCATTTTTCGGAAGAGATTAGAAATGATTTCATACCTTCGTTGCATGCGTTTCTAAACATTTCTGTAGCCACGAAGCATTTTTTTAGTCTTATCCGCTGACACGTATCTCATCTCTATAAATAGGGATTTTTAGAAGCGAGAGAACTTTACTCTCTTTATTTTCTTCTTTAAAGAAAGACTTCTTCTTCCTCCTCCTTGAGAAAAAACTCTAGATTTTCTCCATGGCCCCCAAAACCCCAAAAGTTTCCAAATCTTCCAAGGCATCTAAGGCTAGTGCTGCGAGTACTAGCAAGGCCAATGAGAAGAGGTCGACAACCGAAGTTGACGTTACTGAAGACGCTCCGGTCATCGATGCTAATACGCACACTGATGTACGAAAAGCAATTGCGAGTAGGTCTTCTTGTCTTCATTTTTTACAGAGATAGCCTAAGATGGTTATCGATGCATAAGTGTTTGCTTTCTAAGCAAATATGCAACGATGCCCTATTTGCTGATGCGCATGGGCAATACTTTTCAAAGTAGTGCCTGGAAGATGCGCTGATGCTTCTTTTGCTGATGCGTATGAGCGCTACTTTTCGAAGTAGCATCTGAAAGATACGTTGATGCTCGTTTTGTGGATGCGCATGGGTGCTACTTTCAAATAGCATCTGGAAGATGCACCGATGAACCTTTTACTAATGCGCATGGTGCTACTTTTTGATGTAGCGTCTGGAAGATGCGTTAAAGCTTTAACTAACTCGCAGGATTACTAACAAGTGCATGTGCTGTAGCTTGCTCGCTGATGCGCAGGGCCACTAAACAGTACCTGCGCAGAAGCTTCCTCTCTGATATGCAGGGTCACTAAACTGTGCCTGCGTAGAAGCTTGCTTACAGATGCGCAGGGCCACCAAATAATAACTGCGCTGAAGCTTGCTTTTCTATTTCTTTTGTAGAAGAAAAATGTTTTAAGAGATTTTTTTGAATTTTTTGTTTTATGTGCAGTTTTTATGGTTATCCCCTTATTCGATGAGATCCTCTTTGATTCGTCTGTCTGTACGCTGGGCGTGAATTTTGATGAAGAGGTTGTTAACCCTGCTAAAGAGTTGATTGTTCGTAGCCAACCTGAACATCGATTGGCCACGTTTGCGAGAACAAAAGCTATCAAGAAAACTAGTTTATAAACTAAGAAAAAAGAGTACAAAGGTACAATTTGATTATTGTAGGAGCGTAAAAAGTGCTTCATGGACCAAGTCAAAGAAAGTTAAGAGCTTTACGCAAGTCAAACAGGGTTAAACTTAGATTGTATGCAAGTCAAACAGAGTAAAACTCTACGCGAGCTACTTTACGCAAGAGCCATCCTCAAAGCTTTTATGCGAAGGACTGGTTGTCAGATCATGCATTTAATGCGCGTGATACTGTTCTGATATAATCATTTTCTTATAGCGGACAGCACAGAAGTCGAGAAGATTTGATTTACACTAAACCCAATACTTGTCGTTTAGTGTGCAGATGGGCTACTTTACGCTCAAGAGATTGCTTTTTTTACGCACGAAAGCTATTCGAGCTTTTTACGCTCAAGGCTGTTGTGCGCGTAAAGTTTATTTGAGCTAATTTTACGCTCAAGGCTGTTTTTCTGCCACTTTACGCAAGAAGTCTATTTTGGATTATTTTACGCCCAGTCTGCAACTTTACGCAGGAAGTCTATTTTGGGCCATTTTTTACGTCCGATCTTTTCTGACTACAGGAGAACATGGTCTGCTTACGTGGCTGTCATGCCATACTTATCAAGGAACGTGTGTACGTGCTCTCCCCATTTTTTAGAAGTAGTGGGACACGTATCACCATGCGTAGAGATCAAAAATCTACGTGGGACACGTGTCATCACGCGTAAAGGTTGATTCTCATCGTGGGTGACAGTTACCAAATTTTGTTGCTTTTTTACGCACAAAGGGTAGAGTCTATAAATAGACTTATTTTTAACACAGAGGAAAAAAAGGAGGAGATATATGAGAGAAGATTCTGAGAAAACTCATACTTTCAGAGTGATATTCCCAGAAGCATTTCTTCAACTTTTTCTCAAGAACAGGGTGAAGCAAAGCAGGAAAGCATTCGACTGTGCCATCAGTGTCGTTGCTCGATACCTTTCTGGTGACTTAGTTCTTCCGATTGTTCATCTTCTTCAAGCAGTTTTCTTCATCATCATCGTATGGTCCAAGGAACAAAGTGATCGCTTTCAGATCAGATTTCCATAGCAATACTTTCCAGAAATAATTTGTACTTTTCTCGTTTTCTTTCAAAAGCCAATTTTAGGCATTTTGTTAAGTAAAACAAAATGGCGACTCTGCTGGGGATGACCTTCTCCTCTGACGAGAAGGCAATTGCTCAATATGATGATGTGTCGGTTGGGTCGACAAAAAAGACTCTGGTTGTTCACTTCGACCAGACTGCTTATGAAGAAATACTCCGAACTGGGGGTAGTACTCGCTGCTCCAATATTCAAAAATTATGGAAGGTACGAAAAGTTTGGATTCCTAAGTCCAAAGCATCCTCGGATCTCCCTGTTGCCTCTGAAGGCAAAAGAATCTTTCATACTCCTGTTGTGGAGGCTCCCGTCTGTGACGAGGCAGTCTCTACTTCAGTAATGCGCCCTCGGCGTAAAAATCAGTCTCCCGTTGGTGACGTGGTAGACTCCCATGTTTTACGCTCTGTGCGTAAAAATCAATTTTTACGCTCTGCGCGTAAAAATCAATCTTCCGTCTGTGACGTGGAAGACTCCCAAGCTTTACGCTCTGTGCGTAAAAATCAATTTTTACGAGCTGCGCGTAAAAATCAGTCTCCCGTCTGTGACGTGGTAGACTCCCAAGCTTTACGCTCTGCGCATAAAAATCAGTCTCCCGTCTGTGACGTGGTAGACATCCAAACTTTACGCTCTACGCGTAAAGGAAAATCTCCCGTCTGTGACGTAGCAAATACTCATGTTTTGCGCTCTACGCGTAAAGGTAAATCTCCTGTCGGTGACAGCGTAGATAAAGTTCACAATGATGCCTTTGCATCTAAAGTGAATTTGCCTGCATGCATGCAGCGTAAAAACAAAAATCTTATTGTTGGTAAAGCTTCAGTTTTCCACCAACAGCCTTCTTACACTGCTTTACGCAAGGTACCAAACCTTCAAATTACGCATAATGCTGATGGAGTCCTTTGTGCACAAAAATTGCAAGATTTACGCGCGCAACTCCAAGCACGTAAAAATGTACAATTTGGTTATGCTAATGCAGCCAATAATCTTCTTTATACACAAGGGACTAAACATTTTTTGTCCCAAATATAATAAAGAAGACTACTCCCTCTACTCCTTCTGATTTACCCGAGTTACTCGTACAAAAGCGTAAAAACAAAAAATCTCCTGTGACACTCTCCCAAGAAAATCACCATTGTGTGTCACCAGATTGTAATTAAGTGTTGATGTTCGGCTTCTAAACGTTCAATTTTTGATCGATTAAGCTACAATGTGCCTCAGCAGCAAGTTGATGACCAAGAACATGAGTTGTCATATGCGTCGGTCAACATGGCATCTCATACCAACAGTGGACGACGTCCAAGACGCAATTCGTCCCGGACTCCAAGCCAACAACAATTCAACCGACTTCTTGATACTTTTGAAGGGGTATATCAGAATACTCGATCAAGAGTACAAAGATCGGTACAATCTTCAGATTCAGGAGCTGGGGGTACCCAGTCATTGGAGTCAGAAAATGATAGTGTTGATTCATACCTCTATACCAATCCCTCTGTATGCTTAAGGGAGGTTGAATCATATGCTATCGGAGATGAACCAGAGACATCAACTGCTAATACAGAGCAACGTCTTTCTGCAGTTGAACAATCACTGAAGGACATGCTTACCATGATGCAAAGTATGCATCAAATAATAATGACTCAGCAAACTGTTCAGCCGGCAGTAATAACACCGGTTCAGGTAGCAGCACAAACTCAAGATAGTCAAGGGGTTGATACACCTTTGAATAATCTTACTCAAGAGCCTGCTATCAATCAAAACTCTACAGTTCCAGATTCTCTCATTCTAGAAGATGTACCACCTCTGGTGGGGGTCACGGTACATCCAACAACTATTCAATCGAATGTGCTTCCTCAAACTAGTGATGCTATTCAAGCAGTACGTGAGCTAAAAGCACAGTTTGAAGTTCTGAAGCACAAGGATCAGCTCCAGAGGTTAGGGATTAAGCAACCTTATCCTTCTCACTGGAATGATGTGCCTTTTTCTCCAAAATTCAAGCCACAGTCGATGGTGTTATTCGATGGAAAAGCCTCTCCTAGCCAGTACATCAATTACTTTGATATTATGACTGTGCATCTACAGAAGAATGATGCTCTTCTTACCCGAGTTTTCATCGGATGTTTAACGAGTTCAGCTTATGACTGGTATCGCAGTCTACCCGATAATTGCATACCGTCTTTTGACGAATTTAAAGCAATATTTCTCTCCCGCTTCTATGAAGGAGACATGGACATGATATGTCCTCCTTAATAAAGATCAAACAAAAGGAGAAGGAAGATACTCGGACGTTTATCGAACGTTTCCGACAGGAAACTTTAAAAATGCCTTCTGGTATGCCAGATTCAGCATTGATTGATACGTGCAAAATAAATCTGTGACCATCCATTGCTGTCTTTATGGACTCTCAATTCACAGATTGGGCCTCGTTCATTATAGCAGCAGTTTTAGCCGAGACCAATGGTAGGTTGGCTCATGAACCCGGGATGATCTTTGCCTCATAGGACAAAGAAAAGAAAGGCTCTTCAGGCAATAATTCTGGCAATCGCAATAGGAAGAGGAAGGAAACCCTAGTGGTTAATCTTTCAAAACCCAAAACGATGCCGAATAATCCGGAGTCTTCCAAACCAAAAGAAAAGTACTCTTTTAGGATCCGTTGCTCAAACCGAATCACGCCAACGTTATGGAAGTTCCTGGATCGTGTGAAATAAGATTAGTACCAAAAGCAGCCTCTGATTTGAGAATCCAATTTTCCAAATTGGCTATGGAGATTCTGTGCGGTCAGAGATTCTTTAAGACAAAAAGGGGCCCTTATTTCCAAGCAGGAAAGTCATTTCGATCTGGGTCCGAAAAAGAGCAGTGATATCCCAGGGATATTCCAATGTCTTGTAAAGAGTGGCAAACTCCATATTCCAGAGCCAAAAAGGCCTAATGAGGTGAATCTGACTGACAATCCCAAATATTGTATCTATCATAGATACATAAATCATCCTACCAAGGCTTGCTATGTCTTAAAGAAGAAAATCCAAGAGTTGATAAATGTTAATGCCGTCGCTTTAACCGATGATGAGCATACAGTTACAACTAATATAATTTTTCTTCAATTTGGAGATTTTCCTCCACAGCAAGTTCTAGATGGAATTGTCCCAATTTCTAAGGCGACAATAAAAATTGTAAATCTCCCACCTACTAGAGAGCAAAATGAAGGATTATTGCCTCTCACATTAAAAAATAGTGAAATTATGTTGGTACATCCTGACTTAGTATCTGAAATAGAAGATGAAGGTAAAACTTCAAAATCCAAGAAAGATAGGAAAGTCAAAACCTGTAATATGATTTCTCATGTTGCTACTCCAGATTATGATGATTTGGATCATCTTTGGGATGGCATTCCTTTGGAGGATAGGCTGAGGGGTTTGAATATATGCCCTCCAAGTTTGACTCCTCCTACCAAACTCAAACTTACTCATAAGCAATGGTTAGCAATGAGTAGTGTCCCTTATACAGGGCACAACGAGTCTTTGCTGCTTATGAGAAAGCTCTTGCCGGCATTTTTCCTCCTATCCTGAATACTCCTTCTCCTGTGCGTACAGAGGTTTCTATTCCTCTTCCTCCTATGGCTACAGAGGTCTCTATTCCTCTTACTCCTGTGGTGACAGAGGTTTCTGTTTTTTCTTCCTCTGTTAAACCATCTATTGAAAGTCCGCTACCCATTCACATGTACAGTCAAAGTCCATCTCATGAAAAAGATGGGCTATGAATTTCAGAAGGCGGAAGGCTTGAACTATGATAAAGGAATACGACTTCTCTTACAAATTCCAAGTCAAAAATCCACTGTTGGATTGGGTTTTGAGGTCCCTCATAAGAATCCTCGCAAGAAGAAGACTAAGGGAAAGAAGAACAAAACCTGTAATATGGTACTTCATTCTCCTGAGTCTGAAGAAGAAACCTTTGCTGGTACGAGATCTGGTAAAGAGTACCATAAAGATTATGAGGGAACTTCTAAAGAAGCGGAGGACGTTGCTGAAACACTACCAGCTCAACCATCTCCTGTTCCAGCTGAGGCAAGGCCCTCTAAACCATCTGTGGTGAGAAAGGGAAACAGAAAGCGGTACGCTTTGATGTCCCATTGAAGTCTGCTTCAAATCAAGGGGTGGTGATGAAGCCCTACAAGTTCGATATTCTAGCCCAATTAGCTAATACTCCGGCTAGACTTTCGATCTTTGAGTTGCTTCGTCTTTCTAAAGAAAGTCGCAAAACTTTGAGCGAAGCTTTGCTACAAGCAGATTCATGCCCAGCTCAACTCAAGAGTCCTGACAATATACCAGTGTCGTGTCCTCAATGTCATAGTATGATGGAAGCAATTCCTAACATTATCTTCACACAAGAAGATATGCTATTGAAGCATAATAAACACGACAGGCCTCTATGTTATACGGGGTATATTGATTCTACTAAAATTGACAGAATTTATATTGATCCTGGGTCTTCTATTAGCATTATTCTTCACAGTATGCTACGACCCTTGAGGATCCCTACAAGTGATTTGACTTACACTAGTACCACAATAGTTGGTTTCAACTCTGGAAAGAGTAAACCATTGGAGAAGATTCGTCTGAAGATTCAAATTGGTGATCTTCGAACTATGGCGACCTTTTATGTTATCAACTCAGATGGATAACATCCTTCTTGGAAGACCGTGGATACATGAGCATAACATTGTGCCTTCAACTCTCCACTAATGCTTCAAGTATGTGGATTCTCAAGGGGTTGTGAAGACTGAATTTACAGATATCAATCCTTTTAAGGGTGTTGAAGCCTATTTCTCTGACTCAATACTCTACAAACAGGGGCAGGTGAAAGAAATATCTGATATGGCTGAAGATCGATCGCCTGCAAAAGATCAATCTGTCAATAAAGATTCTCCAGAAGAGCAACCTTTGAAGATTAAAGTCAAAGGATAAATCCAACCCCAACCTGTCAATGAGGAACCTCTGATGAACAAGGTTAAAGGAAGAACTCGAGCTTCGTCTGAGGAATCTGTGAAAATTCCAGTCAAGAGCCAAGTTCAACCCCTTATAATCAAGGTCAAGGGACGTACTTCTCGAACGAATGATCCAGAACCACCATTGATTATCAACCTTGGCAAACCTACACAGAAGACGGATGACGATCCGTTAATGATCAATCCAAAGCGTAGTAGTCAGTTTGTAAATGATGTAAATATTGATCATTCTGTACTTTTTAATATCAATAAAGATTTTCTTTTGGAGTACATGGCTGTCAAATTTATTGAAAGAATGACATTATCTGCTGATAATCAAAGTCATCAACATAAAAATGACATAAATACAGAGGAAGCCTTATATATTAATCATAAGGAAAATTCTTTTCCTCCACATGTCGATGTTGAACCTTATGCTCAAAGGTTCTTAACATCTTCTCCATATTTTCTTCCTGTAGCCTCATCATCACAAGCTTGTGTAACTTATAGACGTCACGAAGAATCTTATTTCGGAATTCCGTCTGATAGAAAAAACAAGCGCCAAATTGTGTTTGGTCCGGCTAGAAATATCCCTGTTATTCAGACAGATGATCTTAAAGATAAAGATAAAGGAAAAATCTGACTTGACAAATATAGTCAATAATCCTCAAGATTATCCAGAATATGGGATATGATTTGAAGACTATACAAGGTCTTAATCAAGGCAAACGTAGACGGTTACCATTATGTGGTGATCCATTTTACCAGAAAACTCGACATGGGTTGGGATACGATCCGTCCCACATATTTAATGAAGATATACAAGAAGAATTTTCTTCCAGTTCTTCACAATCCTCAGATTCTGAAGAAATCCAAATCATCGAATCGGATACACCCCACATGTGCAAGGAAGATATGGAAGAAGAATGTTCTTCTGGTTTTTTATAATCCTCATATTCTGGAGGAGACTATTATAATGAATTTGAATGTGTATTCTCAGTTAACATGGTTCAAACTGATGGTGAATTGAGCCATTTGAAAATGACCCTTGGGCACAACAAATGGACACTCAGTGGGACCTTCGCTTTGAACAACGACAGCCACCTACGGAACATGAAATCGTCCAGATTGACGTTGGAGACAGAACTACGTCCAAGCCGATATTTATCAGTAAAAAGCTTTCTGAAGATGAAAAGGAAGAGTTGATATAGCTAATTAAAGAATATATTGATATCTTTGCATGGAGTTATGAGGATATACCGGGTCTAGATCCTAAAGTAGCTACTCATAAACTTAATATTCTTCCTAATGCCAAGCCTGTAAAACAACAGCAGCGGCGTTTTCGACCAGATATGATGGATATAATTGAAGCAGAAGTCAAAAAGCTGATCACATGTGGCTTTGTTCGTGAAGAACAACACCCAGATTGGGTTGCCAATATTGTACCTGTTATGAAGAAGAATGGAAAAGTCTGAGTTTGCATAGATTTTCGGGATCTTAATGCAGCTTGTCCAAAAGACGAATTTCTACTTCCGATTACCGATGTCATGATAGACAATACATGTGGTTTTGAACGTATGTCTTTCATGGACGAATTTTCAGGATACAATCAAATTAAGATGCATCCAGGAGATGAAAAGCATACTGTTTTCCGTACACCCCTTGGGGTTTATTGCTATACGGTTATGCCATTTGGTCTAAAAAATGCCGGTGCTACGTATCAACGGGCTATGAGCAATATTTTTCAAGAACATCTACGTAAAATAGTTTTATGTTATGTGGATGACATTGCTGTCAAAAGTCGATCAAAAGATGATCACATTTAAGACTTAAAGACAGTATTTGAGTTGATGCGCCAACATCAACTTAAGATGAATCCTACTAAGTATTTCTTAGGGGTTTCCAGTGGCAAGTTTTTGGGATTTGTCATCACATCTCAAGGTATCCATGTTGATCCTGACAAAATCAAAGCGATTCTTGAAATGCGTCCTCCACGCAATCTAAAAGAACTCCATGGCTTCCAAAGTCGCATTGCTTATATCAGGAGATTTGTATCAAATCTTTCTGGGAGATGTCAACCTTTCTCTCATCTATTAAAGAAAGGTGAATCATTTGTTTGGGATGAAGCATGTCAGAAAGCCTTCAATGACATCAAGCAATACATTACAAATCCACCTATTTTGGTACCTCCAGTGGTGGGAAGACCGGTTTTGCTCTATGTTCGAGCCTTGGATCATTCACTTGGTGCTCTTCTTGCACAGAAAAGTGATAAAGGCCATGAACAAGCAATTTATTATCTTAGCCGAATGATGGTCGGAGCTGAAAACAGGTATACTCCTGTGGAAAAAGAATATCTGGCCTTGGTTTTTGCTGTTCAAAAGACACGACATTATGTGTCAGGATAGACTATTCATGTCATCTCCAGAATAAATCTTATTCGGGTATTGATGAGAAAATCGAGCATTCTTAACTCCAGGTTAGCTACCTAGATGATGTTGCTTACTCCTTATGATATGGTCTATGTACCTCAAAATCAGTGAAGGGTCAAGCATTAGCTGATTTCTTAGCAGCTCACCCTATACCTGAAACATATAAGCTTTATGAGGACATTCTAGATGAAGTCGTGGATTGCAACATGACTTTTAAGGAGAACATTTTGCAACTATATTTTGATGGAGCATCGCGGGTTGGACCTAAAGGCAATATTGTCTCCGGAGTAGGCATCGTCTTGGTCTCTCCTAATAAAATGGTCATTTACCGTGCTTATTCTCTTAATGAACCATGCTCCAACAATGTGGCAGAATATAATGCTCTGTTAATTGGTCTCCAAGTAGCAAAATAATTGAATATTGAATTCCTGGAAGCTTATGGAGATTCTCAACTGATTGTTAATCAGGTCAGAGGGACATATGGAGTCAGAAATCCTGACCTCATTCCTTATCATCAAGTGGTAATCGAATTGGTTCTTTCATTCAAAGGATTCTTTATTGAATTCGTACAACGTTCTCAAAACTTGGAAGTTGATGCTCTTGCTAGGTTAGCTGCAGACTTAGCTGTTCCAATTAGAAGACAAAATAATATTACTTTGTTTGATCGAGACTTATTCTGTGTAAAGAATAACTTGCATATTGAACAGAGTTATACTACAGAATCAAGTTCTCAACAAAGGGATTGGAGAAGTCCATTCATTGATTATGCGGTCCATGGGATTTTACCTGAAGATCCAAAAGAAGCTGTGTCAATCAAGAGACGATCATTTTGATTCTACTACGATTCTTCTTTACATATGTTATATCGTCGTTCATATGACGGACTTTTGCTGCATTGTCTCTCTGAGAGTGAAGCTAAGCAAACACTCCGTGAAGCTCATGATGGTGTTTGCGGTGCTCATCAACCAGGTCCGAAATTGAGGACCGTATTCGAAGAATGGGGTATTTTTGGCCTTCTATGATAACAGATGCTGTAGATTATGCCAGACGGTGTAAAGCGTGTCAGATTCATGCTGATTTTATTCATCAACCATATGAATTCTTACATGCTACAGCAGCTTCTTGGCCTTTTGAAGCTTGGGCATGGATATTATTGGTCCGATTAACCCTCCTTCTGTCAAGGGACATCGGTTTATCCTAGCCATAACGAATTATTTCTCTAAATGGGCGGAAGGGATTCCTCTTGTTGAAGTAAAAACATCTAATGTGGTTAGCTTCATTAAACACCATGTCATTTATCGTTTTAGGATTCTCCGACGGATAATTCATGACAATGGACCCCAATTTGCCAGTCAAGCATTTTATCGATTTTGTGACAAGAATCGGATCCAAAATCTGGCTTCTACGGCCTATAATCCAACTACTAATGGTTGGCCGAAGCTTTCAACAAGACAATCATTAAACTTCTAAAAAGTTTGTCTCTTCTAATAAACGTGATTGGAATGAGAAACTTGGAGAATGTTTATGGGCTTACCGAACGACAGTCCGAACTCCTACTGATTTTACATCATTTTACTGGTTTACGGATGTGAGGCTATTCTTCACTGGAAATCCAGATTCATCTCTTAGAATAGCCATTGCTAATGAGCTAACTACAGAGAATAATGATTGGTTGAGACTTCAAGAACTTGAAGGTCTAGACGAGAAGCGTCTTCAAGCACACAGCACATTGAGCTATATCAAGCCCGCATATCTCAAACTTTCAATCGTAAAGTTAAAGAGAGGGTATTTACAGTCGGTGAGCTAGTTCTAGCTGTTCGAAGACCGATGGTGATGACTCATAAGAGCAAAGGAAAATTCCAAGCAAAATGGGAAGGTCCTTATGTAGTTGAGTAGGTATTCTCCAATGGTGCCTATAGGTTGTCTAAACCTAATGGAGATTTGCTCATGATGCCAATTAATGGCAAATTCTTGAAGAAATATTATGTCTGAATTTTTTTTATTTTCCAGCTACCAATGTTTGGTTAAGCTGATTATTTTGTCTCCTATAAGAGAATTTTTGATCTTCTGTCTTACCAGCTGATTAAAAAAATGGATTATTATCATGTTATTATGACCTCTGAATAAATATAAGTCTACTTCTTTTCCTATCATCATGTCCATATGGCCTCTGAATAGATATTAATCTATTTTTCTTTGAATTGTTACGATCTGTCTTGTTCATATTACCTCTGATAGTAGTGTACACTCTAAAAAGAAAACAAGATTCACTATCTATCAGGTCCTATTACCTCTGGATATATATAATTTATTGAGTTCAGAAGATTGTCATGTCCATATTACCTCTGATAAGTATTTTCTATCTCATACCTATTGTTTAAATTCAAAATAATAATAGGGTCACAAAACAAATATTTCATTCATTTCTTGAAAATATTACAAAAGACAGAAGAATAGAAAATTCTTTATAGATGAATAAAAAGAAGAATACAAAAGCTTTTTATTTGCCTAAGACGGAGCAGATACGTCTTCGAGCAGTTTTTGCAGCTCTGTTAGACGCTTCTCGGGAGAGTTCATCACAGTTGTAGTAGCTAGAGTACAAATGTGGGAGAATTCGACGAAAGTAGCTATCATCCTTGGCTTCGTCAAGGGTTTTGATGGTAGCTTCGGTACCGAAGACTTGCTCCTCCAAGATTGAGCTCTAAGTCAGATGCTGGTCTCGAACTGTGATCAACTGCTCCCTCTCCGCCTTCAAGCGAGCAAATTCAACCTCAACTTCGAATTCTATTTTTTTGATGAATTCTTATATTGGAAGTTTCATAGGCTTTCTCTAGATATCAAGCTGGGGCTTAGCTTCAGCCAAAAAAGCTTTTTCTTTGGCAACCTTGCTGCTGTACTCTTGGAGAGATTATTGAAAGTAGTCTCCCGCACGGTATATTCAGCTGATAAAGCGTCATACTCGCTTTGGATGAGACTTTCAATAGTTTCACTTGACAGCCTTAGATATTCTCTAATGGGTTGTTCAAGTTCCTCTACGACCTTCTCCAGCACCGCTGCTCTCGCTGCATCATTAAACAAGGCGACGTTCCGATAGTAAGAGCAATCGCAGCCTTCAGACTTTCATAATTGAGGCCCTTCTTCAGGACCATTTTGATCAGAGCTGCCAGGGTCTTGTAAAAAGTTTTAGTATGAATCTCAACTAAGAGATTCATTTTTGCATTCGAGCTTGGCGTTGCAGCAATCTACCAGATCCCTTTTCTGAAGACTAGGAGTAGATGTTGTTGCGTTGGTAGCAGACTGACATAAAGTCAAGGTTGTCGCTGCTACCATAGCTAATTGATCTCCAGGAGCTTCAGGGACAATGTCTTCAGCACTTGTTACTCCAGCCATTTCTGGAATCGAAACTACTTGAGTTTCGGTGGCGGTGATTAGTGTGGAAGGAATGGTAGTTATGGTAGCTGGCTCCGGTTCAGATACTGTCTTCTCAGAAAATTATACCAGATCAGTAGAAATAACTGAGGATGTTATTACGACGTCTCTAGCTTCAGTTGATGGGTCGACTATATCCTCATCACCTTCATAGACTACTGGCTCTTCAGGTTCTGGGAGTACTTCAGTCTCTTTATTGAAGTCAGTTTCTTCCTCAGCAGCCGCTTCTTCATCTGCAGTTGGTTCTTCTGCAGTTTATCTTCTTCTCTGCTTTCAGCAAGAGAAGATAATTCTGGCCGAGCCTCTACTTCGGGCTCTTATTGTACTTCCTCTTGGACATTATTCTTCTGAAGAAGAACCCCCTTCCTCAGACTCCGTATTTTCTTCATAAATAGTTTCTTGAAGAGGAGGAGCCACAGGCTTTGCTGCAGTGATGACACCTACAATTAAACAAAATAAGTTAATATACAAAATTATAATACATCTTGTATAGATTTTGTGTAATTTATATTTACCTGGAGTAGGTACAGGATGTGCCAAGTATGAGTCATAGTCCCCATCCCAGTCATCATCATCGAGGGCAAGAGCCGGTTCATCTGATGGGATGAGCTCTTGATCAATAGTATGTGTAGTGGCAGCATCCTCAGTAGTTTGTGTCTTTTATGGCAAAGACAGGTGAAGTGATGAGCTGAGGCATCCCGGAGATAGAACCCCCACACCTCATGTTGATGTTGCCGGTTGAGATGCAGAGGATCCTTCTCCAAGATGAGCTAAGAAGATGCAATATGTTCGGCTCCTCGACTAGAGTGTCACTCTCTGGAGGAGCGGCTCTCTGTCTAGAAGGCCTTTTGACGGTGATCTTCTTCTTCTTCTCTGAGATGGTAACAGCTGCACCTGATTTTCGTTTTCGGGTCTTGCCAATAATGATTGGTTCTGCAGCTATTTCCCCAACTCCTATAGGGATTACTTCCAGATACTCATCTGGAACAGCAGTATCATCGGGTATATCTGGAAGTACCCTGACTGGCTCTTCAACATTCCCTTCCTTGGGCCATCTAAGACTCCCTTTCATGTTGTAGCCATGGGCGAAGGAGCGGATGGATGTATAAAAGTGAGCATACATATGAAGTATACGTAGCTCGTTGTGCTGGTAACAGTCGATACTCTGAATTTTGCACCGGTACAAGCAGTGCTAAAGTATCTCAGGCTCTCGCACCATCAATTAGCTTCCCATAATGATAGAAGCTGGTGGAGGGATTACCAACATGAAGTTGGTCATATCAAAACTGGCGAGCAAACCGACTTGGTAGATACAGGTCGAATGAACAGTTGTCTTCATTCCTGTACATCAGATGGGAGGGTCTGATGCACATTAGCCATTTAAAACTGGCGCAGGCAATGAAGACCTCCCTCGCTTCTACCTTCAAACTGTACACCGAGGCAATCAACTGGAACTTGTGGTCTTATGCAGAAGAAGTTCCATCTGTAAGAATAATTAATACTGCTCGGGTGTCTGCCTCAGTAGTTGCAGTCCATGTGACTTTGTTGAATTTCTGGAGGAAGACCTCCGCATTATCTCCAGGGCCCGGTGGCAACAAACTGCAGTTATGATGCAGTAGCCAGCCCATCAAATAAGTGTAGGGCATCTCTACCCTAGGAAAATCTTTTCGGTGAGGAGTATTATTGATTAGCTCGTCACCAAGGGTCCGCAAACCTGTATTTATTCGGCACACCATTACCGATAGTAGGTTGATTCTTACCTTGAACACCAAACGTACTGTCGGCCATAATACATTTCGGTGAATTCTGTCTACTGTGCTGATCCCGGGCACAACCCATCTCCGCAGCAACAGAGATAGAAAGCCTGCCAGTAAGGCTTCCCTCGAGATCTTCTCACTACCATGCCTCAGGTGGCTCAAGGTTTCAGTCCCCGTAGGGATGTTTCCGGTCTTTTGGACAGATACTGGTCCAGAGACTTATGTGAGATTATTAAACTATTGATCAGATCTGAAAGGATTATTGAACAAGGGTTGATGGTTGGAGCTTTGTTTTCTTGGAATCTCCCCTTCTCGTTCTTGGCTATCCTATTCTCATGGTAGAAAAGATAAGTTGTCCATTTATTAGTATATGCCAAGTGAGACCCACTGTCATACATACTGGTGAAAATTAGGTAATGGCATATGCGCTCTTGGTAGACCTCAACCAATTGAGGATTTTTTTTTGATTTCTGCTAGTTCCTGATTGGAGGGAACATACTCTTCTTAGGGAGCTTCACCCATCGGCAGTTTAGAGATGAATTACATCTCGTGCAGGGCAAGACCCATCTCACCTAGTGGAGTTGCAAAAGTTCTGTTGAACTCATACACAACTCCATCAGAGCCAAGAATAGGTTACTGTTCATCGGTATACCCTGGCTCGTAGAGGCTACCGCTTCATACAGACCGATGGCTTCCAAGTCCGCCTTGAAGTTCTTATGATCCAAGTACTAAGCTGGATCCAGTTCTGGTTATAAGGCGTCAGCCACCCTGGTAGCCTCGGGTTGGCCTCAGGATATAATACTGCAGCCCTTATTAACTTGTTAATGAACATTGGGGTCTGCACCGGCTGGATCAGAGCTGAATCATCACTCGGTGTGAATCCAGGCAAGAGACCGAAGAAAGGGATGACACCACTACTAGGAGCACTGATGTGGTAGCCCATTTCGTTGGCTCTATCCCTTTTGAAAATGATTCTGCCTGGCCTACTATGACTAGAAGTCAGGTTCCATAGCATCTTTCGGGGATGGGTGGCATGGATAAATGTAGACAGAACCATGTCAGGGAGATACATTGCTCTCTCTCCAAACTTGAACACCCAAGCCTCCTTCTTGGTGTGTGTTTGTGACTGGAAATCTATCGCATCCCCAAAAAAGAAGGCTGGCTTTAAAAATTGTTGGCCATCTAGCGATGTCAATAATTCTCCATTTATCATGGACAACAGCATTCTGTCCCCTTGAGCAGATATCAGTTGTTGTCTCCCTTCAGGGTATTTTGGATTCGACTGAGGGAACTACATGGGACAAATTCTCTAAGTAATTCGAGCCTACCATACCAGCTGAAGAGCCAAATATTTCTGCAAGCGGATGAATTTGCAAGTCCACTGCCAAAAGAAAAAGAAAAATCAAGTTAGTAAAAATCTAATTTGTATTTTTACGCAGATGACTTAATAAAAAATTTACGCATAAAGATTAAAGACTCTGTACTAAGAGAACTTGACTATGTAAAACTTTACGCGCGCAAAGTGTAAAAGTTTTTGTTTTACGCAAAGTCATTTACTTTGAATTCTATGCTGGCACGTATTGACGTGAGCGTATTTTAAATTTTACACTAGCACATATTGACGTGAGCGTATTTTGAATTTTACGCTGCCATATTAATGTGAGCATATTTTGAATTTTACGCTGGTACGTATAGACGTGAGCGTATTTTGATTTTTACGCTAGCATATTGATGTGAGCGTATTTTGAATTTTACGCTGACACGTACAGACGTGGGCGTATGTTTTTACTTTTACGCTGACATGTATAACGAGGGCATATTTTGTTATTTCGATTGCTACGCTGACACGTATAACGTGGCGTGAAGTTTAAAGTTCAAGTCTCTTCTTCTTAGGCGAACTCACGGTCGAAGTTATGTAGTATTCTACCTTTCATGGCCGGAGCCACGGCGGGGTTGGTCTGTCGGGTGCTGCCGATGATGGAGTGTGTTGGTTTCTGCACGATCGGCTGTTGACGAAGCAACGACGGGCTTCTTGCCCTTGCTTTCGGTGGGTCTTGCTCTTGGGGGCCATCGAGTCAAAGTGAGAGTATGTAGGAGAAGAGAATAAAGTGAGATCGATATTTCGAGAATGAGTAAAGTTCTCTCTCTATCAGTAAACTCTATTTATAGAGAATTTTGAAATCGTTCAAATTTCCGAAATTTATGCTGACGGTTGGATATCTCGACTTTTACGCGGACTGTTGAGTCCATAACTTTACGCAAATGACCGTTGGGTATCCCGAATTCTACGCGGACTGTTGAATATTCTGGATTTTATGCTTCTGTTTAAAGTATTTCAAATTTTGAAAATATTTGAAAACTTTGAAGGAGGTCTTGTAGGAGCATGAAGTGCTATATGGACCAAGTCAAAGAAAGTTAAGCGCTTTACGCAAGTCAAAAAGGGTTAAACTTAGACTGTACGCAAGTCAAACAGAGTAAAACTCTACGCGAGCTACTTTACACGAGAGCTATCCTCAAAGCTTTTACGCGAAGGACAGGTTATCAGATCATGCATTTAATGCACGTGATACTGTTCTGACATAATTTTTTGACAGCGGACAACACAGCAGTCGAGAAGATTTGATTTACACTAAACCCAACACTTGTCGTTTAGTGTGCAGATGGGCTACTTTACGCTCAAGAGATTGCTTCTTTTACGCACGAAAGCTATTCGAGCTTTTTACGGTCAAGGCTGTTGCGCGTGTAAAGTTTATTTGAGCTAATTTTACGCTCAAGGCTATTTTTCAGCCACTTTACACGGGAAGTCTATTTTGGGTTATTTTACGCCCAGTCTGCTACTTTACGCAGAAAGTCTATTTTGGGTCCTTTTTTACGCCCGATCTTTTCTGACTACAGGAGAACGTGGTCTGCTTACGTTGCTTTCATGCCACACTTATCAAGGAACGTGTGTACGTGCTCCCCCATTTTGTTGAAGTAGGGACACGTGTCACCATGCGTAGAGATCAAAACTCTACGTGGGACACGTGTCATCACGCGTAAAGGTTGATTCTCATCGTGGGTGACAGTTACCAAATTTTGTTGCTTTTTTACGCACAAAGGGTATAGTCTATAAATAGACTTATTTTTAACACAGAGAAAAAAAGGAGGAGATACAGGAGAGGAGATTCTGAGAAAACTCATACTTTCATAGTGATATTCCCAGAAGCATTTCTTCAACTTTTTTCAAGAACAGGTGAAGCAAAGCAGGAAAGCATTCGACTGTGCCATCAGTGTCGTTGCTCGATACCTTTCTGGTGACTTACTTCTTCCGATTGTTCATCTTCTTCAAGCAGTTTTCTTCATCATCATCGTATGGTCCAAGGAACAAAGTGATCGCTTTCAGATAGACTTCCATAGCAATACTTCCCAGAAACAATTTGTACTTTTTCATTTTCTTTCAAAAGCCAATTTTAGGCATTTTGTTAAGGGAAACAATTATGGGAAAGTACAATATAGAATTTGATTAGAAGATGATCACTTTATCCCTTGGACAATGCGATGTCGAAGAAGAAATGCCTTGAAACTTTCTGCCATAGAAACAAGAGTTCTAACTTCAAAGTCTATGATCTTTGTTGTGTTTTTGAAAAATGATCCGGAAATCTATTTATATAGTTTTGAAATAACAGTTAAGTTGTTACTGATTGGCGCATGGCACTGATTAGCGCACCATCACCCATTACGCGAACACTTAGCTTAACTGTATATGACACATGTCATTCTATGAAAGAGATGCGCTTGGTAGTGGGCTATGTGTCATGCACGTTCTTCAAGATTAGTGGCATATACACCATGTCATCTTGCTTCTGGACGATGATCTGATCAATTGGCACCTGATTTGATAGATAGCGCATGCTCTGCGCAACCTATAAGAAAGCGCTAGTCATTTGAAACTGTGAAGCACTGACTACTTCGTGCCATTTCTGCATGGTGCACAGTAAGTGACAAGTGCAATTCTGACGACTGAAAATTCTTCTTGAGCATTGCGAACTCTGGATTCGAGGAAATTTTCCTCAGCAGATGTGTGTCAGTCATGATGACAGCCGTTTTGTCTTCTCAAGGAAGATGGTCACATGGCAGCTGGCGCCATGTGACGCTTAACGCCATCTAATCTAGTGCACCATCTGATCTCAGCACTATCTGATGATTTGAGTCTTGGCACCATCTATGAATGGCGCATGGTAATGTTTTATATATTTTAAGCTTCTACAAGACCCCTTCAAAGTTTTCAGATTTCAAAATTTGAAATTTGAAATACTTTGAACAAGAAGCGGTCCTACGTGATTGGCGCATGACAGAATCTCAATCGATCCTCAGTTTTATATGCGATTCGCGCGGCCGTAATGTGTGAGATTAGGCTATAAATAGCCCACAGGTTAGAGAGACAGAGTTCTTTACTTAGAAATTTTCTTTCCCAAACTCTCTTCGACTTCTTCTCCTTCCGAATTCACGAAGCTTTCTTTTGATCGAATGGCGCCGAAGAGTTCTGCCGTCGATAAAGGAAAGGAAGTGGTCGGAGCCACCACGTGCATGCCGGAGTTGAGAGTGCCACAGCACATATTGCCGTCAATGAGAGGGGAGGAGGCCAGTCCTATACTTAAGGGTGAAAAAACCATCGGGGAAGATGAACAACAAAGCTTGCGCCATCCTCGTACAACACGATTAAAGGCCAACATCAACCACCTCTTTCAGAGCGTTGGTCGGTGCTTAAGCTATCCCCAAAATACACCACATCTTTCAGAGTGTTTATTAAAAATTAAATCAATCATGAAATGGCCATGCGCTATTTTTCATTTTTGAGAACGATGCACCATCCGAGAAATATGTGAATCATAAGCGAACACAATTCATGTGCCAAATGACTGATTTATGACATGCGCCATCTATGAACTAAACTAAGAACTATCATACTGTCTATGTGAATTGAGGACTGTCCCTTTCTGCTCTGTGCCATTCATGATTGGTGCACTGTTCTTTTAAGAGTTTTAATAATTTTTAGGATTCTAACATTCTGTTCTCTTTTGCAGTAAATCTGAGGAAGACCCAAATGCTGAAATACTAGCTTCGGCTTTTCGGGTGTCTGAATACCAAGAGGATTTATCCTATGTCACTTTCCACAATATGACGGATCGTCATATAGACGGACTCTTCTAGAAAATCAAGATGATAGGGCTCTGTTGTGCTTGATGAACGACACCCCTTTTCTAACTGCTAACGAGATTACTCACAAAAAACCGGCTTTCCTCTTTGAAGAGGCCATAGACGCATATTCTCAGCCAAAGTGAAGAAAGAGTGTCGAGCTTTCCTGAGGGAGAACACATTGGTGTATCTTCCTGAAATGATGAGGAACCTATCTCAATCTCGATATGCTTACGTTAGCTCTCCGAGGAAGATGTCATGAGACTTGACCTCCTTTTAACAGGTTATAGTTGGAAGAATATGTCATAGGCGTGGGGATCATGGCAAAGATATATTCCTGTACTTCTGAATTCAGTATAGCACATATTTGAGGGGTCTAAGGCCAAGCTGCGTACCATCCGACGATGCGGCTGTGATGTTGCTTGTCAGAATTCCTTTTTTCGCCAATATGTATGCTATGTTCAAAGGAAAATATCTTTGAAACACTAACATTAGGCTGACTGGTTTAATGCACTCGAAAATTTTCTGCTGGAATCGACTCTGTGTGGGCTCAGAATAATTTCCGTAAGAAGCTGCAGAGATAGATATTTATGAAGCCGTTCTGAGCACTTAATGCGGGATTCAGAACAACCCTAATATGTTTCTGGCCTTAGCGGAGAGGTACAATAGTAGTAACGACACTTTTGCCACCCATCACGGAGAGATGGGCTTTGCTCTTCGAGATAAAATTTCTCTCGCATTTGCCAGCGGAAGAAAACCCTTATGAGGAGTATGTTCCAACAGAAGTTGAACTGGATGTTTTGGAAAAAGAGAACCCTCAAATGGCAGCAGTCCTTGATGAATTGTTATGTCACTTCATGGTCTGCACTCATTTTTACCATAGCAATCCTGCTTGGACATGTTATTCGTCTAAATGGTTATCATACCTCTTTTTGGGTCACATCAAGGAAACTAAGGTACATGAGCATCTTAATTGCGAGTCTCGTGCTTTTGAGCCGCTTGATGCCCCAACTATTTTATAATTGATGGAGGAATCTGGCCGCTTCGATATAGAGTTGGCTGAAGACTGGCGTGGTTATGTTGTGGATAAGCCTGTAGAGAGTTTTATAAGACAAGATGGCATGACCATGTCCCTAGAAGCCACTTTAGCATGATTTCTCTCTTTGTGGCTGCGACGGTTCATGATTTCCTGAGCTACTGCCGTCAATCGGCTCCACCGGGGCGTATTATTTTTTGTCGTGCATTTAGTATTTGGCTCTAAGATGGCATATTATCTGCAATGACCTGTCGGTTAAATGCGGGACTCCGGAGTTTTGTAGATGCCATGATGGAAAAACACAACACTTGAAAGGATTTCCTCCGTATCGAGATGCCATACACATACTTGTTTACTGGTTGTTACTGCACCATCCTTCATTGATGGATCCTACCCTTAGAGTCGGGGGAGTATTAGCAGAGAACTTTATCGGGAGACTTGCCAAGGCAAAGTGGAAGGTGGATTCTTTGCGTGATTGTAAAAAGGCACTAAACAGGGGCATAGAATGGAAATTTTTCTGCACCCCTCCTCCACATGGAAATAAGAGCTTCCCTATGCCTATTGTGGATGTAGAGCCTATGGGTTCTCGTCCATCTCCTGAGGCCTTTTTCTGTTAAAGATAATCAGGCCTTGTCATCTGGTGTATCGGTTTGAGAACAACTGCTTTTTGGAACCATATCTGCCAAGTCGCTTCGCCCGTCAGTTCGGCTATGACCAGTTGCACGTTGGAAATACGATAACTTGTCTTAAAGCCATCAGACATTTGATTGATGGTGTGCGAAGATGGAGTTATTTTAGTACAAGGGGTACAAAGGCTGTATTTACTATGCCTTCCGCCGCTCTTGAAAATGGCCTGTGTATGTTTAGTTCATATGCACCCTTCTATACCTCAGCAACACCTTCTTTGAAGGTTATTCAATTACAGACAGATTTGTTGGAAAAAAAAAGCATTTGATGGGGAAGCGGCCACCATCAATTTGACTGAAGCTGAAGAGAATGTCCCTGCTGATGCACCTTTGGAAACCGTAGTCATAGGTTCTCTTGATGAAGTGTAGGATCCGTTGTGTGGCCTTCTCAGGAAGCATAAAGAGAAATCCCCTGCAAAGAAGGTGAACAAGAAGACTTCCTCCACCTAACCAGTCCATGATAATCCTTCTTCTCTTGTTGCGAGGAAGAAGAATAAAACAAAAAAAACAACCGCTATCGAGAAGCCTATAACTAGGACTAGGCTTCAAACGCGCAGATGGAAGATGGATACTCACCTGGCGTAACCACTTAACTTAGGGGATCAACTCCATCCCCATTCCGAAGAGAAAGCATAGGAGCTCGGGAGGAAACAAGTAGCAAACAGCCTGCTCCGGAAGAAGTTCAGCCTCAACTGTCTGTTTTTACCGAGACGGTTGCAACATCTCTACAACATTATTCAAGCGTTCGGCTAAGAAAAATATATTGGCCACCAAAGTCAGAGGAAGGAAGACTGTAGTTCTCCTGCACGTTCTTCTCCATAACGGACTTTTGGCCAAGAGAAATTGCCAATGTCGTCCAGAGGCGTTTCTTCCCCACTAGGTGATGTCTTTACTCTTTCTGTTCAACAAGAGTTACTTGATGTTGATCCTGTAGCAATTTGTATTGACATATCTTCATCTCCAAAGCCTCCGACTACTAGTGCTCCGGCTCCAGCTGCTACAGTAAATACTCTTGCGGTTACTATTTCGGAACCATCAATCATAGTGTTCACCGTTCCATTGTCTACAGTGACATTGGCTGCGTTTGTCGTAGCCTGTTTAACATCAATACCAACTAGTGAGCCGACTCCAGTAGCTTCGATGAATGTTCCCTTCATAACTGTTGCGGACCTAATAACTACCGAGATAGAGAGGACAAATGATGCACTTGTTTCATCCGATCAAATGTCTCACCCAGCTCTGAGAACCACTACCCCCCATGGAGTAGTATTTCTGTTTGGGGTAATCTCAGTTCTTGGTGATAGGGAAGTGCCTCCTAGAGTTCTGGCTTCTTCTGTACCCCGAACTCTGTACTTTTTAGAGAAGATGAGAAGATGATAGAAGTGCTAGATTGTTGTGATTTTGGTAATGGGCTGATTGAGGAAGATCCCATCGATGCTGCCTCTGATCCTGATTAGGCTAAAGATCATGGTCAAGCAATAACCCAAGAGGGTCAAGATTCATTGGCCAAGGATGGCCAAGTCGTTGTTGAGGGTAAAGAGCACCCAAATGAGGGTAATCAAAGCCCTATTAATACCAATCAGAGCCTCAATGAACCGCAAGGAAATGAGAACTCTGATGTTGATATTGAGGGCGACGAAAGCCCAGATGATGCTGAAGAAGAAGATGAAACCTAAGTTTTAAGGATGAGAAGACCCTAAGATTGATGCTGAGGGGACTAAGACCCCTATTGAGCAAGTTCTTAAACCGCAGAGGGCAATGAGACAGCCCCAGGAGGCCTAGTTGATTCAGAGGCTAGAAGTAGCCATTTTAGGTCAGGAGGTTCAGAAGCAGGAAGCAGGAAGTAGTCAGGCAGCTGTATCTACTTCTGTAATGGGTAGGCTCATGACGGAGTAAGATACCACACCTCGTGAGACTCCCTATATACCACCTGGTCCAGGTAAATCTCGGACTCTGTTTACTTTTACTTCAATATGTGATGTGGTGCGATATAATGATATTTAATTTGAATTGTAGCAAAACCCATAGGGTCATTGGTTGAAGTTCCCATAGCTCCCGTTGCATTCTGCTTCAGTTCGACCATGGCTTCTTTGGACGTTGGAGCCTGTGCTATAGAGGGAAGTTCCTCCAGAACACCTGTACCGAAATCTCCAAAAGCAGATGTTGAGCAAAATATCATTCCTCATGTCTTTGCAGACAGAGAAGCTTTCATAGTTGCAATGACGCCTGGTATCTCATCGATGATAAACAGCCTCGTTGTACTTTCATGAATCCTTCTTTACCACTTTGAAGTCTATTGTTGAACGGGCCCTTGATAAGAATTATTCTTACAATTTGATATGGAAGTCTTCCCAAATCCTATTTGAATCCATATGCAACTTTGGAGATAATGAAATGGCGAATACCCTAGAGTGGATCTTAGCAGAACTTAAGGAACCCATCCAGTCTTACCAGGCCTTGACGAAAAGGAATATAGATAGGCTGATGGATGCTGAATGTGAGATATTGGCTGAGGAACATAGAAAGCAACAAGCCATTCTTGAAAATGCTTTTACAGCTTTTATAATCCAGTTTGGAGATATAGAAGCTAGTATAGCCGAGACTAGCTCTTCTATTGAAGCATATCAAGCCGAGAGGGAAGAAAAAGGCCCCGAAATAGCGAAAGGTCGGCACGCATATTATAGCTAGAGGCTGAATTGGAGCGAACTCGTACCTTAGTTGTTGCGGATGAGAAATATGATGAGAAGCTTGTTGAACTGCATCAACTTGCTTGAGTCGTTTGGATTACTTAGAAGGACGAAGGGAGGCACTTCTCTTGGCTCGCAATGCATAGATGCAACGTCATATCTCTTCGATGCAATCATTGAACCCAGAAGCGAGAAGAAGCTTGGCTAGGGAAAGGGTGATTACTACTAGAGTAGAATGTGCTGAAGTTTTGAAGAGGCAGATTCTCGACCTTAGTACACAATCCCCACAATAAAGTTACGAATGTAATCATTCTTTTTGAACTATCACTTTTTGACAAATGTAATAGCTTTTTTGTTTTTGCATCATCTGGATGAGAATAAAAACTAATGATCTTTCGTGGCTCTATTACTTATTATGTATCTATTTAAGATACAAGTAATAGATAGGAGTAAGAAATATGTTCAGAGGTACAAGACGTGACAAATTTCTTGAATAACAATATTTATTATATGTTCAGAGGTATTGTGGACGTGATAGAGTATAATTTTTACATGATGTTATTTTGATGATGATCTTGTGATAAGTCACAAATGTAAATAATGGAATTTAGAGGTAATGTGGACGTAAATTCGTATATGTATTGATTATCCTTGGGTCAACTAGGACACAAGAATAGGATATCTTTTAAAACAGCTAGGTTTCAAAAGATAACTTAATGATGTAGTAGATGTTTTGGGTTAATCGTTTGAGGATGTATCATAAAATCTGGGTAGATTCCACTAGGGATTTCTGAGGATTATTATCTGTGAAGTAAAAGATAACAACTCTAAAATTTAGGGTATGTACAATATTTGGAAGACATAGTATACACTTTCAAACATGATACTTCTTTAGGAATTTACCATTGATAGGCATCATAGCGATTCGGCCGTCCATCCCGGTTAGTTGATAAGCTCCGTTTGAGAAAACTTTGTTTACAACCTAGGGAACTTCCCACTTTGGTTCGAACTTTCCCTTGCTTATGTGTGTCATAGTCATAGGACGTCTGACAGTAAGGACTAGCTCGCCTTTTTGAAATGCTCGTACTTTAACTTTATAGTTGAAGGCTTTTGAGATACGGGCGTGATGTAGCTCGATGTGTGTTGACCTACTAGTTGCTACTCGTCGAGTACTTCAAGCTCCTGAAGTCGAAGACGATTATTATTTTCTACTATAAGTTCGTTGGCAATAGCTATCCTTAGTGAGGATTTGTATCTCCAACAGTAGGACAGCCTCACATCCTTACACCAATGAGAAAGGTGTACAGCCAGTCAGAGTGCGTACAGTAGTTCGGTCGGCCCATTGACATTCTCCATGCTTATAGCTCCAGTTGCGTTTATTAGCAAAAATGAACTTCTTGAGAAACTTGATGATTGTTTTGTTGAATGATTCAGCCAAACCGTTAGCTGCATGATTATAGCAGTAGAAGTGACATTGTTGATTCGATTATCATAACAGAATCGAATAAATTTCTGACTGACAAATTGAGGTCTATTGTCATGAATGATTCGTCGAGGAACACCGAATCGATAGATTAAATGATGTTTGATGAAGATGATGACATTGCTTGTCTTGACTTCTGCTAAGGGTATAGCTTCTGCCCATTTTGAGAAATAATCAATTATAGCTAGGATAAACTGATGTCCTCGAGATGAAGACGGATTAATAGGACCAATGACATCCATGCCCAAAGCTTCAAAGGTCCAAGATGCTCTCGTGGGATACAAGAATTCTGATGGTTGGTGAATAAAATCTACATGTATTTGACATGCTCGATATTTTCTTGCATATTCAATGGCATTTGCTACCATAGTGGGCCAGCAATATCCCATACGTCGGATTCGATCCTGAAGCTTGGGAACAGGCTGATGTACACCGCAGACACTATTTTGAGCTTCATATTATATCTATTTTGCTTCATTGCCCGCGAGACAACGCAAGAGTATACTGTCAAATGATCGTTGGTATAGTTTTTTGG
>JANAVB010043417.1:7792411-7877411 GCA_029216955.1 Iris pallida
AAAACTCAGAGAATATATATGGCAGTCGTGAAATCAATATTCAACGGTGAAGGGCAATCCACAAATAGACCCCCACTATTTGATGGTACAAACTATACTTACTGGAAAACACGTATGACATTCATTTTAAAGTCTCTTGACTTTGATCTTTGGTCTATAGTAGTTGACGGTTATAAGAAATCGGCACCTACAGTAGTTGATGGCATGCTTGTAGACAAGCCTCCTGACAATACACAGGGGCTGAAAAAGCAAAGGCTAGTCTAGATGCTCGTGCCATCAGTGCACTGTTCTGTGCAATTGACAAAACGGAGTTCGATAGAGTTTCAACCTGTAATACGTCGCATGAGATTTGGAAACTTCTTGAGGTAACTCATGAAGGTACTTCCCAAGTGAAGGAATCCAAAATCAGGAGACTAACATAAGAATATGAATCTTTTAAAATAAAATCCGGTGAGTCAATTACACAAATGTTCACTCATTTCCTTGATATTACTAATCATTTGCAATCTCTTGGTAAGGATTACAGTAATCACGAGAAGATCAGAAAAGTGCTACGGGCTCTAAACAAGAACTGGAACCCAAAGACAACAACAATTATTGAAGGAAACGATCTCACCACCATGTCCCTAGAAACACTTATGGGCAAGCTCATGACCCATGAGCTTGATCTGCAAGAGTTTGAAGAAGTTACCCAAAAGAAAAATCTATCGCCTTTAAAGCTCAAGCCAGAAAGTCAACATGCAATGATTCTGAGAAAGAATCAACAAGTGGTGATGAACAAGCCCTACTAGTGAAGAACTTCAAAAATTCCTAAAGTTTGAGAAATCAAACAGAAGGAAGAGAGATATCCAAGAAAGCAATAAAGATGAAACAATATGCTTTGGATGCGAAAAATCAGGGCATATGAAGAAGGATTGTCCAACTTCAAAGAAAAGCAGTCCATACGATAGATCAAGATCAAGCAGAAAAACAACTAGTCGAAAGTATACAAATACAAGTATCTGGCATGAAAGCGACGCCAGTGATACAGAGGAAGAAGACAATCCCTGAAAAAATGCCAATGTCTGTCTTATGGCTTTTAATAAGGTATCCTCAAATGCTTTGTATGACGACTTTACTTTCAATGAATTAGAAAATGCCTTCAGCGAAATACTTGAAGAAGACAGAAATGTGCTTGATAAGTATCAGCAATATCGAAAAGAGGTTAAGGTATGCACAACTGAAGTAGCTAGACTGTCCAGTCTCATTGAAGACATTAAAGAGACGTCTACTACCGGTAACACGGAAGAGATAGCCAAGCTTAAAGTAAACTATCATGAGGCTATCCTCAAAATTGAAAAGAAAGAAAGAGACTATGTCAAAATACAAGAGTTATATGACATAGAGAAGAAGAAGCACTTAGTCACAGAACAAAGACTCATAGATATGACTGCTAAATATGAAGAGTCTTATGCAGTTTCTAAAAAGTTAGAAATCAAGTTAGGCATACAGGCAATACCTGTGACACAACCTAAGTTTAGTCCTAATGCTAAGCATACACCTAAGAGGACTAAACCATAGAAAGCATGTAAGAATCACGAATATCACCATGCTTTCACTTATAGGTTTTCAAAGAAACCACATATGCATGTCAACACAAATTCTACTAACACATTTTAAAACTTACTTGCACATACTGTGGTACTCATGGACACATATCACAGTATTGTTTAGCAAAAAAACTTGTTGACAATCACACATTATTTTGGAGACCTAAGACTAATCAATATGGACCCTTCAGTAAATGGGTACCAAAGGATTCATCTATATTTTGTAGGTAGACCCTCAACCCTCTAATGTTAAAAGCAAGTGGATCCTCGATAGCTGATGTTCGGGCACATGACTGGTAATGCATCTTTGTTCGCCACGCTATCGATAAAGAAAGAAGGATACGTCTCCTTCGGAAACAACATGAGAGGTGATATCATTGGAAATAGCACTGTTGTTATATCTTTATCCTGTAATAAAAGATGTTTGTCTAGTTACAGAATTGAAACATAACCTATTAAGCATAAGTCTCTTGGCTGATAATGGTTATGGTATCAACTATATAAAAGACAAATGTACCATATATGATATGTCATCTGGTAATTCTGTATATGAAGGGATAGAGAAGACAATATTTATGTTTTCTTTCTAGAGAGTACTAACAATGCAGGAAGATGCCTAGTAGCTAACCTAGATGAAAGCTGGCTATGGCATATGAGACTAGGACATGCTAACATGGACACTATCTCACGACTGAGCACTAAGAAGCTGGTAAAAGGACTCCCTGAGATATCGTTCAAGAGAGATATGGTATGTTCTGACTGTGGAAAGAACAAAGCACATAGGTCTACATTTAAATCCAACAACGCTGTAAGTACTTTTAGACCTTTGCAGTTGATACATATAGATTTATTTGGTCCTAGTAAAGTTGTTAGTCTTGGCGATAATCTCTACGTATTTGTTATTGTTGATGATTCTCTCATTTTACTTGGTTTTACTTTTTATCAAACAAAAGTGATGTTATTTTTGAATTTCAGTTATTTTGTAAAAAGGTACAAAACGAAAAAGGTTTCATGATTACTCATATCCGAAGTGATCATAGTGGCGAATTCATAAATACTAATTTTAAAAAGTTTTGTGATGATAGTGGATATTACCACAAATTTTCTTGTCCTAGAACACCTCAACAGAATGGTGTTGTGGAGCGGAAGAACCGTACTCTAAGCGAGATGGCTAGAGTCATGCATAATCAACATAATCTTCCTAAATATTTTTAGGCAGAAGCTGTTAGTACAGACTGTCATGTTTTAAATAGGATGTTAATTCAACCCATCTCGAAGAAAACACCTTATGAACTTTAGTTCGGAAGGATTCCAAACATTTATTTTTTTAAAGTTTTTCGATGTCGTTGTTTTATCATGAACACCAAGGACAACTTGAAAAAGCTCGACTCTAAAGCAGATGAAGGAATATTTTTCGGATATGCTGCTAAGAGTAAAGGATATAGAATTTTTCAATAAAAGATCTATGATTGTTGAAGAATCCATTAACGTTACTTTTGATGAGCTCAATAGTCATAGATCCAGCGACATTGATGATGAAAATGTACAAGCAAGAACTGATAAGAGTCTTATGGAAGATCTGACTCATAGATTTGAATCATTGAAGTTCTTACCAGATCATCCAGAGACACTCAATATAGGTGACATATGAAAAGGTGTAAGTACACGCTCTTCTCTTAAAGATTCTAAAATAGTAGCAAATGTTGCTTTTATTTCACAAATAGAACGTAAGAATATAGAAGATTCTTTTAATGATGAGTTTTGGATTAATGCCATGCAAGAAAAAATTAATCAATTTGAGAGAAACCAAGTTTGGAAACTCGTTCCTAAACCTATTGGTCAATCGATAATTAGTACCAAATGGGTGTTCCGAAATAAAATAAGTAAAGATGGACAAGTTCTACGCAACAAAGCACGTCTAGTGGCACAAGGTTATAATCAATAAGAAGGTATTGATTATGACGAAACATATGCTCCTGTTGCTAGACTAGAAGCTATCCGCATGTTTTGTGCATTTGCATTTTAATGATTTTAAATTATTTCAAATGGACGTTAAAAGTGTATTTTTAAATAGATTTCTGAAAGAAGAAGTTTGTGAAACAACCCCCTGGTTTTGAAGATTTTTAAAAACCTGATCACGTCTTTAAGCTTAATAAAGCACTCTATGGACTGAAACAGGCACATCGTGCTTGGTATGAACGCCTAAGAGCCTTCTTACTTGAAAATGGTTTTTCAAAAGGAAGAGTTGATACAACTTTGTTTATCTAGTCTTTAGATGATCATTTTTCTTGTGCAAATATTTGTTGATGACATTATATTCGGATCTACTAATAAAAAATTTTGTCAAGAGTTTGCTAAGTGTATGCAGAGTGAATTTGAGATGAGTATGATGGGAGAGCTGAACTTCTTCCTAGGACTCCAGATCAAACAACACTCAAAGGAACATTCATCAATCAAGCCAAATATACGAAGTACATACTGAAAAAGTACGATTTCGAAAATGTAAAGCCAATCGGAACTCCAATGGCTACATCTACAAAGCTTGACACTGATGAAAGTGGCAAACCTGTCGACCAGCATAAGTATCAAGGTATAATTGGTAGCTTATTATTTAACTGCTAGTCGCCTGATATTATGTTCAGCATTTACATTTGTACATGATACCATTCAAATCCTAAGGAATCACACCTATGTACCGTTAAGCGTATCTTCTGCTACCTGAAGGGAACTTCAACAGTCGACTTGTGGTATCCTAAAACCAAATCCATTGACCTGATAGGTTACTCGGATACGGATTTTGCAGGATGCAAATTAAATCATAAAAGTACCAGCGGTATATGTCATTTCCTAGGAAAGGCCTTAGTCTCATGGTTAAGCAGGAAACAAAATTCTGTAGCATTATCAATGACTGAGGCTGAATATATCACCGCAGGATGTTGTTGTGCTCAAATTTTGTGGATAAAGCAAACCTTAGAAGACTACAATCTGTACTACACTAAGATTCCTATTTACTATGATAACACTAGCACTATTAACTTGACTAAGAATCCTGTATGTCACTCACGCACAAAGTACATTGAAATTCGTCATCACTTTTTACGTGATCAACAACAATACGGGGATATCTGCTTAGAATTATTTGACACAGATCATCAACTAGCAGACATTTTACAAAACCACTGGCTGAACACACTTTAACATTATGTGGCGAGAGCTCGACATACTTGAATTTTCATATTCATAATGTAGTATGTTTATTAAATTTATTTATAACTCGAAACTTTATAATTTATTAATGGAAATTATTATGGGTATAAGCCGAAAGGTTCCTTCTGTCATACAGGCGTAAATAGCCTGAAGCGACATGGTATACTAGCCTTCGGACTACCGCTAGCTGGGATCCGGCCCTTACAGCTAACCCAAAGTAATAGAAATTATTAAATGAAGAAGTGTAACAGTTATAGATTCAAATTTTTTAACAAATACTGCATTTATGACATCGGGAATACAAGCAGCCGAACTCGGATCGAACTCTGACCCAATTTGGACCGAGTTCGGTCGGCGCTGTGTGGATTTCCAGAACCGAATAGCCGGCCCTAGCCCTATATAATCACCTTCTTCCTTTCGTTTTTCTTCACAATTTTACCGAGAAAAACCCTCCAAATATCAAGAGAGCTTCTCCTCCTCCTTCTATTCAAGCTTTTCGGAGTCTAGTGGGCCGTCCTCTCCACCTTCTTCATCATTTACTCACTGTATTCAACTTCCTTCCTTTTCATCCATGGCACCCAAACATAAAAAGAGAAAAATTAATTCCTCAAGCAAGATAATCTTCCTCGAACTATGTTCCAACTAATGTCTTCAGTCCAGCCGGTCCTACTTGATCTGATGACTGTGACTTCGAACTTTTTCCGATAGGGAATTTTCTGATCTTTGGTTTGATCGTTTTCGGGACGTAAAATTTGTGTTGGGGCACGAGTTAACTTTACTATCTTTTCTGAGTATGCCCCAACTTTCAACCATCTTGGTTTTCGTGATTTTTTCGAAGTTGCTGAGAATATCTATGATAATGATGTTCGTATGTTTTACTATAATTTGTAAGTAAAAGATAACGACAACTTCTATTGTGTAGCTGGGCAGGAACTAGAGTTCAATGCCACAAATATTAGTGAATATTTTCATGTTCCTGATGTAGGTGAGGCTTTTTTGGATATTCACCATGTCCAATTCCCTGAAGGTGCCATCCTTGATTCCTTCAAAGAACTATTGTGTCACCCTAAACCTGTTCCTAGAAGGGTATATTCCAAACATCTGAATCAAAACTTCTATGAACTTCATAGGTTCATATTTTTTGTTCTTCTTCCAAAGAAGGGATCTTCTGACGAGATTTTTTCATGGAGTTATCAGCCATGTACCATATTCATTTTGGTATTCCCTTTTCTGTTCCAAAGACTCATTGCATGGATGCTTAACTGCAGAAATGTTGGACACAACCTTGTCTACCCTATGCACTTGGCTTCCATTTTCAGGAGGTTTGAAATTGATCTTCAAACATGTCCTTACTCCTCCACTGCCATTAAATTCAGTATGTCTAGGTTATATCCTACTCCTCCTCTATCTCCTCGTGCTGAACCTGTTCAGGATGATAACCCCGAGGCTCCTCCTGCTGCTGCTGCTCCAGCCCCTGCTCCGGGTTTTGACCCCAGTTTTTATCAGTCCTTTGAATTTCGTTGCCCTCTCAGCGCAACGACGTCAAGGCTATCTTGATTCTGAGTTCCGCCATATCACCCGGGCTCAGGTGTTGCAGAACAGTATTACTGATATTCACTGGAGTCTTTCTCATGACCCCACACATCCTGTCACCATGCTTCATCACCCCAGCTTCCCTGGACCTAGGTTCGATGATGAGATGACATTTTCTTATTTCGATCCTACTGCTGCATACTTTTTACAGGATGCTCCTGGGGTGACGATACGCCGATGTGATGAGGAGTTGAGTTAGTGGTTCTTTTGGATGTAGTTTGATAGATAATCATATGTAGTTTTTTTGTCTAAACTTACAGTTAGACATTTATTAGCAGTTTGTAATGGTTGTATCTTTCATTTTGTATGACATTTCCGTATTTCACTTCTAGTTATTTTTGCTATGCACTTGTTATTTGTGGCAATTTTGTTATTTGTGGTTCTCCTCTAGCATTACTTTGTCTTTTGATGAACTTTGTTGGCTTCACACATTACGGGGGAGCCAAAACCATTTTTTTTTGACATTGACAAATGGGAAGAAAGAGCAATACCAAATCAAATCAACAAACACCACCATTTATTATTCTTTTTCAGGTATTTTTATTTCGTTCTATTTAGATATATTGGTATAGACTCAAGTTTGCCAGTTATCAAAATGGGGAGATTGTTGGCCCATTTCATGGTCACACCCGATTTTAATAATCGACACTAACTTATGTCAATGCACAAAATATACGAACTGCTGCTTATCATTTTAGGTCTAGTGAAATCAACATCAAAAAGCGTACTACTACATCAGCAAGCATGCGAATCATCATTGAAGCTCATTCTCATTGGAATCAGTCTGAGTTATTTTATAATTTATTATGTATTTTATCTTTATTGAGTCTAGAATATAAATTGTAAGATCGACTGGATACTACTAGCTTAGGTTAACCATAGTCCACTCTCCTATACAGCCTACACATCCAAAGTACACTTACCAAAAATATCATTCACTTTGTGCAATAAAATTTGACAAATATTTTAAATCTTTACTGAGGCAGAACTCAAGCCGAGTTCGGTCCGAACTCTGACTGAGTTCGGTCTGAACTCTGACCGAGTTCGGTCAGTTTGAATTTAAATATTTGTTGCCTCCAAATCTGCATACAACATTCATTTGTGAAATCTTTGCATCAGAACTCTACACGAATTCTGTCCGAGTTTGGTCCTAAAAAACACCTATAAATAGAAGAGAATTTCTCATTCCAAATCACTCAATCAATTCATCTTCTCTTCTCTCTTCAACAAGTGTTTTCATTTGATCTAAAGCTTTTATATTTCACCTACACATCTCTTAGCCAAAAGCCAATATTATCTATTTGATCTAGAGTCCTTTGGTTATCAAGAGTTGTAAAAACGTTCAAAGTTCAGAAACTTTCTCTATTTTTGGAGCTGGTCGTGCGTGCGTCGCCAAGCACGGAGTTGTGAAGTCTGTCGTACACTTGTCACCAAGCACGATGTTGTAAGAGACTACAAGCTCTCAATTAGCTTGTGCCTTAGTGGATTAATATCGAGCAAGAGTACTCGAGACTGGATTAGTCCTCTCAGATGGATACCAGTATACATCGCTGTGTCACTGAGTTTAATTTCTCTATCTCTTGCTATATCTATTTACTGTCTCTTTACTCACTGCCATAGTTATCTATTTATAATTTTTAAATTGGTGATTATTTTCCGCTGCACTCGCACTCACTATATTCCCCCCTCTAGAGGTGCTCAACGGTCTTACAAGTACTACTCCTACCTACTCGGTCCATCTAGTATAGGTGTCTATCTCTACCATACTCGTCTGCGGACAATCACTCCCTATAATATTCTATCCCTCTTACTTTTATCACACAATATAAACAAAATAGTTCAACAAGCACAGATGTTCGCTTTTCTAAAACTAAAAAAAATACAAGAATTTAATACAAGGAGTTCAAGAGAGGTATGTTCGATTATAAACACAAGGTTCAAGGGCGATAATAGATATCAAAGAGAATTCAATAGCAGTTGTGGATTGAGATTCTAATACACTATCCTATTGCAAGCTCGTTCGATACAATAACGTAACCGAAATGATTTAATCGGGACCTGCATAGGCCACCACAAAAACATGTCACTCCCTAGTTCCAAAATATGTGAGGACCTAAGGCATGAGCATGCTAGCTGTACGACAAGAATAAGTATTCCTAATTTAATGGACTTATCCTAATCGTAGTACACTGAATAGTATAAACATATGCTAACTAATCTATATCTCCATCCACAATAAAGAATAAAATCAAGAACAAACAATATATGCCATGGTATGCACCCATTAGTACATATGTTTGGAATGGACTAGAAGAATAATAAAGGTCTAATAAAACTAGGCTAAATGAGCAAAATATAACAGAAAAGGAAATAGAAAGCACGAGTAAATGATAAACTAACACAACAAGCAATACATGAACCCTGCAGCCAAAATCGAACCATCTACCTGTCTATACTAAAAGCTCAGCAACAACCTAGAGAGATCACCAAGTCCTCATGGGACTAGCAAGATACATAAAAATAGTACCATAATGAACTGTAAATGAAACATGATAAGGGGTAATAATAGCTTGGGTCATAACATGGTTTCGTATCCCATCGTTGAAATAGTGGACTATCCCAACAACCAAACATGGACATGTAACGACCCAGCATTTCGAGACAAGACACTATACCATGTCCCAACACAAACTGAACCTATCCATTTAGGTGCAATGCTAGTCAAAACCTAAACTAGAACGTATAAGTGGGTAGGAATAAAGCATAGCAACCGCTAGAGGCTTTCCAATGAACTAGAATACATCTGGATCGGATCTAGCGCGTAGTCAGGGCCACTAAATGGATATATCCCCTAGCCATACTTTGCATCACTAGCACACCTCTAAACCATGATCTGATGCATGGTCAGCAGCACTGCCGGATATACCTCTAGTAACACGCCCATAACCAGAAAACTATGAACCCACAACTGGGAAATCCAGTGAGGGTGGGCTAGCTCATACGTCTATGTAGTTTTTTCCTGCCCATGTATCACACAAGTCAATACATGGCTTGGAGATCTATATCTCTATGCAAGTCACTATCTAGACTCCGCTAATCCATAAATAAACCAACACACGAACTGTCCGTATTGGTAGCAAGTCAATACGTAGGTTCATGCCAACTCTATGATCCTCACTCTATGTATATGTATCAGACGTGTCAACAGGTCAAAGAAGTTATGAAGCATAACTTCAACACATCGGGAATGTCAACTGTACATATGGTCAACACACACACACGCACACAAACATCGATAGACATATCAATGGCACCCAAGTCATACTTGGACGTACTCTACTAATGTAAAATACTAGCAAACACACAAATATCATAAATCAAGTAAAGTGCAAGATGATAAGGTATCTTGCCTAGAATCGTCGCAAGAGTGTAGATTATGGATCCGAGTCTCGATCTCACGAACTCCTATTATAATATTAATAATATTAATATCCATACTAATATTATCACCATAAATCACATAGTAATACAATCTTTGTAACCATCTATCTTAAATACTAGTCATTTACCATATAACTATTCATAGTAAACTTTTAGATATAACATAAAATCACACAAAAATATATATAATATATTCTATTATTCTAAAGTAAATCAATAATGCTCTAAAAATACTTTTTATGTAATTATTCGTTAAAAACTATTTAGAAATTAACTCATGATCAAACTAAGATCCACATTGATAAATCAACGTTATTAGAAGTTATTTAACCATAAATAAACTAACTTTGATATTCTAAAATAAATAGTAATAAATTATTAAAATTAATAAATATTTATAATCATGAGTCGAGGATGATTGGTACGGAGCATTGGATACATGCAAAATTATTTGGGACTCACAAGATGGTAATGTCAAAAGTTCGTTTTACGGCAGAATTTTATCCTTCAAAGATAGAATTATTCAGGCATTAAAACTGCAAAATTTCGAAAAAGTCATTGTATGAAAATTATAGATAATCGAAATACGGTCGTTCTCATATATAATATCGATGGTAAAGATGAATCTAAATAGTCCCAATCCATCCCGCAATGAACGGTACTAGATCGGGACACACTTGGGTAAAACGTATGCCCCGACCAATTTAGGAAGAATTTTCACATGAAAATTTATAGGAAGGTAGTACACACATAGGGCAGCCCAAATTTTTTGGACCATGATGTTGCGATGTCTAGAAGTGGAGAAAACGCATTGGCAATATGACTTACCTGTTGTGATTTTTGGACAATACGTCGGGGTCGACTTTGAACGGCTGTCGCTGATCGGAGGGTTGTGCTAGGCCTCGTGACTCCTTGGAATGATGGAGGGTGCCTTGGCAATGTCGAGGCTGAGTTGGTCGACCCTAGATGGCTTACAAGTTAAAGAATAGGTGTTGGAAGTGGTGATCGGCCTTGGCTTGGTGGCGATCGGCCTATTAACAGTGGTGGGCGGATTTGGTGATAGGGAATAAAAGTGGACAGCTATAGAGAGGTTCTTTATATAATGTTTTTCTCTCCTTTGATTTATGGAAATATTGAGTTTGGTTTGATTAGATTTGGAGTTTATTTGGTCCTCCAATCAATCAATTTAAATTTGAGTGGAAAGGATTTCCTTAATTAGATAGGATGTTTGACTATGGTCAAAGATGCATAAATTTGTGCACATGGTTGTGCATAATTTATATAAATTCAAAACAAAATGATTATATTATAGGTTGGCAACATAGGGTGGTCCCCACTAGGCTAGGTTGGTTAGGGTTGGGCCTTGGAATAATTTCTAAGAGACACAAACAACAAAATAACTAAAAACGGGTCTTATGTGTCATTTGAAAGTAAGTAGCACATGGGAACTCAATTGAGTGGGACACCATAGGCATGTGTAGTAGTCTCAAAAATAGTCAAAATCATATATTGGGGCTTTTAGTTTGGATCCATGTCGAGTCCGAAATTTAAGTTGGAAAATATAACATTTTACAGTAGATAACCTTTTGGCCTAAATTGACCCAAAAGTTGTGCTAAGTAAATATAATACAAGAAAACATATTTGAGTGGGACATGATATATCAAAGTAAGGTTAAACTGGTCTAGATGAAAAATCATAAAGGAAATTTCTATGATTATAAATAATAGTAGAAAAATATCTATTAATAACTATATAATAAAAAAATTTAAAAATTTCAAAGAAATAACTCTAAACATCTAGGGGGCTTACATCCCCAAAAATGGTTGTTCGCATGTAACCTAAACCAACACTTCTATGAGTTACATTGTATTATCATTCATCTCTTCTACCCAAGACGGAATCTACTGATGAGATCACGTTCTTAGAGTTATTTGCGATGTATCACATTTAATTTGGGATTACTTTTTCTTTTCCCAAGACTATGATATCCTTTATGATCAACTATTGGAGGGCACGTCGTAACCTCCTCTATCCTATGTATCTGACGGCCATCTTCCAAAAATTTAGTATCAATTTAGAATCTGATACATCTCTTAAATGCCTTCAGATCGTTTTAGGTTTAGAAAGTTCCTTCACCTTCCTTATATGCTCCACCTCCACCTCCATCTCCACCTTCTCCAGTCACAGCCCTAGCAGATGCTCCAGCCCCTGTAGCTCGGGTCATACTTGACGAGCTCTATCAGCGGTTCGAAGTGTTTGTCACTCTTATGGACAGTAGCGTCATGTCGATCTGACTTCCTTTAGTGACACTGAATTTTGCATATTTCTCAGGCCTAGGTTGAGAAATGCTATGGCAGGCATTCAGTGGACGATGGCTCATCATCCTATTGCTCCGACGACTATCTCCATCACCCTGCTTTTGACGGATCGAGACTTATGGATGATCCGACATTTACCTTCTTCAATTGACGATAGATTATAATGATCCGATCGAGCCGCCTGCTGATGCTCGGCCTGATGTTGCTCATAGTGGTGCTGATTGCTGATTAGATGTTTTTGTCTAGTATTTTGTGGGGATTTGTCTGGTTAATGATGATCTGAGATGTAGTGAAACTTTTCTTGTTATTCATTTTGGACTTCTTTATCTGTAGTGACTATTTATATTATGCACTTTAGACTTCTCAGTTGTAGTGACACTTTCAATCTTGAGCTGTTAGTTTTCATCTACTGCTGATGTTTTATTACTGCTACTGTTGTTGATCTCATATAATTCTTGAGCTGTTGACTTGTTATATCACATATTTGGTATTACTCTATTTTTTGTTGATGTTCGATTAATAAATTGCGAGGAGCCGTATTTTGAGCACATGACAAAGAATGAGCATACCAAAATAAAACTTTCAAGATTTCTTCAGACAAGTCAGGTATAATTTTAAAGTTCAATATTATATTCGTTATATTTTGGTATAGACTAAAGTTTGTCAATTATCAAAATAGGGGAAATTGTTGACCCATTGGTCATGATCATATTTGAATTTGATAATCAATGTCAACTTTGGTCGATACGCAAAATACATACTGCTACAGGTCTATAGGTTTTAAGATTGCACCTACTACTGCTACATGCTTCAAAAGTCTCGTCGTCATTAAGAACCAAATGCAATGGAATCAAGATCAAGTTTTGCATAATTATTATGTATTTTTATTTTACTGAGTCTAGAAAAAATATATAAGGTCATTCCAAATTAGCCAAAAACCCAACTATTTTGCCCAAAACGTTCTGACAGAACTCAAACAACATTCAGCCAAAAATCGGCCCGAGTTTGGTTAGGGTGGTTTGAACAGATTTTTGAATTCCTCCATATCTGCATCCAACGTTCGAATGTGAGATTTCTGCATCCGAACTCTGCCCGAATTTGATTTACAAAAATACTTTAAATAGAGAAGAATTTTTACATTCTCAAATCGCTCATTCATTCAATCTTCTCTTCTCTATTTATTTCTAATTGTTTTCTACGAGCTACACTTTCAAATTTAGCCTATAATACTCTTAGCGAAGCTAGTATAGTTTCTATTTAATCTAGAGTTTGTTGTTGAAGAGTTGTATCGGAGGCTAAATCACAAAATGTTCCAATTTTTAAATTGCCTTCTGGAGTCGTTCGTGTACTAGTCGCCAAGAACACAGTTGTGAAGTCGGCATACACTTTTCCCCAAGTACGGTGATATAAGAGTTGTAAGCACTCAGTTAAAACTTGTGCCATAGTGGACTAACATCGTGCAGGAGAACTCGAGACTGGATTAGTCCTTCATGAAGGAGAACAGTATGTATCGTTATGTCACTGAGTTTGATCTTCTTAACTCTACTTCTTTGTAAGTTATTTACTGCTATTTTATTTGCTCTTATCGCTATATATAGAAAATTTAATTGTAAGATTTATTCTGCTGCACACGCACACACTCTATTCATAGCTTCTAGAGGTACTAAATGGTCCTACAGTATCGCTGTAATGTATTCCTATCTTGAAGATTATCAACTATGTGCCCTATGCCTTGTACAAGTACAATTTGGACTTGTACAACATCATGCCCAAGCGAGAACGGTCGATTCCCAGATATAAATGCGAGAACGAATGACTATGTATAATTAGGGCCTAACAGAAGGGGCTTAGAAGCTTTCCTAAAATCGTCCTCTCTTGCAACTTCGTATCATCTTTTGTGACGACTTTTGGAAGAGGCTTTAAGCTCTTGCGAGTCTTTCTTGAATTCATCAATACGGGGAAGTAACTGTGATATGCTTATTCTCCATAAGAAGTACTACATAAGTGTTGAGAACCCAGCTGCGACAACGTACAATACAGAAACAAGTTCTTATATGCAAAGAAAATATGTAATAGAGTTTTCTTTTTTATAAGAGTCTGTGTCGTATCTTTTGAAGGGACGTAAATATTTTACTAGAGGTGTGATGGACGTAGTTGAAAATATTATGTCTGTCCATTTTATAGAGAGTTTGACATCTTTTATGTTCATATTCAAGATTTATAAAAGAAACTTATTCAAAATACATTGCTATTGAGGAAATACATGTTTCTTCTCTCCCTTTTATATGCGACCCATGGATCATGGCGGTGAAATACATGTTTTTATTGAGAAGGAGATTCTTTCGTTTATGGCCTAGACTTCTTCTTCTTCTTCTGTTTTGGGGCTGGAGGGACCATGAGCTGAACTATTTCATCTACTAGACCCGGGTCTACCCACATGATCTCGTCCTTTGCAGTCTAAAGCGGGTTCATCCAGGCCACATGATTGTACGCTGGTGGAATATTGACGATTTCTATCGTAGCCTTGGGTGGTCGAGACCACGTCGTCTTGGACTTCAACTCCAACTAGACTGTCGAACTATATTGACACCATATTGGTCGCCACTGTGTGTTCCTCGAAGTCGAAGGTAATAGCTTTGAGTCGATGAGCCATTGAATTGCCCTTTGAGGATATAGCAATCCTTGGTAGCATGGCCAATGAATTGGTAGGAGAGATAATATTTCGGATTGTCTATCCTCCTCACTTCTTCTGGGCGCTTTAGCTCGGGCAGCCGGAGCTTGTCATTCTTTATGAAGACATTAAAGATGTTGATGACTTTTCGTTAGTGAAGGAGTAGATGTCCTTTTTCCTGGGCAAGTTCATTTTGGCTACTTTGCCCCTTCTTTCTTTATGCTGGCAGCGAAGAATTCATTCCCTCTGCTGTTGTAGCCATCGTTGTTATTCTGAGGGCACCTCCCGCAGACTCTAGTATTTAGGGCCTGAAGCCCGATCAAGTGAATGCCTTTGCATTCTTCTCGGCTTGGTTGACGCTTGTGATGAGTGCCGCCAAATCTGAGTGCTGGCCTGTGCCCCATACAGAATTTGGTAGCTGGCATCAAACCCTATCGGCACGAATCCATGAGGACCGTCTCAGGAGTCCCAGAGGCATTCAGGATATTTTGCCTGAAGTGCTCAATAAATCATGCGTCAGCTCCTTGTTCCTCTGGGCTGTATCAATAAGGGTGGACTGTTTGCCATGAACAAATGTTAAAGAATGTTTTGTGTTACAAATGAGAAGAAGTACAAAAGAAATCCCAAATAGGAGATATAAGTAGAATTTGATTCTGGAGAAGTGTGACGATAGAGATCGAATACTGTAGTGCTTTCTTTACTCCATTGACGATCTGACGATGAGAAGAACTTCCTCTGACTATCTCAATGCCTGTGAGTATATGATCTGGGTTTGCCAATCAAGAAGCAGTCAAAAGATCATGAATGAAGACTTCTTCAATTTATAGACGGGCACATATATGATGTGCGCAGGGTTTTTTGTATGCAGGAGCATTATGCGTAAGAAAATATCATAGAATTTGTTGTAACTGCACTGTAGGACTGCTGATGAGCTGACACATGGCAGTTGTTGAGCTTCTGTTTGCTAAGATCTTGGGTGGTTGGCACCCGTTCATAAACATAACTGAGTCAATGACACAAGTCGTGTGCACATCGCTTAAAGATCTTATTCTGTTTTAAACAGAGTGAATTTGATTATATCTAAGAGATACTGCTTCCATGTGGCATATTCCAATAATGTCGTGAGTGGACTGCACATCATTGAGGCTATACTTTTTGACATCATGGAGGCTGCACTTTCTGGATGTCGTAGAGGCTACACTTCTTGGATGTCATGAAGGCATCATAGCATTTTGTGCTTTGAGGTATAATGGATGCCTTTTTTCGATAGATATGTGCAATCTGACATCTGATGTTTTCTTGACAGATGACAAATGATAGTTGTCCTCAGACACTCGTGTCAGCATGACGTAAATATTGACTTGATGGCCAAAGGTTTGGGGTTTTGTGAGTGCTGCGTTCTTAGCTGGTTTCCAAGTGCTGCACTTTTGGATGTTTCCAGGGCGCTACACTTTTGTGGTGCTCCGGAATGCTGCACTTTTATGGTACTCCTGGGTGCTGCACTTTTTTGAGGCGTTTGAGTCAATGACTCCTTAATATATGCTATTTCATGGAGCCCGAGAAGTTTTGACTAGAGACATAGTCAAAAATCTCATTAGTGAGATTCATTGTAACGAATACACGATTAATCCAATTAACTCGGAGCCTTTGACTAGCTGCCACTTGGCGTTTGTGTTTGACTACACATAGCCTATAAATTGGGGTATTTTTAGGGTACAACTCACTCTGATCACTACGAGTCTTCTTCTTGGTGAGCTTGGAAAAACTTATGACATTCAGAGGCTAGGATTGTAGAACTCTTTGTTCACAGAAGTAGCGAGTTTGACGAAGAAGTCTTTAAGAAGAACCCTGCTAACTATGGAAGGAGTTGTCCCTGTTTATGAAGCCTGAATACTGTGCTTTGGTTTGAGTTGACGCCGAGTACCAAGATGTTGATTACTTGGTTTGGATTGACTACCAACCCACGTTCTGCTCAATAACTGCTTTATTCTGAAGAAGTGCGCTTGTGCTGAGACAAGGAAGTGATGCGCTCCTGATAATAGAGTGATTCGCTTGTGACGAGGAAATGATTTGCTCGTGGAGATATGCGCCTTTATGCACTACGATTTTTGCATCCTACGCTTTTGTACGCTGAGTAGATATCTTTATGTGTAATAATGAACATGAAGAATCTGTAATCGATTTTTATAATCTTGATTGTTTTAATAAAGAGTCCCTTTTATGCAATTTTTCTCCTAATTTTCCTTGTGCTTTTCTTGATGTTTGTTTTTCTGAGGTGCGCAACAATTCTATGAATTTTTTTACTGTACTTGTAAATGATGTGCTTTCTTGCTTCTATAAGACCCCCTTCAAAGTTTTCCAATTTGGATAAGTTTGAAATACTTTAAAAAGAAGCATGAAAATTACACATGGCGTAGGAAGTGCGCAACACATTACTGACATGCTGTCATTATTTAAGAGAGCTAAGTAACCGTCAGCAATTAGTGCTTTTAGCCGTCATTTCATTAAATGATAATAACTTCTCATTTTTCGGAAGAGATTAGAAATGATTTCATACCTTCGTTGCATGCGTTTCTAAACATTTCTGTAGCCACGAAGCATTTTTTTAGTCTTATCCGCTGACACGTATCTCATCTCTATAAATAGGGATTTTTAGAAGCGAGAGAACTTTACTCTCTTTATTTTCTTCTTTAAAGAAAGACTTCTTCTTCCTCCTCCTTGAGAAAAAACTCTAGATTTTCTCCATGGCCCCCAAAACCCCAAAAGTTTCCAAATCTTCCAAGGCATCTAAGGCTAGTGCTGCGAGTACTAGCAAGGCCAATGAGAAGAGGTCGACAACCGAAGTTGACGTTACTGAAGACGCTCCGGTCATCGATGCTAATACGCACACTGATGTACGAAAAGCAATTGCGAGTAGGTCTTCTTGTCTTCATTTTTTACAGAGATAGCCTAAGATGGTTATCGATGCATAAGTGTTTGCTTTCTAAGCAAATATGCAACGATGCCCTATTTGCTGATGCGCATGGGCAATACTTTTCAAAGTAGTGCCTGGAAGATGCGCTGATGCTTCTTTTGCTGATGCGTATGAGCGCTACTTTTCGAAGTAGCATCTGAAAGATACGTTGATGCTCGTTTTGTGGATGCGCATGGGTGCTACTTTCAAATAGCATCTGGAAGATGCACCGATGAACCTTTTACTAATGCGCATGGTGCTACTTTTTGATGTAGCGTCTGGAAGATGCGTTAAAGCTTTAACTAACTCGCAGGATTACTAACAAGTGCATGTGCTGTAGCTTGCTCGCTGATGCGCAGGGCCACTAAACAGTACCTGCGCAGAAGCTTCCTCTCTGATATGCAGGGTCACTAAACTGTGCCTGCGTAGAAGCTTGCTTACAGATGCGCAGGGCCACCAAATAATAACTGCGCTGAAGCTTGCTTTTCTATTTCTTTTGTAGAAGAAAAATGTTTAAGAGATTTTTTTGAATTTTTTGTTTTATGTGCAGTTTTTATGGTTATCCCCTTATTCGATGAGATCCTCTTTGATTCGTCTGTCTGTACGCTGGGCGTGAATTTTGATGAAGAGGTTGTTAACCCTGCTAAAGAGTTGATTGTTCGTAGCCAACCTGAACATCGATTGGCCACGTTTGCGAGAACAAAAGCTATCAAGAAAACTAGTTTATAAACTAAGAAAAAAGAGTACAAAGGTACAATTTGATTATTGTAGGAGCGTAAAAAGTGCTTCATGGACCAAGTCAAAGAAAGTTAAGAGCTTTACGCAAGTCAAACAGGGTTAAACTTAGATTGTATGCAAGTCAAACAGAGTAAAACTCTACGCGAGCTACTTTACGCAAGAGCCATCCTCAAAGCTTTTATGCGAAGGACTGGTTGTCAGATCATGCATTTAATGCGCGTGATACTGTTCTGATATAATCATTTTCTTATAGCGGACAGCACAGAAGTCGAGAAGATTTGATTTACACTAAACCCAATACTTGTCGTTTAGTGTGCAGATGGGCTACTTTACGCTCAAGAGATTGCTTTTTTTACGCACGAAAGCTATTCGAGCTTTTTACGCTCAAGGCTGTTGTGCGCGTAAAGTTTATTTGAGCTAATTTTACGCTCAAGGCTGTTTTTCTGCCACTTTACGCAAGAAGTCTATTTGGATTATTTTACGCCCAGTCTGCAACTTTACGCAGGAAGTCTATTTTGGGCCATTTTTTACGTCCGATCTTTTCTGACTACAGGAGAACATGGTCTGCTTACGTGGCTGTCATGCCATACTTATCAAGGAACGTGTGTACGTGCTCTCCCCATTTTTTAGAAGTAGTGGGACACGTATCACCATGCGTAGAGATCAAAAATCTACGTGGGACACGTGTCATCACGCGTAAAGGTTGATTCTCATCGTGGGTGACAGTTACCAAATTTTGTTGCTTTTTTACGCACAAAGGGTAGAGTCTATAAATAGACTTATTTTTAACACAGAGGAAAAAAAGGAGGAGATATATGAGAGAAGATTCTGAGAAAACTCATACTTTCAGAGTGATATTCCCAGAAGCATTTCTTCAACTTTTTCTCAAGAACAGGGTGAAGCAAAGCAGGAAAGCATTCGACTGTGCCATCAGTGTCGTTGCTCGATACCTTTCTGGTGACTTAGTTCTTCCGATTGTTCATCTTCTTCAAGCAGTTTTCTTCATCATCATCGTATGGTCCAAGGAACAAAGTGATCGCTTTCAGATCAGATTTCCATAGCAATACTTTCCAGAAATAATTTGTACTTTTCTCGTTTTCTTTCAAAAGCCAATTTTAGGCATTTTGTTAAGTAAAACAAAATGGCGACTCTGCTGGGGATGACCTTCTCCTCTGACGAGAAGGCAATTGCTCAATATGATGATGTGTCGGTTGGGTCGACAAAAAAGACTCTGGTTGTTCACTTCGACCAGACTGCTTATGAAGAAATACTCCGAACTGGGGGTAGTACTCGCTGCTCCAATATTCAAAAATTATGGAAGGTACGAAAAGTTTGGATTCCTAAGTCCAAAGCATCCTCGGATCTCCCTGTTGCCTCTGAAGGCAAAAGAATCTTTCATACTCCTGTTGTGGAGGCTCCCGTCTGTGACGAGGCAGTCTCTACTTCAGTAATGCGCCCTCGGCGTAAAAATCAGTCTCCCGTTGGTGACGTGGTAGACTCCCATGTTTTACGCTCTGTGCGTAAAAATCAATTTTTACGCTCTGCGCGTAAAAATCAATCTTCCGTCTGTGACGTGGAAGACTCCCAAGCTTTACGCTCTGTGCGTAAAAATCAATTTTTACGAGCTGCGCGTAAAAATCAGTCTCCCGTCTGTGACGTGGTAGACTCCCAAGCTTTACGCTCTGCGCATAAAAATCAGTCTCCCGTCTGTGACGTGGTAGACATCCAAACTTTACGCTCTACGCGTAAAGGAAAATCTCCCGTCTGTGACGTAGCAAATACTCATGTTTTGCGCTCTACGCGTAAAGGTAAATCTCCTGTCGGTGACAGCGTAGATAAAGTTCACAATGATGCCTTTGCATCTAAAGTGAATTTGCCTGCATGCATGCAGCGTAAAAACAAAAATCTTATTGTTGGTAAAGCTTCAGTTTTCCACCAACAGCCTTCTTACACTGCTTTACGCAAGGTACCAAACCTTCAAATTACGCATAATGCTGATGGAGTCCTTTGTGCACAAAAATTGCAAGATTTACGCGCGCAACTCCAAGCACGTAAAAATGTACAATTTGGTTATGCTAATGCAGCCAATAATCTTCTTTATACACAAGGGACTAAACATTTTTTGTCCCAAATATAATAAAGAAGACTACTCCCTCTACTCCTTCTGATTTACCCGAGTTACTCGTACAAAAGCGTAAAAACAAAAAATCTCCTGTGACACTCTCCCAAGAAAATCACCATTGTGTGTCACCAGATTGTAATTAAGTGTTGATGTTCGGCTTCTAAACGTTCAATTTTTGATCGATTAAGCTACAATGTGCCTCAGCAGCAAGTTGATGACCAAGAACATGAGTTGTCATATGCGTCGGTCAACATGGCATCTCATACCAACAGTGGACGACGTCCAAGACGCAATTCGTCCCGGACTCCAAGCCAACAACAATTCAACCGACTTCTTGATACTTTTGAAGGGGTATATCAGAATACTCGATCAAGAGTACAAAGATCGGTACAATCTTCAGATTCAGGAGCTGGGGGTACCCAGTCATTGGAGTCAGAAAATGATAGTGTTGATTCATACCTCTATACCAATCCCTCTGTATGCTTAAGGGAGGTTGAATCATATGCTATCGGAGATGAACCAGAGACATCAACTGCTAATACAGAGCAACGTCTTTCTGCAGTTGAACAATCACTGAAGGACATGCTTACCATGATGCAAAGTATGCATCAAATAATAATGACTCAGCAAACTGTTCAGCCGGCAGTAATAACACCGGTTCAGGTAGCAGCACAAACTCAAGATAGTCAAGGGGTTGATACACCTTTGAATAATCTTACTCAAGAGCCTGCTATCAATCAAAACTCTACAGTTCCAGATTCTCTCATTCTAGAAGATGTACCACCTCTGGTGGGGGTCACGGTACATCCAACAACTATTCAATCGAATGTGCTTCCTCAAACTAGTGATGCTATTCAAGCAGTACGTGAGCTAAAAGCACAGTTTGAAGTTCTGAAGCACAAGGATCAGCTCCAGAGGTTAGGGATTAAGCAACCTTATCCTTCTCACTGGAATGATGTGCCTTTTTCTCCAAAATTCAAGCCACAGTCGATGGTGTTATTCGATGGAAAAGCCTCTCCTAGCCAGTACATCAATTACTTTGATATTATGACTGTGCATCTACAGAAGAATGATGCTCTTCTTACCCGAGTTTTCATCGGATGTTTAACGAGTTCAGCTTATGACTGGTATCGCAGTCTACCCGATAATTGCATACCGTCTTTTGACGAATTTAAAGCAATATTTCTCTCCCGCTTCTATGAAGGAGACATGGACATGATATGTCCTCCTTAATAAAGATCAAACAAAAGGAGAAGGAAGATACTCGGACGTTTATCGAACGTTTCCGACAGGAAACTTTAAAAATGCCTTCTGGTATGCCAGATTCAGCATTGATTGATACGTGCAAAATAAATCTGTGACCATCCATTGCTGTCTTTATGGACTCTCAATTCACAGATTGGGCCTCGTTCATTATAGCAGCAGTTTTAGCCGAGACCAATGGTAGGTTGGCTCATGAACCCGGGATGATCTTTGCCTCATAGGACAAAGAAAAGAAAGGCTCTTCAGGCAATAATTCTGGCAATCGCAATAGGAAGAGGAAGGAAACCCTAGTGGTTAATCTTTCAAAACCCAAAACGATGCCGAATAATCCGGAGTCTTCCAAACCAAAAGAAAAGTACTCTTTTAGGATCCGTTGCTCAAACCGAATCACGCCAACGTTATGGAAGTTCCTGGATCGTGTGAAATAAGATTAGTACCAAAAGCAGCCTCTGATTTGAGAATCCAATTTTCCAAATTGGCTATGGAGATTCTGTGCGGTCAGAGATTCTTTAAGACAAAAAGGGGCCCTTATTTCCAAGCAGGAAAGTCATTTCGATCTGGGTCCGAAAAAGAGCAGTGATATCCCAGGGATATTCCAATGTCTTGTAAAGAGTGGCAAACTCCATATTCCAGAGCCAAAAAGGCCTAATGAGGTGAATCTGACTGACAATCCCAAATATTGTATCTATCATAGATACATAAATCATCCTACCAAGGCTTGCTATGTCTTAAAGAAGAAAATCCAAGAGTTGATAAATGTTAATGCCGTCGCTTTAACCGATGATGAGCATACAGTTACAACTAATATAATTTTTCTTCAATTTGGAGATTTTCCTCCACAGCAAGTTCTAGATGGAATTGTCCCAATTTCTAAGGCGACAATAAAAATTGTAAATCTCCCACCTACTAGAGAGCAAAATGAAGGATTATTGCCTCTCACATTAAAAAATAGTGAAATTATGTTGGTACATCCTGACTTAGTATCTGAAATAGAAGATGAAGGTAAAACTTCAAAATCCAAGAAAGATAGGAAAGTCAAAACCTGTAATATGATTTCTCATGTTGCTACTCCAGATTATGATGATTTGGATCATCTTTGGGATGGCATTCCTTTGGAGGATAGGCTGAGGGGTTTGAATATATGCCCTCCAAGTTTGACTCCTCCTACCAAACTCAAACTTACTCATAAGCAATGGTTAGCAATGAGTAGTGTCCCTTATACAGGGCACAACGAGTCTTTGCTGCTTATGAGAAAGCTCTTGCCGGCATTTTTCCTCCTATCCTGAATACTCCTTCTCCTGTGCGTACAGAGGTTTCTATTCCTCTTCCTCCTATGGCTACAGAGGTCTCTATTCCTCTTACTCCTGTGGTGACAGAGGTTTCTGTTTTTTCTTCCTCTGTTAAACCATCTATTGAAAGTCCGCTACCCATTCACATGTACAGTCAAAGTCCATCTCATGAAAAAGATGGGCTATGAATTTCAGAAGGCGGAAGGCTTGAACTATGATAAAGGAATACGACTTCTCTTACAAATTCCAAGTCAAAAATCCACTGTTGGATTGGGTTTTGAGGTCCCTCATAAGAATCCTCGCAAGAAGAAGACTAAGGGAAAGAAGAACAAAACCTGTAATATGGTACTTCATTCTCCTGAGTCTGAAGAAGAAACCTTTGCTGGTACGAGATCTGGTAAAGAGTACCATAAAGATTATGAGGGAACTTCTAAAGAAGCGGAGGACGTTGCTGAAACACTACCAGCTCAACCATCTCCTGTTCCAGCTGAGGCAAGGCCCTCTAAACCATCTGTGGTGAGAAAGGGAAACAGAAAGCGGTACGCTTTGATGTCCCATTGAAGTCTGCTTCAAATCAAGGGGTGGTGATGAAGCCCTACAAGTTCGATATTCTAGCCCAATTAGCTAATACTCCGGCTAGACTTTCGATCTTTGAGTTGCTTCGTCTTTCTAAAGAAAGTCGCAAAACTTTGAGCGAAGCTTTGCTACAAGCAGATTCATGCCCAGCTCAACTCAAGAGTCCTGACAATATACCAGTGTCGTGTCCTCAATGTCATAGTATGATGGAAGCAATTCCTAACATTATCTTCACACAAGAAGATATGCTATTGAAGCATAATAAACACGACAGGCCTCTATGTTATACGGGGTATATTGATTCTACTAAAATTGACAGAATTTATATTGATCCTGGGTCTTCTATTAGCATTATTCTTCACAGTATGCTACGACCCTTGAGGATCCCTACAAGTGATTTGACTTACACTAGTACCACAATAGTTGGTTTCAACTCTGGAAAGAGTAAACCATTGGAGAAGATTCGTCTGAAGATTCAAATTGGTGATCTTCGAACTATGGCGACCTTTTATGTTATCAACTCAGATGGATAACATCCTTCTTGGAAGACCGTGGATACATGAGCATAACATTGTGCCTTCAACTCTCCACTAATGCTTCAAGTATGTGGATTCTCAAGGGGTTGTGAAGACTGAATTTACAGATATCAATCCTTTTAAGGGTGTTGAAGCCTATTTCTCTGACTCAATACTCTACAAACAGGGGCAGGTGAAAGAAATATCTGATATGGCTGAAGATCGATCGCCTGCAAAAGATCAATCTGTCAATAAAGATTCTCCAGAAGAGCAACCTTTGAAGATTAAAGTCAAAGGATAAATCCAACCCCAACCTGTCAATGAGGAACCTCTGATGAACAAGGTTAAAGGAAGAACTCGAGCTTCGTCTGAGGAATCTGTGAAAATTCCAGTCAAGAGCCAAGTTCAACCCCTTATAATCAAGGTCAAGGGACGTACTTCTCGAACGAATGATCCAGAACCACCATTGATTATCAACCTTGGCAAACCTACACAGAAGACGGATGACGATCCGTTAATGATCAATCCAAAGCGTAGTAGTCAGTTTGTAAATGATGTAAATATTGATCATTCTGTACTTTTTAATATCAATAAAGATTTTCTTTTGGAGTACATGGCTGTCAAATTTATTGAAAGAATGACATTATCTGCTGATAATCAAAGTCATCAACATAAAAATGACATAAATACAGAGGAAGCCTTATATATTAATCATAAGGAAAATTCTTTTCCTCCACATGTCGATGTTGAACCTTATGCTCAAAGGTTCTTAACATCTTCTCCATATTTTCTTCCTGTAGCCTCATCATCACAAGCTTGTGTAACTTATAGACGTCACGAAGAATCTTATTTCGGAATTCCGTCTGATAGAAAAAACAAGCGCCAAATTGTGTTTGGTCCGGCTAGAAATATCCCTGTTATTCAGACAGATGATCTTAAAGATAAAGATAAAGGAAAAATCTGACTTGACAAATATAGTCAATAATCCTCAAGATTATCCAGAATATGGGATATGATTTGAAGACTATACAAGGTCTTAATCAAGGCAAACGTAGACGGTTACCATTATGTGGTGATCCATTTTACCAGAAAACTCGACATGGGTTGGGATACGATCCGTCCCACATATTTAATGAAGATATACAAGAAGAATTTTCTTCCAGTTCTTCACAATCCTCAGATTCTGAAGAAATCCAAATCATCGAATCGGATACACCCCACATGTGCAAGGAAGATATGGAAGAAGAATGTTCTTCTGGTTTTTTATAATCCTCATATTCTGGAGGAGACTATTATAATGAATTTGAATGTGTATTCTCAGTTAACATGGTTCAAACTGATGGTGAATTGAGCCATTTGAAAATGACCCTTGGGCACAACAAATGGACACTCAGTGGGACCTTCGCTTTGAACAACGACAGCCACCTACGGAACATGAAATCGTCCAGATTGACGTTGGAGACAGAACTACGTCCAAGCCGATATTTATCAGTAAAAAGCTTTCTGAAGATGAAAAGGAAGAGTTGATATAGCTAATTAAAGAATATATTGATATCTTTGCATGGAGTTATGAGGATATACCGGGTCTAGATCCTAAAGTAGCTACTCATAAACTTAATATTCTTCCTAATGCCAAGCCTGTAAAACAACAGCAGCGGCGTTTTCGACCAGATATGATGGATATAATTGAAGCAGAAGTCAAAAAGCTGATCACATGTGGCTTTGTTCGTGAAGAACAACACCCAGATTGGGTTGCCAATATTGTACCTGTTATGAAGAAGAATGGAAAAGTCTGAGTTTGCATAGATTTTCGGGATCTTAATGCAGCTTGTCCAAAAGACGAATTTCTACTTCCGATTACCGATGTCATGATAGACAATACATGTGGTTTTGAACGTATGTCTTTCATGGACGAATTTTCAGGATACAATCAAATTAAGATGCATCCAGGAGATGAAAAGCATACTGTTTTCCGTACACCCCTTGGGGTTTATTGCTATACGGTTATGCCATTTGGTCTAAAAAATGCCGGTGCTACGTATCAACGGGCTATGAGCAATATTTTTCAAGAACATCTACGTAAAATAGTTTTATGTTATGTGGATGACATTGCTGTCAAAAGTCGATCAAAAGATGATCACATTTAAGACTTAAAGACAGTATTTGAGTTGATGCGCCAACATCAACTTAAGATGAATCCTACTAAGTATTTCTTAGGGGTTTCCAGTGGCAAGTTTTTGGGATTTGTCATCACATCTCAAGGTATCCATGTTGATCCTGACAAAATCAAAGCGATTCTTGAAATGCGTCCTCCACGCAATCTAAAAGAACTCCATGGCTTCCAAAGTCGCATTGCTTATATCAGGAGATTTGTATCAAATCTTTCTGGGAGATGTCAACCTTTCTCTCATCTATTAAAGAAAGGTGAATCATTTGTTTGGGATGAAGCATGTCAGAAAGCCTTCAATGACATCAAGCAATACATTACAAATCCACCTATTTTGGTACCTCCAGTGGTGGGAAGACCGGTTTTGCTCTATGTTCGAGCCTTGGATCATTCACTTGGTGCTCTTCTTGCACAGAAAAGTGATAAAGGCCATGAACAAGCAATTTATTATCTTAGCCGAATGATGGTCGGAGCTGAAAACAGGTATACTCCTGTGGAAAAAGAATATCTGGCCTTGGTTTTTGCTGTTCAAAAGACACGACATTATGTGTCAGGATAGACTATTCATGTCATCTCCAGAATAAATCTTATTCGGGTATTGATGAGAAAATCGAGCATTCTTAACTCCAGGTTAGCTACCTAGATGATGTTGCTTACTCCTTATGATATGGTCTATGTACCTCAAAAATCAGTGAAGGGTCAAGCATTAGCTGATTTCTTAGCAGCTCACCCTATACCTGAAACATATAAGCTTTATGAGGACATTCTAGATGAAGTCGTGGATTGCAACATGACTTTTAAGGAGAACATTTTGCAACTATATTTTGATGGAGCATCGCGGGTTGGACCTAAAGGCAATATTGTCTCCGGAGTAGGCATCGTCTTGGTCTCTCCTAATAAAATGGTCATTTACCGTGCTTATTCTCTTAATGAACCATGCTCCAACAATGTGGCAGAATATAATGCTCTGTTAATTGGTCTCCAAGTAGCAAAATAATTGAATATTGAATTCCTGGAAGCTTATGGAGATTCTCAACTGATTGTTAATCAGGTCAGAGGGACATATGGAGTCAGAAATCCTGACCTCATTCCTTATCATCAAGTGGTAATCGAATTGGTTCTTTCATTCAAAGGATTCTTTATTGAATTCGTACAACGTTCTCAAAACTTGGAAGTTGATGCTCTTGCTAGGTTAGCTGCAGACTTAGCTGTTCCAATTAGAAGACAAAATAATATTACTTTGTTTGATCGAGACTTATTCTGTGTAAAGAATAACTTGCATATTGAACAGAGTTATACTACAGAATCAAGTTCTCAACAAAGGGATTGGAGAAGTCCATTCATTGATTATGCGGTCCATGGGATTTTACCTGAAGATCCAAAAGAAGCTGTATCAATCAAGAGACGATCATTTTGATTCTACTACGATTCTTCTTTACATATGTTATATCGTCGTTCATATGACGGACTTTTGCTGCATTGTCTCTCTGAGAGTGAAGCTAAGCAAACACTCCGTGAAGCTCATGATGGTGTTTGCGGTGCTCATCAACCAGGTCCGAAATTGCAGGACCGTATTCGAAGAATGGGGTATTTTTGGCCTTCTATGATAACAGATGCTGTAGATTATGCCAGACGGTGTAAAGCGTGTCAGATTCATGCTGATTTTATTCATCAACCATATGAATTCTTACATGCTACAGCAGCTTCTTGGCCTTTTGAAGCTTGGGACATGGATATTATTGGTCCGATTAACCCTCCTTCTGTCAAGGGACATCGGTTTATCCTAGCCATAACGGATTATTTCTCTAAATGGGCGGAAGGGATTCCTCTTGTTGAAGTAAAAACATCTAATGTGGTTAGCTTCATTAAACACCATGTCATTTATCGTTTTAGGATTCTCCGACGGATAATTCATGACAATGGACCCCAATTTGCCAGTCAAGCATTTTATCGATTTTGTGACAAGAATCGGATCCAAAATCTGGCTTCTACGGCCTATAATCCAACTACTAATGGTTTGGCCGAAGCTTTCAACAAGACAATCATTAAACTTCTCAAAAAGTTTGTCTCTTCTAATAAACGTGATTGGAATGAGAAACTTGGAGAATGTTTATGGGCTTACCGAACGACAGTCCGAACTCCTACTGATTTTACATCATTTTTACTGGTTTACGGATGTGAGGCTATTCTTCCACTGGAAATCCAGATTCCATCTCTTAGAATAGCCATTGCTAATGAGCTAACTACAGAGAATAATGATTGGTTGAGACTTCAAGAACTTGAAGGTCTAGACGAGAAGCGTCTTCAAGCACAACAGCACATTGAGCTATATCAAGCCCGCATATCTCAAACTTTCAATCGTAAAGTTAAAGAGAGGGTATTTACAGTCGGTGAGCTAGTTCTAGCTGTTCGAAGACCGATGGTGATGACTCATAAGAGCAAAGGAAAATTCCAAGCAAAATGGGAAGGTCCTTATGTAGTTGAGTAGGTATTCTCCAATGGTGCCTATAGGTTGTCTAAACCTAATGGAGATTTGCTCATGATGCCAATTAATGGCAAATTCTTGAAGAAATATTATGTCTGAATTTTTTTTTATTTTCCAGCTACCAATGTTTGGTTAAGCTGATTATTTTGTCTCCTATAAGAGAATTTTTGATCTTCTGTCTTACCAGCTGATTAAAAAATGGATTTATTATTATCATGTTATTATGACCTCTGAATAAATATGAAGTCTACTTCTTTTCCTATCTATCATGTCCATATGGCCTCTGAATAGATATTAATCTATTTTTCTTTGAGTTGTTACGATCTGTCTTGTTCATATTACCTCTGATAGTAGTGTACACTCTAAAAAGAAAACAAGATTCACTATCTATCAGGTCCATATTACCTCTGGATATATATAATTTATTGAGTTCAGAAGACTTGTCATGTCCATATTACCTCTGATAAGTATTTTCTATCTCATACCTATTGTTTAAATTCAAAATAAATAATAGGGTCACAAAACAAATATTTCATTCATTTCTTGAAAATATTACAAAAGACAGAAGAATAGAAAATTCTTTATAGATGAATAAAAAGAAGAATACAAAAGCTTTTTATTTGCCTAAGACGGAGCAGATACGTCTTCGAGCAGTTTTTGCAGCTCTGTTAGACGCTTCTCGGGAGAGTTCATCACAGTTGTAGTAGCTAGAGTACAAATGTGGGAGAATTCGACGAAAGTAGCTATCATCTTATCCTTGGCTTCGTCAAGGGTTTTGATGGTAGCTTCGGTACCGAAGACTTGCTCCTCCAAGATTGAGCTCTAAGTCAGATGCTGGTCTCGAACTGTGATCAACTGCTCCCTCTCCGCCTTCAAGCGAGCAAATTCAACCTCAACTTCACGAATTCTATCATTTTTTTGATGAATTCTTATATTGGAAGTTTCATAGGCTTTTCTCTAGATATCAAGCTGGGGCTTAGCTTCAGCCAAAAAAGCTTTTTCTTTGGCAACCTTGCTGCTGTACTCTTGGAGAGATTCATTGAAAGTAGTCTCCCGCACGGTATATTCAGCTGATAAAGCGTCATACTCGCTTTGGATGAGACTTTCAATAGTTTCACTTGACAGCCTTAGATATTCTCTAATGGGCTGTTCAAGTTCCTCTACGACCTTCTCCAGCACCGCTGCTCTCGCTGCATCATTAAACAAGGCGACGTTCCCGATAGTAAGAGCAATCGCAGCCTTCAGACTTTCATAATTGAGGCCCTTCTTCAGGACCATTTTGATCAGAGCTGCCAGGGTCTTGTAAAAAGTTTTAGTATGAATCTCAACTAAGAGATTCATTTTTGCATTCGAGCTTGGCGTTGCAGCAATATCTACCAGATCCCTTTTCTGAAGACTAGGAGTAGATATTGTTGCGTTGGTAGCAGACTGACATAAAGTCAAGGTTGTCGCTGCTACCATAGCTAATTGATCTCCAGGAGCTTCAGGGACAATGTCTTCAGCACTTGTTACTCCAGCCATTTCTGGAATCGAAACTACTTGAGTTTCGGTGGCGGTGATTAGTGTGGAAGGAATGGTAGTTATGGTAGCTGGCTCCGGTTCAGATACTGTCTTCTCAGAAAATTATACCAGATCAGTAGAAATAACTGAGGATGTTATTACGACGTCTCTAGCTTCAGTTGATGGGTCGACTATATCCTCATCACCTTCATAGACTACTGGCTCTTCAGGTTCTGGGAGTACTTCAGTCTCTTTATTGAAGTCTGTTTCTTCCTCAGCAGCCGCTTCTTCATCTGCAGTTGGTTCTTCTGCAGTTTATTCTTCTTCTCTGCTTTCAGCAAGAGAAGATAATTCTGGCCGAGCCTCTACTTCGGGCTCTTATTGTACTTCCTCTTGGACATTATCTTCTTCTGAAGAAGAACCCCCTTCCTCAGACTCCGTATTTTCTTCATAAATAGTTTCTTGAAGAGGAGGAGCCACAGGCTTTGCTGCAGTGATGACACCTACAATTAAACAAAATAAGTTAATATACAAAATTATAATACATAATCTTGTATAGATTTTGTGTAATTTATATTTACCTGGAGTAGGTACAGGACGTGCCAAGTATGAGTCATAGTCCCCATCCCAGTCATCATCATCGAGGGCAAGAGCCGGTTCATCTGATGGGATGAGCTCTTGATCAATAGTATGTGTAGTGGCAGCATCCTCAGTAGTTTGTGTCTTTTATGGCAAAGACAGGTGAAGTGATGAGCTGAGGCATCCCGGAGATAGAACCCCCACACCTCATGTTGATGTTGCCGGTTGAGATGCAGAGGATCCTTCTCCAAGATGAGCTAAAGAAGATGCAATATGTTACGGCTCCTCGACTAGAGTGTCACTCTCTGGAGGAGCGGCTCTCTGTCTAGAAGGCCTTTTGACGGTGATCTTCTTCTTCTTCTCTGAGATGGTAACAGCTGCACCTGATTTTCGTTTTCGGGTCTTGCCAATAATGATTGGTTCTGCAGCTATTTCCCCAACTCCTATAGGGATTACTTCCAGATATTCATCTGGAACAGCAGTATCATCGGGTATATCTGGAAGTACCCTGACTGGCTCTTCAACATTCCCTTCCTTGGGCCATCTAAGACTCCCTTTCATGTTGTAGCCATGGGCGAAGGAGCGGATGGATGTATAAAAGCGAGCATACATATGAAGTATACGTAGCTCGGTTGTGCTGGTAACAGTCGATACTCTGAATTTTGCACCGGTACAAGCAGTGCTAAAGTATCTCTAGGCTCTCGCACCATCAATTAGCTTCCCATAATGATAGAAGCTGGTGGAGGGATTACCAACATGAAGTTGGTCATATCAAAACTGGCGAGCAAACCGACTTGGTAGATACAGGTCGAATGAACAGTTGTCTTCATTCCTGTACATCAGATGGGAGGGTCTGATGCACATTAGCCATTTAAAAACTGGCGCAGGCAATGAAGACCTCCCTCGCTTCTACCTTCAAACTGTACACCGAGGCAATCAACTGGAACTTGTGGTCTTGTGCAGAAGAAGTTCCATCTGTAAGAATAATTTAATACTGCTCGGGTGTCTGCCTCAGTAGTTGCAGTCCATGTGACTTTGTTGAATTTCTGGAGGAAGACCTCCGCATTATCTCCAGGGCCCGGTGGCAACAAACTGCAGTTATGATGCAGTAGCCAGCCCATCAAATAAGTGTAGGGCATCTCTACCCTAGGAAAATCTTTTCGGTGAGGAGTATTATTGATTAGCTCGTCACCAAGGGTCCGCAAACCTGTATTTATTCGGCACACCATTACCGATAGTAGGTTGATTCTTACCTTGAACACCAAACGTACTGTCGGCCATAATACATTTCGGTGAATTCTGTCTACTGTGCTGATCCCGGGCACAACCCATCTCCGCAGCAACAGAGATAGAAAGCCTGCCAGTAAGGCTTCCCTCGAGATCTTCTCACTACCATGCCTCAGGTGGCTCAAGGTTTCAGTCCCCGTAGGGATGTTTCCGGTCTTTTTGGACAGATACTGGTCCAGAGACTTATGTGAGATTATTAAACTATTGATCAGATCTGAAAGGATTATTGAACAAGGGTTGATGGTTGGAGCTTTGTTTTCTTGGAATCTCCCCTTCTCGTTCTTGGCTATCCTATTCTCATGGTAGAAAAGATAAGTTGTCCATTTATTAGTATATGCCAAGTGAGACCCACTGTCATACATACTGGTGAAAATTAGGTAATGGCATATGCGCTCTTGGTAGACCTCAACCAATTGAGGATTTTTCTTTTTGATTTCTGCTAGTTCCTGATTGGAGGGAACATACTCTTCTTAGGGAGCTTCACCCATCGGCAGTTTAGAGATGAATTACATCTCGTGCAGGGCAAGACCCATCTCACCTAGTGGAGTTACAAAAGTTCCTGTTGAACTCATACACAACTCCATCAGAGCCAAGAATAGGTTACTGTTCATCGGTATACCCTGGCTCGTAGAGGCTACCGCTTCATACAGACCGATGGCTTCCAAGTCCGCCTTGAAGTTCTTCATGATCCAAGTACTAAGCTGGATCCAGTTCTGGTTATAAGGCGTCAGCCACCCTGGTAGCCTCGGGTTGGCCTCAGGATATAATACTGCAGCCCTTATTAACTTGTTAATGAACATTGGGGTCTGCACCGGCTGGATCAGAGCTGAATCATCACTCGGTGTGAATCCAGGCAAGAGACCGAAGAAAGGGATGACACCACTACTAGGAGCACTGATGTGGTAGCCCATTTCGTTGGCTCTATCCCTTTTGAAAATGATTCTGCCTGGCCTACTATGACTACTGGAAGTCAGGTTCCATAGCATCTTTCGGGGATGGGTGGCATGGATAAATGTAGACAGAACCATGTCAGGGAGATACATTGCTCTCTCTCCAAACTTGAACACCCAAGCCTCCTTCTTGGTGTGTGTTTGTGACTGGAAATCTATCGCATCCCCAAAAAAGAAGGCTGGCTTTAAAAATTGTTGGCCATCTAGCGATGTCAATAATTCTCCATTTATCATGGACAACAGCATTCTGTCCCCTTGAGCAGATATCAGTTGTTGTCTCCCTTCAGGGTATTTTGGATTCGACTGAGGGAACTCTACATGGGACAAATTCTCTAAGTAATTCGAGCCTACCATACCAGCTGAAGAGCCAAATATTTCTGCAAGCGGATGAATTTGCAAGTACACTGCCAAAAGAAAAAGAAAAATCAAGTTAGTAAAAATCTAATTTGTATTTTTACGCAGATGACTTAATAAAAAATTTACGCATAAAGATTAAAGACTCTGTACTAAGAGAACTTGACTATGTAAAACTTTACGCTTATGCGCAAAGTGTAAAAGTTTTTTGTTTTACGCAAAGTCATTTACTTTTGAATTCTATGCTGGCACGTATTGACGTGAGCGTATTTTAAATTTTACACTAGCACATATTGACGTGAGCGTATTTTGAATTTTACGCTGCCATATATTAATGTGAGCATATTTTGAATTTTACGCTGGTACGTATAGACGTGAGCGTATTTTGATTTTTACGCTAGCATATATTGATGTGAGCGTATTTTGAATTTTACGCTGACACGTACAGACGTGGGCGTATGTTTTTACTTTTACGCTGACATGTATAACGAGGGCATATTTTGTTATTTCGATTGCTACGCTGACACGTATAACGTGGACGTGAAGTTTAAAGTTCAAGTCCTCTTCTTCTTAGGCGAACTCACGGTCGAAGTTATGTAGTATTCTACCTTTCATGGCCGGAGCCACGGCGGGGTTGGTCTGTCGGGTGCTGCCGATGATGGAGTGTTGGTTTCTGCACGATCGGCTGTTGACGAAGCAACGACGGGCTTCTTGCCCTTGCTTTCGGTGGCGGTCTTGCTCTTGGGGGCCATCGAGTCAAAGTGAGAGTATGTAGGAGAAGAGAATAAAGTGAGATCGATATTTCGAGAATGAGTAAAGTTCTCTCTCTATCAGTAAAACTCTATTTATAGAGAATTTTGAAATCCGTTCAAATTTCCGAAATTTATGCTGACGGTTGGATATCTCGACTTTTACGCGGACTGTTGAGTATCTATAACTTTACGCAAATGACCGTTGGGTATCCCGAATTCTACGCGGACTGTTGAATATTCTGGATTTTATGCTTCTGTTTAAAGTATTTCAAATTTTGAAAATATTTGAAAACTTTGAAGGAGGTCTTGTAGGAGCATAAGAAGTGCTATATGGACCAAGTCAAAGAAAGTTAAGCGCTTTACGCAAGTCAAAAAGGGTTAAACTTAGACTGTACGCAAGTCAAACAGAGTAAAACTCTACGCGAGCTACTTTACACGAGAGCTATCCTCAAAGCTTTTACGCGAAGGACAGGTTGTCAGATCATGCATTTAATGCACGTGATACTGTTCTGACATAATCTTTTTTTGACAGCGGACAACACAGCAGTCGAGAAGATTTGATTTACACTAAACCCAACACTTGTCGTTTAGTGTGCAGATGGGCTACTTTACGCTCAAGAGATTGCTTCTTTTACGCACGAAAGCTATTCGAGCTTTTTACGGTCAAGGCTGTTGCGCGTGTAAAGTTTATTTGAGCTAATTTTACGCTCAAGGCTATTTTTCAGCCACTTTACACGGGAAGTCTATTTTGGGTTATTTTACGCCCAGTCTGCTACTTTACGCAGAAAGTCTATTTTGGGTCCTTTTTTACGCCCGATCTTTTCTGACTACAGGAGAACGTGGTCTGCTTACGTTGCTTTCATGCCACACTTATCAAGGAACGTGTGTACGTGCTCCCCCCATTTTGTTGAAGTAGTGGGACACGTGTCACCATGCGTAGAGATCAAAACTCTACGTGGGACACGTGTCATCACGCGTAAAGGTTGATTCTCATCGTGGGTGACAGTTACCAAATTTTGTTGCTTTTTTACGCACAAAGGGTATAGTCTATAAATAGACTTATTTTTAACACAGAGAAAAAAAGGAGGAGATACAGGAGAGGAGATTCTGAGAAAACTCATACTTTCATAGTGATATTCCCAGAAGCATTTCTTCAACTTTTTTTCAAGAACAGGGTGAAGCAAAGCAGGAAAGCATTCGACTGTGCCATCAGTGTCGTTGCTCGATACCTTTCTGGTGACTTACTTCTTCCGATTGTTCATCTTCTTCAAGCAGTTTTCTTCATCATCATCGTATGGTCCAAGGAACAAAGTGATCGCTTTCAGATAGACTTCCATAGCAATACTTCCCAGAAACAATTTGTACTTTTTCTCATTTTCTTTCAAAAGCCAATTTTAGGCATTTTGTTAAGGGAAACAATTATGGGAAAGTACAATATAGAATTTGATTAGAAGATGATCACTTTATCCCTTGGACAATGCGATGTCGAAGAAGAAATGCCTTGAAACTTTCTGCCATAGAAACAAGAGTTCTAACTTCAAAGTCTATGATCTTTGTTGTGTTTTTGAAAAATGATCCGGAAATCTATTTATATAGTTTTGAAATAACAGTTAAGTTGTTATTCTGATTGGCGCATGGCACTGATTAGCGCACCATCACCCATTACGCGAACACTTAGCTTAACTGTATATGACACATGTCATTCTATGAAAGAGATGCGCTTGGTAGTGGGCTATGTGTCATGCACGTTCTTCAAGATTAGTGGCATATACACCATGTCATCTTGCTTCTGGACGATGATCTGATCAATTGGCACCTGATTTGATAGATAGCGCATGCTCTGCGCAACCTATAAGAAAGCGCTAGTCATTTGAAACTGTGAAGCACTGACTACTTCGTGCCATTTCTGCATGGTGCACAGTAAGTGACAAGTGCAATTCTGACGACTGAAAATTCTTCTTGAGCATTGCGAACTCTGGATTCGAGGAAATTTTCCTCAGCAGATGTGTTGTCAGTCATGATGACAGCCGTTTTGTCTTCTCAAGGAAGATGGTCACATGGCAGCTGGCGCCATGTGACGCTTAACGCCATCTAATCTAGTGCACCATCTGATCTCAGCACTATCTGATGATTTGAGTCTTGGCACCATCTATGAATGGCGCATGGTAATGTTTTATATATTTTAAGCTTCTACAAGACCCCTTCAAAGTTTTCAGATTTCAAAATATTTGAAATTTGAAATACTTTGAACAAGAAGCGGTCCTACGTGATTGGCGCATGACAGAATCTCAATCGATCCTCAGTTTTATATGCGATTCGCGCGGCCGTAATGTGTGAGATTAGGCTATAAATAGCCCACAGGTTAGAGAGACAGAGTTCTTTACTTAGAAATTTTCTTTCCCAAACTCTCTTCGACTTCTTCTCCTTCCGAATTCACGAAGCTTTCTTTTGATCGAATGGCGCCGAAGAGTTCTGCCGTCGATAAAGGAAAGGAAGTGGTCGGAGCCACCACGCGCATGCCGGAGTTGAGAGTGCCACAGCACATATTGCCGTCAATGAGAGGGGAGGAGGCCAGTCCTATACTTAAGGGTGAAAAAACCATCGGGGAAGATGAACAACAAAGCTTGCGCCATCCTCGTACAACACGATTAAAGGCCAACATCAACCACCTCTTTCAGAGCGTTGGTCGGTGCTTAAGCTATCCCCAAAATACACCACATCTTTCAGAGTGTTTATTAAAAATTAAATCAATCATGAAATGGCACCATGCGCTATTTTTCATTTTTGAGAACGATGCACCATCCGAGAAAATATGTGAATCATAAGCGAACACAATTCATGTGCCAAATGACTGATTTATGACATGCGCCATCTATGAACTAAACTAAGAACTATCATACTGTCTATGTGAATTGAGGACTGTCCCTTTCTGCTCTGTGCCATTCATGATTGGTGCACTGTTCTTTTAAGAGTTTTAATAATTTTTAGGATTCTAACATTCTGTTCTCTTTTGCAGTAAATCTGAGGGAAGACCCAAATGCTGAAATACTAGCTTCGGCTTTTCGGGTGTCTGAATACCAAGAGGATTTATCCTATGTCACTTTTCCACAATATGACGGATCGTCATATAGACGGACTCTTCTAGAAAATCAAGATGATAGGGCTCTGTTGTGCTTGATGAACGACACCCCTTTTCTAACTGCTAACGAGATTACTCACAAAAAACCGGCTTTCCTCTTTGAAGAGGCCATAGACGCATATTCTCAGCCAAAGTCGAAGAAAGAGTGTCGAGCTTTCCTGAGGGAGAACACATTGGTGTATCTTCCTGAAATGATGAGGAACCTATCTCAATCTCGATATGCTTACGTTAGCTCTCCGAGGAAGATGTCATGAGACTTGACCTCCTTTTAACAGGTTATAGTTGGAAGAATATGTCATAGGCGTGGGGATCATGGCAAAGATATATTCCTCTGTACTTCTGAATTCAGTATAGCACATATTTGAGGGGTCTAAGGCCAAGCTGCGTACCATCCGACGATGCGGCTGTGATGTTGCTTGTCAGAATTCCTTTTTTCGCCAATATGTATGCTATGTTCAAAGGAAAATATCTTTGAAACACTAACATTAGGCTGACTGGTTTAATGCACTCGAAAATTTTCTGCTGGAATCGACTCTGTGTGGGCTCAGAATAATTTCCGTAAGAAGCTGCAGAGGATAGATATTTATGAAGCCGTTCTGAGCACTTAATGCGGGATTCAGAACAACCCTAATATGTTTCTGGCCTTAGCGGAGAGGTACAATAGTAGTAACGACACTTTTGCCACCCATCACGGAGAGATGGGCTTTGCTCTTCGTGAGATAAAATTTCTCTCGCATTTGCCAGCGGAAGAAAACCCTTATGAGGAGTATGTTCCAACAGAAGTTGAACTGGATGTTTTGGAAAAAGAGAACCCTCAAATGGCAGCAGTCCTTGATGAATTGTTATGTCACTTCATGGTCTGCACTCATTTTTACCATAGCAATCCTGCTTGGACATGTTATTCGTCTAAATGGTTATCATACCTCTTTTTGGGTCACATCAAGGAAACTAAGGTACATGAGCATCTTAATTGCGAGTCTCGTGCTTTTGAGCCGCTTGATGCCCCAACTATTTTATAATTGATGGAGGAATCTGGCCGCTTCGATATAGAGTTGGCTGAAGACTGGCGTGGTTATGTTGTGGATAAGCCTGTAGAGAGTTTTATAAGACAAGATGGCATGACCATGTCCCTAGAAGCCACTTTAGCATGATTTCTCTCTTTGTGGCTGCGACGGTTCATGATTTCCTGAGCTACTGCCGTCAATCGGCTCCACCGGGGCGTATTATTTTTTGTCGTGCATTTAGTATTTGGCTCTAAGATGGACATATTATCTGCAATGACCTGTCGGTTAAATGCGGGACTCCGGAGTTTTGTAGATGCCATGATGGAAAAACACAACACTTGAAAGGATTTCCTCCGTATCGAGATGCCATACACATACTTGTTTTACTGGTTGTTACTGCACCATCCTTCATTGATGGATCCTACCCTTAGAGTCGGGGGAGTATTAGCAGAGAACTTTATCGGGAGACTTGCCAAGGCAAAGTGGAAGGTGGATTCTTTGCGTGATTGTAAAAAGGCACTAAACAGGGGCATAGAATGGAAATTTTTCTGCACCCCTCCTCCACATGGAAATAAGAGCTTCCCTATGCCTATTGTGGATGTAGAGCCTATGGGTTCTCGTCCATCTCCTGAGGCCTTTTTCTGTTAAAGATAATCAGGCCTTGTCATCTGGTGTATCGGTTTGAGAACAACTGCTTTTTGGAACCATATCTGCCAAGTCGCTTCGCCCGTCAGTTCGGCTATGACCAGTTGCACGTTGGAAATACGATAACTTGTCTTAAAGCCATCAGACATTTGATTGATGGTGTGCGAAGATGGAGTTATTTTAGTACAAGGGGTACAAAGGCTGTATTTACTATGCCTTCCGCCGCTCTTGAAAATGGCCTGTGTATGTTTAGTTCATATGCACCCTTCTATACCTCAGCAACACCTTCTTTGAAGGTTATTCAATTACAGACAGATTTGTTGGAATAAAAAAAGCATTTGATGGGGAAGCGGCCACCATCAATTTGACTGAAGCTGAAGAGAATGTCCCTGCTGATGCACCTTTGGAAACCGTAGTCATAGGTTCTCTTGATGAAGTGTAGGATCCGTTGTGTGGCCTTCTCAGGAAGCATAAAGAGAAATCCCCTGCAAAGAAGGTGAACAAGAAGACTTCCTCCACCTAACCAGTCCATGATAATCCTTCTTCTCTTGTTGCGAGGAAGAAGAATAAAACAAAAAAAACAACCGCTATCGAGAAGCCTATAACTAGGACTAGGCTTCAAACGCGGCAGATGGAAGATGGATACTCACCTGGCGTAACCACTTAACTTAGGGGATCAACTCCATCCCCATTCCGAAGAGAAAGCATAGGAGCTCGGGAGGAAACAAGTAGCAAACAGCCTGCTCCGGAAGAAGTTCAGCCTCAACTGTCTGTTTTTACCGAGACGGTTGCAACATCTCTACAACATTATTCAAGCGTTCGGCTAAGAAAAATATATTGGCCACCAAAGTCAGAGGAAGGAAGACTGTAGTTTCTCCTGCACGTTCTTCTCCATAACGGACTTTTGGCCAAGAGAAATTGCCAATGTCGTCCAGAGGCGTTTCTTCCCCACTAGGTGATGTCTTTACTCTTTCTGTTCAACAAGAGTTACTTGATGTTGATCCTGTAGCAATTTGTATTGACATATCTTCATCTCCAAAGCCTCCGACTACTAGTGCTCCGGCTCCAGCTGCTACAGTAAATACTCTTGCGGTTACTATTTCGGAACCATCAATCATAGTGTTCACCGTTCCATTGTCTACAGTGACATTGGCTGCGTTTGTCGTAGCCTGTTTAACATCAATACCAACTAGTGAGCCGACTCCAGTAGCTTCGATGAATGTTCCCTTCATAACTGTTGCGGACCTAATAACTACCGAGATAGAGAGGACAAATGATGCACTTGTTTCATCCGATCAAATGTCTCACCCAGCTCTGAGAACCACTACCCCCCATGGAGTAGTATTTCTGTTTGGGGTAATCTCAGTTCTTGGTGATAGGGAAGTGCCTCCTAGAGTTCTGGCTTCTTCTGTACCCCGAACTCCTGTACTTTTTAGAGAAGATGAGAAGATGATAGAAGTGCTAGATTGTTGTGATTTTGGTAATGGGCTGATTGAGGAAGATCCCATCGATGCTGCCTCTGATCCTGATTAGGCTAAAGATCATGGTCAAGCAATAACCCAAGAGGGTCAAGATTCATTGGCCAAGGATGGCCAAGTCGTTGTTGAGGGTAAAGAGCACCCAAATGAGGGTAATCAAAGCCCTATTAATACCAATCAGAGCCTCAATGAACCGCAAGGAAATGAGAACTCTGATGTTGATATTGAGGGCGACGAAAGCCCAGATGATGCTGAAGAAGAAGATGAAAACCTAAGTTTTAAGGATGAGAAGACCCTAAGATTGATGCTGAGGGGACTAAGACCCCTATTGAGCAAGTTCTTAAACCGCAGAGGGCAAATGAGACAGCCCCAGGAGGCCTAGTTGATTCAGAGGCTAGAAGTAGCCATTTTAGGTCAGGAGGTTCAGAAGCAGGAAGCAGGAAGTAGTCAGGCAGCTGTATCTACTTCTGTAATGGGTAGGCTCATGACGGAGTAAGATACCACACCTCGTGAGACTCCCTATATACCACCTGGTCCAGGTAAATCTCGGACTCTGTTTACTTTTACTTCAATATGTGATGTGGTGCGATATAATGATATTTAATTTGAATTGTAGCAAAACCCATAGGGTCATTGGTTGAAGTTCCCATAGCTCCCGTTGCATTCTGCTTCAGTTCGACCATGGCTTCTTTGGACGTTGGAGCCTGTGCTATAGAGGGAAGTTCCTCCAGAACACCTGTACCGAAATCTCCAAAAGCAGATGTTGAGCAAAATATCATTCCTCATGTCTTTGCAGACAGAGAAGCTTTCATAGTTGCAATGACGCCTGGTATCTCATCGATGATAAACAGCCTCGTTTGTACTTTCATGAATCCTTCTTTACCACTTTGAAGTCTATTGTTGAACGGGCCCTTGATAAGAATTATTCTTACAATTTGATATGGAAGTCTTCCCAAATCCTATTTGAATCCATATGCAACTTTGGAGATAATGAAATGGCGAATACCCTAGAGTGGATCTTAGCAGAACTTAAGGAACCCATCCAGTCTTACCAGGCCTTGACGAAAAGGAATATAGATAGGCTGATGGATGCTGAATGTGAGATATTGGCTGAGGAACATAGAAAGCAACAAGCCATTCTTGAAAATGCTTTTACAGCTTTTATAATCCAGTTTGGAGATATAGAAGCTAGTATAGCCGAGACTAGCTCTTCTATTGAAGCATATCAAGCCGAGAGGGAAGAAAAAGGCCCCGAAATAGCGAAAGGTCCGGCACGCATATTATAGCTAGAGGCTGAATTGGAGCGAACTCGTACCTTAGTTGTTGCGGATGAGAAATATGATGAGAAGCTTGTTGAACTGCATCAACTTGCTTTGAGTCGTTTGGATTACTTAGAAGGACGAAGGGAGGCACTTCTCTTGGCTCGCAATGCATAGATGCAACGTCATATCTCTTCGATGCAATCATTGAACCCAGAAGCGAGAAGAAGCTTGGCTAGGGAAAGGGTGATTACTACTAGAGTAGAATGTGCTGAAGTTTTGAAGAGGCAGATTCTCGACCTTAGTACACAATCCCCACAATAAAGTTACGAATGTAATCATTCTTTTTGAACTATCACTTTTTGACAAATGTAATAGCTTTTTTTGTTTTTGCATCATCTGGATGAGAATAAAAACTAATGATCTTTCGTGGCTCTATTACTTATTATGTATCTATTTAAGATACAAGTAATAGATAGGAGTAAGAAATATGTTCAGAGGTACAAGACGTGACAAATTTCTTGAATAACAATATTTATTATATATGTTCAGAGGTATTGTGGACGTGATAGAGTATAATTTTTACATGATGTTATTTTGATGATGATCTTGTGATAAGTCACAAATGTAAATAATGGAATTTAGAGGTAATGTGGACGTAAATTCGTATATGTATTGATTATCCTTGGGTCAACTAGGACACAAGAATAGGATATCTTTTAAAACAGCTAGGTTTCAAAAGATAATACTTATTATGATGTAGTAGATGTTTTGGGTTAATCGTTTGAGGATGTATCATAAAATCTGGGTAGATTCCACTAGGGATTTCTGAGGATTTATTATCTGTGAAGTAAAAGATAACAACTCTAAAATTTAGGGTATGTACAATATTTGGAAGACATAGTATACACTTTCAAACATGATACTTCTTTAGGAATTTACCATTGATAGGCATCATAGCGATTCGGCCGTCCATCCCGGTTAGTTGATAAGCTCCGTTTGAGAAAACTTTGTTTACAACCTAGGGAACTTCCCACTTTGGTTCGAACTTTCCCTTGCTTATGTGTGTCATAGTCATAGGACGTCTGACAGTAAGGACTAGCTCGCCTTTTTGAAATGCTCGTACTTTAACTTTATAGTTGAAGGCTTTTGAGATACGGGCGTGATGTAGCTCGATATGTTGTTGACCTACTAGTTGCTACTCGTCGAGTACTTCAAGCTCCTGAAGTCGAAGACGATTATTATTTTCTACTATAAGTTCGTTGGCAATAGCTATCCTTAGTGATGGGATTTGTATCTCCAACAGTAGGACAGCCTCACATCCTTACACCAATGAGAAAGGTGTACAGCCAGTCAGAGTGCGTACAGTAGTTCGGTCGGCCCATTGACATTCTCCATGCTTATAGCTCCAGTTGCGTTTATTAGCAAAAATGAACTTCTTGAGAAACTTGATGATTGTTTTGTTGAATGATTCAGCCAAACCGTTAGCTGCATGATTATAGCAGTAGAAGTGACATTGTTGATTCGATTATCATAACAGAATCGAATAAATTTCTGACTGACAAATTGAGGTCTATTGTCATGAATGATTCGTCGAGGAACACCGAATCGATAGATTAAATGATGTTTGATGAAGATGATGACATTGCTTGTCTTGACTTCTGCTAAGGGTATAGCTTCTGCCCATTTTGAGAAATAATCAATTATAGCTAGGATAAACTGATGTCCTCGAGATGAAGACGGATTAATAGGACCAATGACATCCATGCCCAAAGCTTCAAAGGTCCAAGATGCTCTCGTGGGATACAAGAATTCTGATGGTTGGTGAATAAAATCTACATGTATTTGACATGCTCGATATTTTCTTGCATATTCAATGGCATTTGCTACCATAGTGGGCCAGCAATATCCCATACGTCGGATTCGATCCTGAAGCTTGGGAACAGGCTGATGTACACCGCAGACACTATTTTGAGCTTCATATTATATCTATTTTGCTTCATTGCCCGCGAGACAACGCAAGAGTATACTGTCAAATGATCGTTGGTATAGTTTTTTGGAGGCGTGATTGAAATAGAATCGGAGTGATCGACGGTGAATCGTCGTAGCTTCTTTAGGATCTGTAGGCAAGATATCATATACCACGAAGTCGATGAAGGGTGCTCTCCGGTCTTCACTAGTAGTACAAACTTCAACCGAATAATAAATTTCAACATTCAAATTATTCTTGATGCAGAATCATTCCCTATTAGTGATGACGATTAACTATTGTCGTTTCACTGGAACTGCTAATACTGCTGCTAAATTAGCAAGTGCATCAGCTTCTATATTGCACGCTCGGTGTACATTTTTAATAAAGAAACCTTTGAAGGATGTAGCTAGTTTAACTGTTGCTTCCTGGTATGTGATAAGATGTTGATGCCGAACTTCATATGTACATCTAACCTGATTGACGATCAGTTTAGAATCTTCGTAAATTTTAAGATATTCGATATCTAGCTGTTTAGATAATTAGAAACCTACGAACAGAGCATTGTATTCAGCGACATTGTTAGAACATGATTCATCCAGAGAATAATTCCTTTGAATAGCTAGTCCTTCTGGAGATACAAAAACGATCCCAACTCCAGCGACAATGATACCATTGGGTCCAAATCTTTATGCACCATCAAAAAGTAGATGCCAAGCAAGTATTCCTTCTGAAGTCATGTTAGTTTCTAGAGTTTTATCAAGAATTTCATCGTAAAGTTTTAAAGTATCAGGAATTGGATGAGCAGCCAAGAAGTCAGCTAGGGCTTGACCCTTAACAAACTTTTATGGGACGTCGATCATATTGTATTGTGCTAGTAATATTATCCATGTAGCGAGTTTGGAGTTGAGTTCACTGGGCTACTTCATCAAAAATCGTAGAGGGTTAACTCAGGAGATGACATGACTGGTCTGGACTATGATATAATGTCACATTTTCTGAACGGCGGACATCAAGAATAGACATTCTTTTTCCACTGGACAGTATCGATGTTAAGCACCGATCATTGTGAGACTAAGATAGTAAATTTCTTGCTCATGACCTTCCTTGTTCTTCTGGGCTAAGAGGGCGCCCAGAGAATGATCTATTGCTCGAACATACATCAGGAAAGGCATTCATGTGATTGGAGGAACTAGGACTGGAGGGTTCATCAAATACCTTTTTATGTCTTCAAATTCTTGCTGGCATTCATCAGTCCAAATGAAAGACACACATTTATTCATGAATTGATTGAACGGTCTGCAGCGTCTAGAAAGATTTGAGATGAATCTCCTGATGTATGCAAATCGCCCCTGGAAACCTCGTAGCACTTTTAGGTTGCGTGGAGGACGCATCTTCTGAATGTCTTTGACTTTCTCGGGGTCAATGGGTATACCCTTAGAGGTAATAACGAATTCGAGGAATTTGTTACTAAAGAGTCCCAGGAATGACTTGGTTGGATTCGTCTTGAGTTGATGCTGGCGCATTAGATCAAAAATAGTTCTTAAGTCTTAGATGTGATCTTCCTTTAGACGAATCTTGACAGCAATATTATTAATGTAGTATTCGACTGTCTTTCGTAAATATTCACGAAAGATGGTGCTCATGGCCCACTGATAGGTGGCACTAGCATTCTTAAGGCCAAATGGCATGACTGTGTAGCAGTAGACTCCTAAATGAGTGCAGAAAGATGTATGTGTTAATCTTTAGGGTCATCCTGATCTGATTTCACTCGGAGAGTCTATCTATGAAAGAGATTTGTTCAAACTTTCAGGTGTTGTCGATCATGACATCAATGATCGAAAGAGGGAACTCATCTTTGGGACAAGCTTTATTAAGGTCTCTAAAGTCGATGTAGGCTTGGACCTTCCCTGTTTCCTTCATAATTGGGACGATGTTAGCCAACCAGTCGATAAAGTTGCAAGCGATGAGCTTTTTGACTTCAGCTTATATGGCATCCATCAAATCAGGTGAGAATCGACGCTGTTGTTGTTTGACTGGCCTAGCATTTGGTAGAATATTGAGCTTGTTAGTAACAATCTGAGGATCTAATCCCGGCATATCTTCATAGCTCCCGACAAATACATCAATATATTCTTCGATGAGCTGGATCAGCTCTTGTTTGTCTGCTTCGGAAGGCTTTTGCTGATAAAGATCATCCTTGGAGAAGCTTAATCTCCGACGTCGATCTGGACCAATTGATCCTCAGTGGGTGGTTCACATTGTTCGAAGCGAAGTTCCCAATGAGTATTCATCCTTTGTGCCCAAGGCTCTACTTTATAAGTCTCGGTGAAGTCGTCATCGTCCTCTGAGAACTCAGTAGTCACCATATTAGAAGATAGAGTCACTCGATGGACGTGCCCAATGCTGGTGTCTAAATCCCATGAAGAAGAGTCAAGAGAATTAGATCGTTCTTCTTTGTCCGACTCAGAAATATCTGGGGTCATGACTAGCGTAGTGTAGCCCAACCCATGCTTTTTTTATTGTAATATTGTAACGACTTTCCTTTTTGTGCAAGTATATGAAGAGGAGTTCGTGTAAACCCTTGAACCAATTTTTCCCTTATGTTTAGATTTTTTTTCCTTTATATATATCTCAGGGTTAATATTACTTTAATATCACAAGTAGTACTGCCATCATTGGTATATATAGATATTTGTTTCTAAAAGAATTAAGTGGGAACTATGTAAATGCTATAATAAGAGAATGAGGTTTTTGCAAGGATACACTTCATAAGGGTTCTAGTACAAAGTTTACAATTTTTAAACCTCTATTCTTGGTTGGCTAAATTCTGATGGATTCAAATTCTAACTGATCATTCCAAGGATAAACCTTATAGGGATTCAAATCAGTTGTTATTTATCTCCAACCCTAGATAAATATAGAGGCAGTCGACCCTTGCCTCCCTTCAAACCCTAGCTCTGCCGCCATCCATTCTCATTTAAGTCGAAGAGCAGCCTCGAATATTTGGAAGAGGAAACAACCAATTCCTTCAACAAGTAATCCCCCTTTCTCTTCATCTACCATTTCTTGCTTCTTTGAAACTAGTTGATTATCATGTTAATAGAGGATAGAAGTGTTTGTTAATTTCCTAAGAAGATCTAGAAATAGAGTACATACGGACCAATTACCATGTTGGGTGCCCTTCGAGAAACTACGACAAATAGCAGTAGGCCATAGCAAGTAGGATACTGCAGTAAATGACCCTACTTTATAGAGGTACAGTAAGAAGATTAAAGTATGAGTAGGTTGTAACAGAGTATGGGAGGGTGTAACGCCCAGTCCCAAAATACTTAGACTAAGTACATAGATATGCCAGCTACATACATACGAGTATACTCCAATATGTGGAATCTTCGTATGTATACATAAGCTGTAAAAAGCAGTAAACCATGGTAACTAAATCTCATCCACAAAATCAAAAGAATGATGATATAAATCAACTCATGAATTATTATTTTGTACAAGACGTTGGGCGGAGACAAATCCACTACCAACCAATTTAATGAGAAGGAATACATAATGATGAAAGGAATTGTCGAGCAAAGCAAAGGCGAACCAAGAGTAATCATCCTCGAAAAAATAAAGTAGATCATGGCCCTGGGCTAGAGCACCTGCGAATAGACATGAAAGCACACACCTGGAGAGATCACCAGGTCCTCAGAGGGACGTAACAATATACATAAACAGCATGCCATATAATCTGTGATAATATAAATAAAAGAAAAGGTGCATGCAATAGGGACCCTAACCGTTCTACTGTCAACATGCAGTTTGAGATACAATCATTCGACGCATGAGCCCTGGATGTAGATGGGATCAGCATAGTTTCAGTATAGGGCACCAGGGGCCTACGTCTGTAATGTCTGAAGATCGTCAGAGGGCATTATGTGCAAGGGGGTACGTCCGTAACGCTATGGGAAATATTAGAGGGCACCTGGAGCCTGCGTCTCCGGTGGAGCGCACAAGTAATCAAGAAAGTACAAATGAAGCCCATACATTAGGTATTGTTATCCCCATCCAATGCCTAGTAACGTCATCTCCATGACTAAAATGAATCTCTAGTAACCGCCAAGTCTACTAACCTGCAATTCAATTGGTAGTTACTCCTATCCGTCGTACGCCTCAGACGTATCGGTGGCCAGCCAACTACGCGAGTACGTGTCCTACATGTGACACACAACACATGATAAAGCATACGCCAAGGCCGTATGAGATATACCAATACCTCATCATCAATGGGTGGTCACTAGGCTAAGTCCATGAAAGAAAATAGAACGAAAGCAAATAAAACGACCGATATAGTCGCTTGCATCCAAGTGTGACTTGGATGCACAGTGATATAATACTAACAACAGATAAGTAATATTGAATATTAATAATTAAAAATAAGATGAAGTAAATCACAGAGTAAGGTGGCAAGGTATCTTGTCTCGTGGTACGGAAATGGCAATCCAACAATCAAGTACGTCAGCAATGAATCTCAAAATCCATGAACTGCTCCGGATGCTGAAACAAACATCAAAAACATTTCCAGTATAAACGATATTTCTAGAAAATGCCTGTCCAAAAGTCCAATTCTGGAACAGGGGTAAAATCATAATTTTGGGTCAAAATGATGTCCACCGTTGGACCTATTTTGTACCGAAACACGTGCCAGCATCTACGATCTCTAAAGTCATCCAACTACATGTCTACGGGTCCGGTTTAAGGAGACGAACGCAACTGTATATCCAAAGTTGGATTTTGATGGGCCGTGTACAATTTTGTCCGTTTAATCGGGTCGCGGGCCCACCAAAAAGGCGTTCCGGTCGACCTTCTCAGAATCAGACCAAACTTGGCATACAGGACCAAAAAATTGATACGGTCCTGTTGGCACAAGTTTCGTCTCGATCCGACGACTGTACACGAAGTTGTGGCTTAATTTTCAAAGGGTCGATGCGGGGGGTATCTTGACAGATACATACTGATTTTGTCGTACAAACGCATTGAAATTGAGTTTCGTCAGTTTCCACACGTCGACAACATCTATACACGCCTTTTGATGCATATTGTTTGCAACCATGTCGCCTGGTTTGTCGGGACGCACGTCGTATCGGTAAATTTTCTCAAAATTGGTTATTTTATAAACTATTTTTCACTGATTTTTGAACTAATATATGATAGAACAGAATATAGAATAAATAAAATTAATTGTTGAGTTTTACGCTTGGTTATTTTGGCTATAACTGTGTTTAATTATAGTTTGAAAATAATTATTATTTCGACAGAGAAGAGCCTTCCAAGATGGTAGTCTGGTTCGACTTTTACTATAAATTTGGAAATAATTTCTCGTCGTTTTGGCATCAATTTTCTGAACAGCCTACTGCTTTCGAATAAAATCTATTTGAAGGGGTTCGATAGGGGTTGGATCGGGAACATACCAGAAAAATTGGTTCGAGCCATGATGGATTAAGGTGATAAAAATTCTGCCGCAAAGTTTCTATAGTTACTGCATGTTGTTGCAGCCTTGTGCAGCCTGTGGTAGGCTCTGCGCACGTTGCTGCCAGTCTGTTGGTGGCCGACGGCAGCTCCGACGAGGCAGGGTGGCGTAGTAGGTGCGTGAGCGAGGTGGGGTTGGCCTAGTGACGAGGGATCAAGTTCTCAAAAGACTTCTCGTTGGGTTTTACCAAGAAAATAACCGAAGTTATATTTAGATATACATATCGATCTTTCTGATCGATTTGTACTTGGATTCAAATCAAATATAGTAAAAGATTAAAACTAATCAGAGCAGATTGTGACGAGGCTTGATTGGGAAAGAGTTGATTTAATCTTTGTTCAATTTGGATGAGTTCATCCAACAAAATTGATTTTTTTTTACTCTTACTGTATATTCGGGGAGGAAGACAAAGGAACAGTGCCTTCGGGCACTGTTCATCTCATTCAAAATTGTTTTTTCCTCCTTTTTCTTTAATCTGTTTTATAATATATACAAAAATACTTTCAATAAACTAAAATTAATCTAATAAAATCTAAGATTTCCAAAATAAAAATAATATAAAATTTTCTAAAGTAATCTAGTATTAATTTTTTTTTAGGAAAAGTACCCAATTACATAATCTGGAGAAAACATATGTTACCTATAATTTCTTAATAATAGGATCTCTAAAGTTCTAAAAAAATCTAAAAAATTCAAAAACAAAGTAATAATTTCTAAAAAAAAAAAAGATTCCCATTTTAATTATCCTGTATAAATATTTGATAATTAATAAGAAATCTTAAATTCAGTTTACATATATATCAAAAGCTTCTAAACAATAAAGTTACCCAAATTGGAATTAAAAAAATTTGAAAATTTAGGGTGTTTACATCCTACCCAACTTATAAGAATTTCGACCTCGAAATTAAAGTAAACCTTATATAAGAGGACAAGGAGGCTAGGAATGAAAGAATATTCAAGTATGCCAATCCATACCAAAAACTTTTAGAGAATGGAGGAAAGGTTCTGCGATTGAACTCCTAGTTCGTCATCACCTTCAAATAGATAGGGTGTAAGAAGTTCACAACTCTACCAAACTTATAGAAATTGGATAATCGTGGAGAACACATTTATAGGACTTCTAAAAATGTCAAATTTCTAAGGAGAGGTACTTGATCATTAGACATATCTCAGCCATGGTCTTTAGAGGAAGTCCAGGTATTCCCTAGTTTCCTAAGCCATGAAAATTATCACTATTTTGAGGTTGTTTTTACATAGGGTTTGGCCACATGGGATAGGAATGTAGTCGAAACATAAATGGGACAGGTGGTTATAGAGGGATTTTGGTTCATCGTAAATCATAGGCGACAAAAAGATAAGATTAAAGAATTATAGAAGGAGGATTCATGGACCAAGAGATGGGTACTATGTGTAGAGGCATATTTCATACGATTAGGTTTTACAGTCCAAGGATGGAGATATGAATGAATAGGTTCAATTGGTTTTTTGGGTGGTTTTCTAATTGGTTACCAATCTTTGCTGAGATGATTCTTGGTTTTAAATCTATATTGGCCTGACAAAATTCGAAAATATCAATCTAAACCATTTCTTTAGGTTTGAGTAACCTAGAATAGGATTCAGCTCAAGTGGTGAGTCGAGTTGGTTAAATAGGTTCCTTAAGCCCGAAAATGCGCCTTCCGTGACTTTTGTGTATAAGTAGCACGTGGGGCCTCAATTGAGTGGCACAACAGTAGCATGTGCATAGTGGGCTTCGAGTAGCGAACAACCATATATTGGCTCGAAAGATTTGAGAATTCGGAAAGTTCATCGGTATTACAGTAAGGGTTATAGTTGGCCTTTTTGGCTTGAAAGTCGTATCATAAAAAAAGAGTACAAGGGAATGTGTTTGAGTAGGACATGATATGTCTACATGGAGATGGAGTCGTCTATGTCTTGTATGTAAAATTTGTTGGAAGGTAACAGCTAGTCTCGTGCTCCGAATATATATGTCACGGTAGCGGACATCAAATGATCTAACTAGAAAGTGGGAGTTCATGAGTCACTAATTTATCATCCTAGAGAGAACCAATTTACTTTATTCAATCGTAAGCTTAGTGAATCCCAAAATATAGAAGTGTTACAATCTATTCACTCTAGAAGCTAGGACATGGTTTTAGGAATAATGAGGCTTTAGAAAATTTTTAAGGTCGTGATGTTGTACCTCAACTTATAATAAAGAATAAGGCACGATGCAATAGAATACTTGATACAGTAGATATGAATCAATTTTGAGGACCGTACCCCAATTTTTGATAAGGGGGAAATGATTACGTCTACATCACACGAGTCAATAAAATAGGATGATCCACCCATCCCTAGTATACGAGAGTTATCGATGGGGTAACGGACTCTAAAGCACGTCATGGGAAAGATCTCCAATGACTAAGTCATAAATTTCAATTTGTGTCAAGCCTACCAAACTATGGTCATAAGGGTTCTAGTGGTATCGAATGTAGTGCTCATGCATTTCTTGTTAATAACTAGTATAACAAAGTGTGACAGAGTATTATGTAATGGATATTGTCTAAGCTAATGAAGGCGTTGTTCTAAGGTTGTCATGTCTTAATAATAACATTGTATAACTTGAATAATGCATGTTGGATCCCAATCTCGGGATGGGTGACTATCTTAGTGTAACACCCACTTTTCTAAAATGAGGATAATTTTGAAATTTTGTAATTATAATCATTTAATAATGATATTTAAATCATATTATAATTTTTGATGATTTTTTAATCAATTTAAAACTATTTAAAATATTGAATTGTGATTTTGAAGTTTAACTAGTTAAACCTAGTTTTGCTAAGCCTCGAGGCTAACCATGACCAAGGGTGCCTAGTCATGTGATTAGGATGACTAATTACAACTTTTTAGCCTAAGGGTATTTTGGTCATTTTTGACTTATTAATGAAAATGAATTTTGATTAATTAATATTATGCTAATTGAATTGTTAGAGACTAACCTAGAAGCTTAACATATTCTAGATTAGTCTTAAGGTTAGAATCATGGTTAGAACATTCCTACTATGTGCCAAGGTTAGTAATATCTAGATATTCCTAAGTAGGATATTTCCTCTTTGAGATATTTGTAAAAAGAAGCCTTAGGACTATTGAACCAATAGGAGGACTAGAAATTGGGTGGAAGAGCCTTAGCCACTCATCTACACATAAAACCTAACCCTAATTCATCTAGTGGCAGCCACAATAGTGATCCCCCTCCTATAAAGTATCCTTAAGAAAACACTTGCCTATTTTTACATATACATAGAACACTAACTTGTTCTTCCCTAAATTCCTCCCCCTTTATCCAAATTGACCCCAAATTGAGGCTACTCTCTTGCATTGGGATCCATTTCAGAAGTAGAGGCTAGTGGGGGCTTGCTTGCAAGAAGTGGAGCTCAATTGGACATCGCTTGACGAAGGAAACTTCTCATTTCAGAGCTATTTACATTGAGTTTGAACTCTCAATAGGTAAAACCCTACAAACCCTAACAAATTCCTAATTTTTTACATAGATGCATCCATTTAGGGTTTCCCTAGGTGTAGCCCAAGTTTGGTAGAAATTTGTGTCCATTTTGTGTCCGTATCGGACACATATCGGTGTTTTGGAATAGGTGTTCGAGGAAATGCTTGATAGAAATTAATATTGCTAATTTAAAATTCTATTTGAAGGGATTTGTAGCCCTATAGGTGTGTAACACAAAACCCTAACTCTGAGATGACTTTATGCTGTATCCGTGTCCAAACTGGATACGCTCACTGTGCACGAGATACTACACAGTGGGTTTTATGCTCCCCTGCTACCTGACCATCATTTCTTCCTGTGTAGACCATATGGACACGTGCCACTTGGCATAGAGGTGGGGGCCATCACTGACAGACCCCCCCTCAAGTTTCACGACACCTTGTGTCGTGTCGGACACGAAAACACGAGTGCACTGAACTTACACTGTACTGTTATGCACGAATAGTGGCTTCTGACACGACATTCATGTCGCGTGCAGACACAACGTGGACTCATGTCAGGGACTTGCAACCCTAGCCCTATACCCCCTTTATGTGTGTGCATGAGCCCATGGGTGTTCGTGTCCTGTGTTGTGTGCAATCATGCACGACATGGCCGCACGAGGCAGCCTTCTACTCTATGTCTGATACACTGTAATTTCTCTATTTTGGACACTTTGTGTCTGTTTCTGGGACACGAGGACATCCCTCACTTGTACACAAGCATGCGTATACTCCCTGTACACTTCTCTGGTTTGCTGTACACTCATTGCATATAGTTTACTAACCTATATTTGTTACAATAACACTCACTGCACCTTGCCAAGCTAATACCCTCTTGATTCACACATGTTCTGACAATGAGCACTTGACATAATTGCTTTGACACCCTGACACTTGGATACAGTTTGGCACCCTCTCACATTCATTGGAAATAGTTTAGATACTTTGTTGACACTTCTATTGGCTGCATCATCATAGTCCTTGACCATAGCTCACTGACCCTTCATCTCATTCCTGCATATTAACATTTAACTCTACAAACACCCTTGATTCACTACACAACCCTCACTACATTCTGATTTGATATCCTGCTGTAGGTTTTCGTCGAGAACCATTCAATACCTGCCCATTTAGTCCACTGTATGTTATACTTGGTATCACTTACAGATACTAAGAAGTATCAGCCCCTCTTTTTTCGTTTAAAGTTAAATCTTGTATCCTTAGTTTATTTATTTCCAGATAAATTGGTCAATCCCCTACATCATTTCAACCTTCATTTCCACTTGTCCTAATTTCTGAACACCTAATGCCCAGATTTTTGGGACATCTTGTAATGTCTAGTTCAACATCTTATCTATTCAGACCTACATCTCTAGCGGTTCAGTGGCTAATGACTAGTCCTCAAGTTCATGTTCAATCTTAGGATTAGGTTTAACCTCATTCATTCATGTATCAGACCTTGCATGGCCTAACATGGGTTATCCTCCCTTGGTTCTGTCCAAATTATTAGACTTGAGACTTGTATTATGCATGTGTTGTATTAGGGATATATGGCTTGTATATACTATAGTGTGATGAGGGTTAGAGTTATATAGTTTGCATATTATGTAATGTGATAAGGATAGGGATATACATAGATGTTATATTATATATACACAAGTATGTATATATGTTATGGGATATAGTAGGGGTTAACAGTTATGTGTACTAGTTAGATATGTGAGGGTTTGCCTACATACGGGTCAAGTATATGTTATATAATATAGGCTATTAGCTATATGTGGGATAGACTTATATTTATGTGAACATGGGTCACCAATTATAGTGGTTATGAGTTGTTGCTAGATACCATATGGGAGGGTATGTTAGACTACATGTTAGGATATCTATATATTGCATGTATATGTATGAGGGGTAGATGTTTGAATGGTTATGTAAATGTATGTTCACATAGATGTGATGCTTCTAAGGGAATACCTTGGGTATTCATGTGGGGTATTCAATTAAGATATGTATTTAGATATAAGTCTAGTTGGGAAGGGTTTTTTTGTTTGTATACTATATATATATAAGTTTTGGGGGTATCTTGCTGATGGGCTAATAGTTATATATATGGGTTATACTATATATGTGAGTCTATATATATGGAGTGCTAGCTATATAGATATAGGGATATATATGAGGGTATTGATGTGATGTATAAGTAATGGTAAATACATATAGTGTTGAATATAGAGTATAGGCTTATGTTTGGTAGTATCTTAGCCTATACTTTGAGATACCTTATAGAATGACCTAGAACGGACCCAATAGGCCTAATTGAACTTGTTGACTAGAGTTTGACCAAACCCTAGATAGTTGACCAAGTTAGCTTAGATGTTGACCTAGTTTGACTAGAAGGTTGACCAAAGTTGACCAAGAGTTGACTTTGGCCTAGATTGACCTAGAAATTATGTAGATACATCGTACACTTCATTTATAACCCCCTTGTATACATCATGACTTGTGTTGCTCTAAATAGGACTCAGATACCTCGTTTCAGATAGTGTATTCTCACAGACATTCAGATCGTAGGCGAGTACATTCTCTGATCATTTCATACTTATCACGACTTATATTCTTGCTCTAGATTACTTTACTTGATGTTGACACTTATTATCATGGATTGGTACTATATGGATCTCTTCATGGAATGTTATCCCCCTGAGCGGGCGCATCAGATACTTTATGTCATGTGTTTCAAGTACATCATGTATTCCTTGCACTTGCGTTATTCATATACTCGCATGTTCTCTCGTATGCTTTCATGTACGCTCATGTACTTTCAAGTGCTCTCATGTACGTTCATGTTTCCTCATGTGCTTTATGTGTAACCAAAACATCATGTTTGTAAAGTAACTTGACTGATCCTTGTGTATTGATTGTGGATAGGGGTGAGTATAAATGGTCATGTGATTTACCCATCATGTTCACTATGTTACTTTTCGTGTGTTATCATGTACAACACAGCCTTCTTGTCTAGTGTCCCTCATGTACACCCATGTTATATCATGTTCAACCCAAGCCAATTATATGACATCTCGTACTCTAAATCACTAGTCACTTACAATTCTTACTTATCATGTATATATTTCCAGTTATCAAATATCTCTCATGTTTTCATGTACATCTTCTTACAGGGTTTCATATATCTTACTCTATTGCTTGCTTTATATTTCCTGCCATGATATGAACTGTGTGAGATGTATTGTACTCGTTCCTGTCCTGACTGGACCTGTTAAAAATATTACAGAGGATGAGAAGGAATTCTGTCCTACCTACTACGGAGCAGGCTTAGATGACACTTGCAACCTGGACCCCCAGGAGGTTCAGGTAGCTGCTGAGGATCCTACCATTTCCTAGAGTAGATAGTTAGACTGTTATTTCTTTTCTTCACATCGTTTGTTGTTTATGGTTTCAGAGTTGTACTATAGTTGAGTTGTTGAGACTAGTGGTTGTTAACTTGGGTTTTATTTCTCTTCTGTTTATACCTAAGTTTGAGGATTTCATTATCTATCATATCGTACTATTTTCTATCTTTAGACTTGTGATTGATTTGTACTTTCTATGATTGGCCTCCGTTTGGAGAGTATATCATATTGTAGTTAGTTGAGATCATGACTTAGAACAGCATTCTACCGCCGACACTGCGGCGTAGGCTAGACGTACCCACTTCTCGTGCTCCTACACTGGGTGCGGGTCGTGACATATTTTTAGTAGTGGCCCATGCAGGTCGAGTTTATGTAGTGGTATTCGAACTAGAGTATCACTACAGCCTGTAATAGGATATATGATATAGTTTTGAGGTACTCAATCACATCTAGGAAAAATTCTTATCTAAATTCCTACCTTCTAAAAGTCTTGTTGAAAATTGCTCCCTTTGAAGTAAAATATCCTCCTTTGATTATATCGCTTCCTTCTCAGTATTGATTTTCTTGTTTGATCTGTCTTCAGGATGGTTATGGAGACACGATCACACCGCCCCGGCCAGGAGGATACTGTCGAGAGGTCTGCCACCTCTCGTCCGGCTCAGCCCGGTCAGGCAGCTCCCGTGGTACCTTTTTATGTCGGAGTTTCTGCCACATTCGGGGGTGCACCTCCGCCTATTCATAGATCTTCCCCCGTTATTCCTGATTTCTTCCAGCAGCAGCAGCAGCCGCCATCGGGATCGGTTGACGCAGCGCAGTTGTTCGACTTCTTCCAGAGGATGGTGGAGGCCCAGCGACAGCAGTCCACTCATTTTTAGCAGGGCATAGAGAGTGCCCATCAGCTTGCCCTGACGACGGTGGAGAGAGTCATTATGCAGCCCAGGCAGGCCAAATTTAGCAGTATCAGACACCAGGGATTCAGGAGTTCCAGAAGATGCGTCCGCGGGACTTCCAAGGTATAGAGGGGATTCTGTATGCAGATGACTGGATAGAGCACATCAGGAGATCTTCCTGCTGGCGGAGATACCATCTCGACTGCAAATTGAGGCGACAGGTAGTCAGATACAGGACCTGGCTCGCACATGGTACCAGATGGACCCGAGGGTCGGTACAGAGGGACAGACTTGGGTAGCCTTCAAGAAGCTGTTCAAGGAGAAGTTTTTCCCGGACACAGCTCTTGGTGCCCTAGAGTCGCAGTTTGAGAGTTTAGTTTAGGGCAGTCAGACTGTCGAGGAGTACGCAGGGGAGTTCTGCCGTCTAGGCAGATTTGTTGAGGGACTCAGTGAGACAGTGAAGGCTCTCGGAGGTTCCTGAAGGAATTAGTCAAGGAAGTCAAGTCCATGACCAAGAGTGACCGGAGCGCCACTTTTGAGAAGATTCTGGTGGGTGCCCTAGCAGCAGAGGATAATCTTGAGCTGAAGCTCAAGAGGGAACGAGACGCTCATGGAGCCAGCAGTAGCGGAGGCCCGGCCAAGTGGCCTCACATACAGATTCAGCAGCAGTATCAGCAGCCGAGGGTCCACTTTCAGCAGCAGTTTCAGGGCCGTGGTCCATTTCAGCAAGTACAACACCAGCAGAGACAGCAGCGGGCCCCTAGACAACAGCATGTTATCCTTTGTCCTTTCTGTAAGAAACCAGGGCACGATTGGTACGAATGCCGAATGAGGCTAGGCAAGTGCCTACTCTGCGAATCATCAGATCATCAGTTGAGAGAGTGTCCCAAGTTTGCAAGATGGACAACTCAGGGAGCAGGAGCCATAGCTCCAGTAGGCCAGCAGCAAGCTATAGGAGGCCAGCAGGGGCAAGCTTACGCCATGACAGCTGAGGATGCTCGGGCAGTAGGAGAGCTTATTACAGGTTCCGTTCTTCTCGATTCTATTTTCGTATTTGCCTCCTTATAACTGTCTTGAAATTCGATTCCATCTGTTCCTTGTTGTTGATAAATTTTTATCTAGTATTTCATTGTGATTTAATTTTTTTCAAAAATAAGTCGTATGGGCTAGGTCGCCTCAGTTATGGGATCTAGAGTCTTTTATAGTTATGTTAGCTGGCATAGTGAGGACATATAGTCAGATTTTGGACGTATTTCTCGGGTGTCGAAATTTAAGATTTTCGCGGCCAAGCATGCGACAATGCAAAAATTTTAAATACCATGATTCTAGAGGTATGAACCTTAGCCGAGGACTCTGTGATTATTATAGCCTTGTTCACTAGCATGACAATGATTCTGAGTATCATAATTTTGGACAGACGCATATGATTGTCGAACTGTGTGGTTCTGAGACTTTGATTGTTGGGGTGTTTGACTTAGAAGGAGTACTACCATCTTAATTTCGAGGACAAAATTCTTCTAAGGAGGGTAGACTTGTAACACCCACTTTTATAAAATGAGGGTAATTTTTTAATTATAATCATTTAATAATGCTATTTAAATCATATTATGTTTTTGGTGATTTTTTTAATCAATTTAAAACTATTTAAAATATTGAATTGTGAGTTTGAAGGTTAACTAGTTAAACCCTAGTTTTGCTAAGCCTAGAGGCTAACCCTGACCAAGGGAGCCTAGTCATGTGATTAGGATGACTAATTACAACATTTTAGCCTAACGGTATTTTGGTCATTTTTGACTTATTAATGAATATGAATTTTGATTAATTAATATTGTGCTAATTGAATTGTTAGAGACTAACCTAGAAGCTTAACCTAATCTAGATTAGTCTTGAGGTTAAAATCATGGTTAGAACATTCCTACTAAGTGCCAAGGTTAGTAATATCTAGATATTCCTAGGTAGGTTATTTCCTCTTTGAGATATTTATAAAAAGAAGCCTTAGTACTAATTGAACCAATAGGAGGACTAGAAATTAGGTGGAAGAGCCTTAGCCACTCATCTACACATAAAACCTAACCCTAATTCATCTAGTGGCAGCCACAATAGTGATCCCCCCTCCTATAAAGTATCTTTAAGAAAACACTTGCCTCTTTTTACATCTACATAGAATCCTAACTTGTTCTTCCCTAAATTCCTCCCACTTTATCCAAATTGACCCCAAATTGAGGCTACTCTCTTGCATTGGGATCCATTGCAGAAGTAGAGGCTAGTGGGGGCTTGCTTGCAAGAAGTGGAGCTCAATTGGATATCGCTTGACGAAGGAAACTTCTCATTTCGGATCCTTTACATTGAGTTTGAACTCTCAATAGGTAAAACCCTAGAAATCCTAATAAATTCCTGTTTCATTACATAGATGCTTCCATTCAGGGTTCCCCTAGGTATAGCCCAAGTTTGGTAGGAATTTGTGTCCATTTCGTGTCCGTATCAGACACGTATCGGTGTTTTTGAATAGGTGTTCGATGAAATGCATGATAGGAATTAATATTGCTAATTTAAAATTCTATTTGAAGGGATTTGTAGCCCTATAGGTGAGGAACACAAAACCCTAAATCTGAGGTGACTTCGTGATATGTCTGTGTCCAAACTAGACAAGCACACTGTGCACGAGACACTGTACAGGGGGTTCTGTGCTCCCCTGCTACCCGACCATCATTTCTCCCTGTGTAGGCCACGTGGACACGTGCCACTTGGCACAGATATGGGGGCCATCACTGACAGACCCCCCCCTCGAGTTTCACGACACCTCGTGTCATGTTGTATTAGGGATATATGGCTTATATATACTATAGTGTGATGAGGGTTAGAGTTATATAGTTTGCATATCATGTAATGTGATAAGGATAGGGATATACATAGATGTTAGATTATATATATACAAGTATGTATATATGTTATGGGATAGAGTGGGGGTTAACAGTTTTGTGTACTAATTAGATATGTGAGGGTTTGCCTACATATGGGTCAAGTATATGTTATCTAATATAGGCTATTTGCTATATGTGGGATAGACTTATATTTGTGTGAACATGGGTCACCAATTATAGTGTGTAAAACCCCTAAATTTCTACTATTTTTAAAAATAAATTTGGTACTGATTTGTTTATTTTGTATTGTACGTCGCGCGCAAAATTTTATTTTTCGTAATTGCTCGACAAGTTTGAATATGTGCGAGCGTATATATTTTTAGAAATTTTTTTTCTATTTTATAGTTTCAAAATAATATATAGTAATTACTTTTATTTACTTAAAGTTGTGAAAAAACGTCGCATCGAAATTTCAAAAATAATTTATTAATTTTATAAAAAGTTTTTATTTTATTTTAACGTAAGAAATGATATTCTCCTTTTTTTTAAAATAATGTTCTATCGTATGCGAAGTACGTGAAATTTAATTCGCGTATATTTTTTATTTTTCGAAAGCTAATTGTATTTATTTATTTTTAACAGGTAATTTAAATCATTAAATAATTGTTTGTATTTTTGAAATTTTTATTATTATTATTTTTAGAAAAGATATTTTGAATTTATTGTGGTAATTTAAACTTTGATTAGATTTTATTTAATTTAAATAAGTTTAATTTAAAGATTGGAATCATCTATATTTAATTTGGATTTGAAATTATCTAGATTTAATTGGGTTGGATTCGGATTTGGATTAAATCGGTTTTAAAATAATTTAAATTAAAAGTAGGATTATCTAAAAGGGGTTTTAATTTTCCTAATCCTTATCCCACTAGGAGTTTCCACCCCTATAAATAGGGAAGCCTCCATATTGTTTTCCTCTAGAATCATTCGACAAATTTCCACTACCATGTGAACGCATTGTGTCGGTGTCCAAAATCTTTCCCGTGTCAGCCGTGACGGCCTCGGGTCTGACCCCGGGTGTCTTTCCAATAGATTCTTTATATTACAAATACATTATTTCCGTATCGGACACATACCGATACAATCAAATTCCTAATTCTAGCCAAGCCAGCCATCTCTGGCCGTCCGCCATTGTCCTCGACCTCGACCATTCCCGCACCCCCTTGTCATCAATGCCTTCCCGACCTCCTCCCTGTCTAGCACCTCGTCCCGACCTCGCTACCCCGTCACCCCCGTACTTCTCTGCAGCACCACCATGCCATCGTCGGCGTGCCGACAGCCCGGCCATTCCGATCTTCCGCTCCCCTGACATCGAGCCCCGCCTACACCATTACCCCCGCTGCCACAGCCTATTCTTAACGCTCCTCACGACAACTTAGCCTCCGTAGATAGCACCATCCCCCTCCAAGTCGTCCCCAGCCACTCCAACAACAACCGACATCCCGATAGCCGACCAGCAACCCAGCCGCCTAGCCACCGTTACCAGCACCCGGACCCGACCCGCCGACAACCCCATCAATGCCATCGCCATCATCATCCGACACCACCGCCGCCCCCGGCCAAAAATCATAATACCACCACCACCATCAACCAGCAAAGAAAAGTAAACCCTAACCCCAAACTCACCTGGCCGTCGCCGCCGCGTCTTCCTGCGAGCTGCTCCCGGAGCTGCACCCGCGCCGCCTCCTCCTTGGCGTGCCGTGCCCAGCCGCTGTCCCCGAGGAGTGCCTCCATCGAAGCCCCTCGAACCGCGTGCGAAACCCTGCCCTCCGCGTCGGGGTTGACAACCGCTGGTGGCCAGCGCCTCAGCCCCCGGCCACCGCAGGCCGCTCCGACCGCCGCGTGCTGCTTCACCACGCCGTGCTGTCGTATTCTCCGCCTCCTCCGACTTCCTTCTCCGCCAGTCGAGCACGCCCCAGCACCGCCATGGCCTCCGCGACCTCGGTCCAGCGCGGCTAGGCTTCACCGCTCCCTTCATCCCCTCCGCCTTTCGTTTATTTTTCAGCCTCCCTCTCTCTCTCTCTCTCGCCTCTCTCGATCTGGTCCTAACTCTCTCTCTCTCTCTCACTCACTCTCTTAATCACCCGTTCGTCCCCTTCTTTTTATTTTTTCTCTCACTCAAATCTCACCAACCACCTTTCCTCTCTACTCTGACATTCATTTTGTGTTGTTTGTTCTTCATCATTACAAAAATAAGCAGTACAGCTTATTAGTTTTACTATTCTTATTATTAGTATGTGTGTAGGCGAACAGCAGCACAGCTGTATTAGTTTTATTATTATTATTATTATTATTATTATTATTATTATTATTATTATTATTATTATTATTATTATTATTATTTTATTTGTGTAAGGAAGATGACAACCAATGCTGCTTCTTTTTATAGGCTTACTTTTTGGTGTTGTTGCTTTTAGTTTTGTTTGTTGCTTTGCTTCACCTCTCCCGAGGAGAACAAATACTTTGAAGTTAGGTTTACTTATGATTATTATTATTATCACTATCATTATTTAGTATTACTACTGTTATAGTTAGCCTAATACTATTTTCATATTGGGCTACCAATGCCAAAATTTAATATTTACAAATCTAGTTTAATTTTAACCTAAAATATATGATTATATATTCCTACGTTATTATGAATGAGTTTTTTTACTTAAATTAATTTTTGTATATTTCTTTTTAAATATCTTAACTAGTAAAAATATATTTTAAAATATTTTATAAATATTTCTCGAGTTTCAAATAATATTATAGCTTTTTACCAAAATTTATTTTTAACTAATATAGTTTTCTATCTCAAAACGATATTTTTACAAAATTTGAGTTTGCCTAAAACGATTTTTTTAATACTTTTCAAGTATTTATCTAAAAACTATTTTTAACTAATAAAAGTATATTATCAAGTATTATAAAATATTTTCTAAAATCGTATATATATGTTATGATCTATCAAATTTCCTTCAATTATCCTTTCGTCCATGATTAAATCCCATTACTCCTATTCCCTCGCCAATTCTAGACTACCCTATGTCGACCTTCACTATTGTGACCATCTCGGACCTAATGGAGCAGTCAGTGCCATCATCAGAGGTCACCTTGTATAGTTGTTAAACCGAAGTCGCAGTTTGTGCCACCTTGATTATCGCAGCACACCAGCGTCCTACCAGGTAAGACACCTTGCCTTTACTGTTTAATGTTTTTGCTCAATATCATGCATGTTTTAATTCTTATAAGTTGTTCTTTCAAAACCATACGTAGTTGTAAATTATTATACTTTAGTTTCTTTATACATTTGGCCTAGAGTTAAGGGACCGCCTTTGTTTGTGCCTCATTCATTGGCCCGACACCTGTGTGCCACGATGTCACGTGTCTCATATAGATTCGAACTTGCGTACCGACCGTACATCGGTGCGTACAGGACGAGCGTTAGGATATAACTCCTAATAAAATTACCTAAAAGACTTAGCGGTTATTAGAAATATTGTGGTGTGGATTCAGCACGAGTAGTGCATGGGGAAGGGGAAGACAGTCATTAGGTACATGGGCTTTCACACATTTACTTTTCTCTAGCTGCCATTAGTGACTCAACCGAGAGTTAGTGTGCCGTGCATTTATTTACTTTTCTCTAGATGCCACTAGTGCCTCGGTTGAAACACAAATGTGCCGTACATTTATTTTTCTCTAGCTGAAGTTAGTGACTCACCCAAGAGCTAGTGGCCGTGCATTTATTTTCCTCTAGATGCCTCTCACTCGAGTGCTAATGGGCCGTGCATTTACTTTTCTCTAGATGCCACTAGTGCCTTGGTTGAAACGCTAACGCGCCGTGTTTCTAGTCTCGGAAGCCCTTGTGTGGAACGTTGTCTTCAAAGTGCATTTTCACATAGAATGGTTAAGGACCTTTATCTGTTTAGACATATGAAATTTTCTGTTGAGCTAACTATATTCAGTTTATGGCATGATATTATGTGTTTTGTTACGTCCCTCTGAGGATCTGGTTATCTCGCCAGGTGTGTGTTTTTGTCTTTCACAGGTGTTCTAGCCGTGGCCATGACCATCTCTATTTCTTCGAGGACAATTTTACTTTGATCGTCTTCGCTTCGCTCGTCAAACTCTTTCTTATGTTATGTATTTCTTTTCATAGTAGGTAGTGGATTTGTCTTCGCCCAACTACATGTACCAATGACAATTCATAGTTGATTATATGATATCTTTTAATCTTTTATTTTGTGGATGAGATTAGTTTGTTGTGGTTTACTGCATTTTATAGCTTATGTATCCATACGAGGCCCATGTACTTCGTATGAATACAACTGGCATGTCTACGTGCATAGTCCTACGTATTTTGAGACTGGGGCGTTATATAGTGGTTATGAGTTGTTGCTAAATACCATATGGGAGGTTATGTTAGACTACATGTTAGGATATCTATATATTGCATGTATATATGTATGAGGGGTGGATGTTTGAATGGTTATGTGAATGTATGTTCACATAGATGTGATGCTTCTAAGGGAATACCTTTGGTATTTATGTGGGGTATTCAATTGAGATATGTATTTAGATATAAGTCTAGTTGGGAAGGGTTTTCTAGTTTGTATACTATATATTTATATGAGTTTTGGGGGTATCTTGCTCATGGGCTAATAGTTATATATATGGGTTATACTATATATGTGAGTCTATATATATGGAGTGCTAGCTATATAGATATAGGGATATAGATGAGGGTATTGATGTGATGTATAAGTAATGGTAAATACATATGGTGTTGAATATAGAGTATAGGTTTATGTTTGGTAGTATCTTGGCCTATACTTTGAGATACATTATAGAATGACCTAGAACTGACCCAATAGGCCTAATTGAACTTGTTGACTAGACTTTGACCAAACCCTAGACAGTTGACCAAGTTAGCTTAGATGTTGACCTAGTTTGGCTAGAAGGTTGACCAAAGTTGACCAAGAGTTGACTTTGGCCTAGATTGACCTAGAAATCATGTAGATGCATCGTACACTTCATTTATAACCCCCTTGTATACATCATGACTTGTGTTGCTCTATATAGGACTCAGATACCTCATTTCGGACAGTGTATTCTCACAAACATTCAGATCGCAGGGGAGTACATTATCTGATCGTTTCATACTTGTCACGACTTATATTCTTGCTCTAGATTACTTTACTAGATTATGACACTTGTTATCATGGATTGGTACTATATGGATCTCTTCATGGGATGTTATCCCCCATAGCGGGCGCATCGGATACTTCATGTCATGTGTTTCATGTACATCATGTATTCCTTGCTCTTGCGTTATTCATGTACTCTCATGTTCTCTCACGTACTTTTATGTACGCTCATGTACTTTCATGTGCTCTCATGTACGTTCATGTTTCCTCATGTGCTTCGTGTGTAACCAAAACATCATGTTCGTATCGTAACTTGACTGGATCCTTGTCTATTGATTGTGGGTAGGGGTGAGTATAAATGGTCATGTGATTTACCCATCATGTTTACTCTGTTACTTTTCATGTGTTATCATGTACAAAACAGCCTTCTTGTCTAGTATCCCTTATGTACACCCATGTTATATCATGTTAAATCCAAGCCAATAACATGCCATCTCGTACTGTAAATCACTAGTCAGTTACAGTTTTTACTTATCATGTATATATTTTCAGTTATCAAATATCTCTTCTGTTTTCATGTACATCTTCTTACAGCGTTTCATGTATCTTACGCTATTGCTTGCTTTATATTTTCTACCATGATATGAACTGTGTGAGATGTATTATGCTCGTTCCGGTCCTGACTGGACCTGTTGAAAATATTACAAAGGATGAGGAGGTATTCTGCCCTACCTACTACGGAGCAGGCTTAGATGACACTTGCAACCTGGACCCCCAAGAGGTTCAGGCAGCTGCTGAGGATCCTACCATTGCCTAGAGTAGATAGTTAGACTATTATTTCTTTTCTTCATGTCGTTTGTTGTTTATGGTTTTAGAGTTGTATTATATTTGAGATGTTGAGACTAGTGGTTGTTAACTTGGGTTTTATTTCTCTTCTGTTTGTACCTCAGTTTGAGGATTTCATTATCTATCATATCATGCTATTTTCTATCTTTAGACTTGTGATTAAGTTGTACCTTCTGTGATTGGCCTCCGTTTGGAGAGTATATCATATTGTAGTTAGTTGAGATCATGACTTAGAACAGCGTTCTACCGCCGACACTGCAGCGTAGGCTGGACGTACCCACTTCTCGTACCCTTATACTGGGTGCGGGTCGTGACACTTAGTCACGGTATGTACGTAACCTTACTTTGTGTATTTATCTTAATTCAGAACTATGGGGCTTGGTCGGCTAAGGGTTGGGTTACGACATAAGGGTTGCTAATTAAAGCAAGATCAAGAAAATAATTAGAGACTCACAAAAATTTGATTCCTGGAGAATTGACAGTCTCCTAGGTTGGTGTTTTGACTAAGGGTAACCCTAATCATTCTCAAATTCAAATGGCTAGAAGGTCACGATAGTAGTTGGAGGTTCGAGAGGAGAACGAGCAACTCAAGGCAAGGTTCTAGTCACATGGCTGGCCGATGGTAGCTACGCTTGTGTTTACAACTATCATGGCCATTAGGGATACTCTGTATCTATCTATCAAATATGAACGTTTGTCTTTCCCCATTAGTGGAAGATGAAAACAATAAGGAGTTCAAAAAAGATGATATTGAATATCAAATACGAACGTTTGTCCTTTCACCATAGCCTATGGTGTCAGTAGCTAACTAGGAGCCTCTATCAGTTTAGATCGGTTACAACAAATTATAGGGATGCCAATGTGTAGGTAAATGCAGTGTTGCCTAGCCTCGAGAATAGATGGTAGTACCAAACAAGGAACAAGGATGTTTCCAGCTATAATTTAGATATTAGCATATGTGGGACATGGAGTAGTGAATACACATAGGGATAGAGCAATATGTTACAGTAAGTAGGAATAACAGCCTAGGTTAGGAGTTGGCATCAGAGGACTTAAGAAATCAGTAGTTAGCTTCCCTTGTATCATACCCCAACTAAACTTCTTATATCCAATAGATACTTTTATGTTATACTTTTCTGTGTACTCAATTGGTACTGAAATATGGACTTCCCCTTGTATCAGATTGATACCAATGGGTGATGACACTTGAACCCACATTCTTCTAAAAGTTAAAACCTTAATCTGGCACCTTAGACAACTCGGCCATATGTATTACTGCTACTACTGTACTATTGTTTGTTCTCCAGAAAATATATATCTTGATAAGGCCATAAAGATGTAGGGAGGTGCAAGGACTGTACTAGGGGAGTGAGGCTAAAACCTGAGTAGGAAGGTTCTAAGAATGGATTATGTGGGACCAATGAAGGGCAAGTAGCAGTAGTGGTAGGACTGATAGTGGTACTCTAGTCATGTATCACCTAATAGAGGGGTTAACTAACCTTGCGTAATCCAGTAAGGTCTAATTATACTATGGCTACTATGAAGGCTCTAGGATACATCAAGTACTATGGATGTCTACAGGGGACTGCTGTACCCTGTATATAAATGCAGACGAGGTACAACTGTAATATACAGTGGACCACAAGGACGAGTGTAGCAGGTAAGCATAGGCCAGAAGGGGGAACATTAAAGAGTGTCTATTGTGTAAAAGTATTGTACAGTCCTTCCTGGGTTGTCCCATTAACCTTTATGCTCATTGTATCTATAGTTATAGTATCTACAGTGATAAACTCGCCTAAATTGTTAAGAGTTAGTAATGATGGAAAGCAGTGAACTTATTAGGCACTTGAGGCCTAGAGTATAGCTTAACTAAGTAAGTTAGCATGGATTGGATGGAATATGAGTTAAATTAGTATTTAATAGTAGTGTACAGGGGCATCTAGAACAATCTGAAACAAATATCAATTACTTTTGTATTTTTACAAAACAGTTCCTTATAGGCCAGTTATAGATGTACATGAAGGAGTGTTAATGTCTAATGTGTGAGCTATGTATAAAAATATAAAAACCAACTAATGGCAGATTGGGGTGTACCCAAGTAGCAAGTTGACATGGTGATATCATTAGACCCAAATAGGATCATTACTAGCTAGATACACAATTCTCCATTGGAGTCGACCTAGAAAACTAACAAGTGAATAGATAGGCTAGTTATTACTTTTGAATTATGTTTTGACATTATGTATATGGTATAAACAGGTTACTTGGATCTCGATACGGATTTCGACTGTACCAGCAGCTCAGGACCACAGGCACGTATACCTTGTCGAACTCATGTAGTATTTACATGTTGCTTCTCATATTATACTTGCTTTATAATCTACTACTCTACTTGTCTTCTCGTTACACGTACATGTAGAATTGTCCCTATTTTCTATTATTGCTTGTAGTTTAGATTTTCTTGCTCTTGTGCATTTCGTGAGCTTGTCATTGTCGCTATGCCCTTGATTGACTTGAACGGATCTGGTATTCCTTTAGGAGGGGAGATAGATACTAGGATTAGCTTTTCTTGATTGGGAGTATCTTGCATTATACTACAATTGAGACATACTATAGATTGGGAGTATCTTGCATTGTACTACAGTCTATAGGAGTATTCGATTGATTGTTAGCCAAATCCAGTATTATATTTTCTACATGACATGTCATTCTCAGATGTTCTTCTTGTACTATTCTTATCTTCCATACATGTTACTGTCATAGAAGTAGGCATGTTTTTATGTATCTTGCTAGTCCTCTGAGGACCTGATGATCTCTTCTGGTTTAGCCGAGTTTGAGCCAGGTGCAGATGAGCAGTTTTGTGCCAACATCATACCACGGTACTGTTACAGCTGAGGGTGTCATTGATGATCATCATAGTTGGATCTTGTCACTTTATTTTCATGTCTCTATTTTATATCCGTCTACTGGTAGTGAATTTGTTTCCACCGGACGTGACTTGAATTCTTGAAAACTCAAAAACTTCAGTTTATATTATTCTCTATTATTCAGTTTCAGTAAAAATTATTTTGATCTCAGTTGTATATTTTATTTTTGTGGATGAGATATAGATTGCCATGTGATTCTAGATTTCTGTGACTCGTGTATACCAGACATCGTTTTACCGTTAATTCTGCGGCATAGGATGGACATGGACGCAGACTCGTATCTGAAAGCGGGTGCGGGTCGTGATAGTTTCTCATTCCTTACCACCATTGAGGCCGGATTTGAAATTGTAGTCCATCTTTTGAATGATATCCTTGGATTTTTGACTGTAATAACGTAATTGAAGTCTTCCAATATCGTTATTTTTAGAATCACTATCAAATATAACTTTTTGATTTAATCCTTTACAAAAAAGGATAGGTTGCTCATCTTTCTTTCGAGAGGGAATTAGGAAGAATGAATTTTGCACAGATTCTATTGATACCTCAATTTGGAGGGGTTGAATTGCCCCCAAGGTAAGAGGTTCAAAATTGTCTAAAATTTCTAAGTAACGCTGTGTATAATAATTGACATCAATATACTGCAAATGAGGTGCTACTTTATTGATATTTGCTACAACAGCATTTTTAACCATGGCTGATGACTTGTTAAGGTTAATTACAAGAGGAGAAGAAATAGGAGACTTGTCATGATGAAGGTCGATAAAAAGAGGCTCAGAAGAGGTGAGCTCCCTGCGCTCCATCTTTTTGGCACGAGGAAGCTTGGTAGAACTAGAGAGATTGACGGTCAGCGTCTGAGAAGAAGAGGGACGAGAAGTGCGTCCCTTGACTGAAATCACCAGGACCTCATCTGGATTGTTCTTTCGATCTTCTTTAGAGTCCATAGCCAGTATGACTTTTATGAACTCTTCTTCACACATTCTGGAGTCTGTATAATATACCTCGATGACTCAGAAGGGATTAAGGTTAGCCACTTCCTTTCGGACTTCTCCGTTGTCATCAACATATTTGAAGCATTAATGGAGAGTTGATGGCACGATGCTATGTTCATGCAACCATGGTCTTCCTAACAATACATTGTAGGAAATGTGATTGTCAATCACATAGAATGTTACTTTTGTGTAGAGATTGCCAATTTGGACACTTCGACATATTTTCCCCAACGGTTCACTTCTTCCAGAATTGAATCCAAGAATAGTCGTAACTGAGTGCAGATCCAGGGTCGACCAGAATGCGATCGAGCTGCATTATATCGATATGTCCTATAAAGTAAAGAGATCGGTCATGTCGATTTTCTTCCAGTAACATATCTGATAGAACTGGGGATTTCCAGGACCCTTACTACGGTGTACATATTGATCGATAGAAAGTTAAATAGATTTAATACGTATTCTAACCCTTCGTAGGCGAAAACTAGGGTTCACAAATTATACCTGCGGTGGGAAGATGACATGTAGTTCCTGGCAATCTCGAGCGGACGACCACAAGATCTTCTGCACGTATTCCTTCCTCGAGTTGGACGTCGTGTGGGCGACGATCTCCCAACCTTTTCTTCTCCTTGGCAGCTCTCTCTTTCTCTCCTTACGTGAATCACAAATTTAGAGAAAGCTTCAAATTTCTAATCAGTCATCTAGCGGCCGGAGAATGGAGGATATATATAGGCTACGACAGGGACCATGAGGAGAAATTAGGGTTAGACTTCCTAACAGATCAGGATATCCTGTGTTCAGTGCGAACACACAATCCAGGCCAATTAATAATAGCTCGGTCCACTAATGAGCTATTGTTGTACTACCTCCCTAATCCTAAATTATGTTTGTGGGCTCCTTTTATTATATGCTCGTTTGGCTTCCCATGTTAAGATATCGAATGTCCGTCGATCAAATTAAGTTACTGACAACTATATTGATTCGACACCTTTTATCCTTAAGCAGTACCGCTCAACTTTATTTGTCATATCGGATATAATCCACCTGCAGGGTTTATATAACAATCCTTATGAGCTCCGTAAGGGGACATCATCAACCCAATATATCGGAACATGGATTCTATTTATAATCAACAACCCATCATACATACATTGTTATTGCACAATTCATAGAGGTTGTTGACCTATAATGAATCTCACTCTTTCATGAGTCAAAGTAATGCACACTGCATATACATGTCTGTTATTATATCCGAATTAAGAGCACACGCGTCCATAATAACAGAGGTGTTTGTTCACTTATGTAGTCAATACAAAGAGAACAACCTCAAGTGGTCATGTTCAATACACACAAAGTATACTAGTATAAACCTATAGTCAAGATAGACTAATACCAGATTACACTACAACCTTTTCAATAGATTGTCCAAGTCCATCTAGGTTGTGAACTATTTATATACTCCATAGGGAACTGATAATAAGATCTTCTATATGACACCACACACCATATTATCTACAATATAGAATATCTGACATTTGTTTTAACACTTACAACAAATACAATATGCAAACATTTGCCCATATGATTCTCGTTCAAAATTTAAGGAAATAAGGTTACTACAAAAGTGATGCTTTTAGTATATAACCCTAAAAATCTACCACTTATACTCAAAGCATTGCTTTTCAGTATATTGTTACAAATCATTCACTTATACTTAAAGCCATGCTGCTATACATCTGACTCCCATTCCCTCAACATAACTATCAAAAGCCTTAGCTTTTAAGCTTTTTGTAAAAGGATCAGCTAGGTTGTCGGTTGATGCTGTCTTGATCACAACAACTTTTTTTTTCTTTACAAAATCTCGTATCACGTGGTACTTGCGCTCAATGTGTTTACCTGTCTGATGGGCTTGTGGTTCCTTCGAGTTTGCAATAGCACCACTATTATCACAATAAAGTGTAATAGACTTAGGCAAACTAGGTACCACATCCAAGTCCAATAGAAAGTTTCTAAGCTAAATCGCTTTTTTGGCTGCCTCAGAGGCTGCCACATACTCGACTTCCATGGTGGAATCAGCAAACATTTTTGCTTGATACTCCTCCACATAATGGCTCCACATCCCAAAGCAAACACATAACCTGAGGTAGATTTCCTGGAATCCCTATCTGACTGAAAATCTGAGGCTGTATACCACAAGAAAACTAAACTATCAGCCTGGTAAACTAGCATATACTATTTAGTCCTTTTCAGATCTTCAAAATATGCTTTACGGCAGTCCAGTGCTCTTGTCCTGGATTAGACTGATATCTGCTGACCATGCCTACGGCAAAGCAGATTTCTGGTCTTGTATATAGCATTGCATACATTAAGATTTCTACTGCTGAAGCATAAGGAACTGCTTTCATGTTCTCTATCTCTTTAGGTGTCCTCGAACACTGCTCCTTTGATAGAGCAATTCCATGTCAAAAAGGTAAGAAACTTTTCTTAGAATTTTGCATACTAAAACGAGTTAGTACAGTATCGATATAGGAAGCTTGGGATAAGCCCAACATCCTTTACTTGCGATCTCGTAGAACTTTGATCCCAAGAATGTGACCTACTTCTCCCAAGTCCTTCATATCAAACTGTTTGGATAACCATACCTTTACATCAGATAACACCTTCTTATTATTTCCAATAAGCAATATGTCATCCACATAAAGTACTAGGAACACCACCACGTTTCTGTCACACTTTCTGTATACACATGATTCATCCAGACATTGATCAAATCCATAGGATTTTATCACCTGATCAAAACATATGTTCCAAGATCTGGAAGCCTGCTTAAGTCCATAAATGGACTTCTTGAGCTTACAAACAAGATGCTCTTGGCCTTTTTCAATAAACCCGTCTGGTTGCTTCATATAGATGTCTTCCTCAAGACTTCCATTAAGGAAAGCTGTCTTGATATCCATTTGCCAAATCTCATAATCGAGATGAGCTGCAATAGATAAAAGAATCCGGATAGACTTAAGCATGGCTACTGGAGAAAAGGTTTCCTCATAATCGATACCCTCTCTTTGAGTAAAACCTTTTGCTACAAGCTGAGCTTTAATGGTTTCAACCTTACCGTCTGATCCTCTTTTTCTCTTATAGACCCACTTGCATCCAATGGATTTTACACCAACGGGTGGTTCTATAAGCACCCAGACCTGATTAGAATCCATAGATTCTATTTCATATATCATTTTTTTTGCCAAGGCTCTGTATCTTTATCTTGGAGTGCTTCATTGTAGGTAGAGGGATCATAATCTTGTTCCTCAGGGACGCAGTCTGATGACTCTCCCAAAAACATATATCTATCAGGTTGTATCACAACCCTCCCACTACGACGAGGGACTATCGGTTGTGGTGTAACATTTGTGACACGTTGTGCTGTTATTTGTGGTTCATCCTCTTGTACTGTTGGTACTGAAGTACTTGGTGTCTCACCTCTCAGTTCTTCTAGAACAACTCTACTTGTGGGTTTATGGTTCATCACAGAGTCTTTCTTTAAGAATCGGGCAATGGTGCTAACAATGACCTTCTGATCCTTAGGACTATAAAATAAACCTCCTTTTGTTCCTCTTGGATAGCCTACAAATAAGAGTACTTTTATACGAGATTCTAATTTATCTGATTTCCCATTTAGTACATGTGCTGGACTACCCCAAATTCGAACATGTTTCAGACTAGGCTTACACCCAATCCACAACTCTATAGGAGTAAGAGGTACTGACTTAGAAGGAACCAAGTTCAAAATATAAGTTGCAGTCTTTAAGGCATATCCCCAAAACGAATCTGGTAAATCTGAATAACTCATCATTGATCTAACCATCTCCATAAGAGTTCTATTCCTTCTTTCGGCTATACCATTCTGCTGGGGAGTTCCAGGTGCAGTAAATTGGGATGTAATCCCAGCCTTTGATAAATAATCCCTAAACTCTCTAAAGAGGTACTCTCCACAACGATCTGATCGTAATGACTTGATACATTTTCCATGACGTTTCTCCATTTCAGCCTTATACTCTTTGAATTTCTCAAAGCACTCAGACCTACGGCGCATCAAATAAATGTATCCATACCTTGAATAATTGTCAATAAATATGATAAAATATTCAAAGCCACCTCTAGCTTGGATAGACGTGGGTCCACACAAATCAGAATGAACCAATTCCAATATATCTTTGGCCCTATACCCCTTTGCCGTAAAAGACCTTTGGTCATTTTACCTTCCAAGCATGATTCACAGACTGGTAGTGCCTCCACTTCCAATGAAATCAATGGTCCATCTTCAACCAGTCTTTGAATCCTTCTTAGGTTGATATGCCCCAAGCGCAAGTGCCAAAGATATTTTTGGTTCATACCAGAAGGTTCTTTTCTCTTATTTAAGCTAGATGACATATTATTCATTTTTATAAGTTGCATTGTGGATGAAATAGGATTAATGACATACAGATTATCAACCAATGCACCAGAACAGATAAAATGTTTATTCTTTCTAATAACAATATTGTTATTAAAATAAACTGAATATTCATCCTTAACTAAAATAGAAACAGAAACTAAATTCCTTCTAAGTGAAGGTGCATAAAGACAATCTCTCAATGTCAAAGACTTATTTCTACCAAAAGATAAATAACATCTCCTATAGCAACGACTGCTACTTTTGTAGCATCATCCATGAACAAGCATATCTCTTCATCACTGAGCCGTCTGGTTTCCTGGAACCCCTGCAATATATTGTAGACATGATTAGTGGTTCATGTATCAACACACCAGGTGCCGGTAGATAACACCGCTAAGCATGTTTCAACTACTAGTAAATGAGATATACCTTCTTTGTTCCCTTGTTTGAGAAGTGGACAATCAGTCTTCCAATGTCCTGACCCTTTGTACTTGAAACATTTGCCTTTCGGCTTTTTCACCGCGCCTTGAGGTCCCATGCCCTTCTTTGCTGAGTTTGCATGTTTCTGAATGTTATTCTTCTTCTTACTGCCTTTTGGCTTAGAAGTAGAAGCCTTTTCAGAAACAAAAACATGACCACTCTTCCTAAAGAGAGATTTTGTATCCTGTTGCTCTTTTGCAAGTTCTATCAAACTATATAACCTTTTGTTCATATTGTAATTAAGGCAGAAATTGTTAAAACTTTTAGGCAGAGTCCCGAGAATGATATCGACCTGGGATTGTCACGACCCGCACCCGCTTTTCGGATACGAAGCGTGTCCAAGCCCAGCTACGCATCGAGCGGACTCCAGCCCCGACTCGAATACGTAAACGCTATCAAGGCTATGGTATACTGCCAACTCATGGCAAATAAATCTATATCTCAATCCACAATAAGAATATAAAACATGAATGAACACTATGGGTCGTGGTCTGCAGTCCACTAGCATATATATCCGATAAGACTTTAAGGAAATAACAAGAGTCTAAACTGAATCAGGAAACATGATAAAGTAAGAAAGCACGAAAGGATAACAACGTAATAATGATACCTGAATCCCACAAGCATCGCAAATCCTCAGCCACCCAGAACTACTAGCTAACTCCATGCAACCGCTAAACCTGAGAAGATCATCAGGTCCTCAGAGGACATAGCAAGATACATAATATACATGCCTATCTAACAGTTTTATCATGCGGGAGAAAATAAACAAGAAGAAACAAGAACACGACAATGACTACGAACACGAACACAAACTCGAACGCGAACACGAACACAAACTCGAACACACGAACACCAGAACAACTACGTATAAATGAACTGCCGGATGAACGATAATCAGAAGATCAATGGAAGAAACCAAACCCTCATCCCGAGTGTGGACTCATGGGTTTGAACTAAACACTAACCCTCGTCCCGAGTGTGGACTCTCTGGTTAGTACTAACCCTCGTCCCGAGTGTGGACTCTCTAATTAGTTCACGGCAAGGCACCCTCGTCCCGAGTGTGGACTCTCTGGTGCAAATACTACATCCTCGTCTAGTGTGTGGACTCTCTGATGTAAATACCCTCGTCCCGAGCGTGGACTCTCTGGTGCAAGTCAAGTCAAGTCAAGTCTACACCCTCGTCCCGAGTGTGGACTCTCTGGTGCAAATAATCGACATCCTAGTCCCTAGCGTGGACTCACGGATGTAAACAGATCAAGGAAAACACCCTCGTCCCGAGTGTGGACTCTCTGGTGCCAAGGAAACAATATCAAGGATTTAGCAGTTCACTTACACGTACTCGTTCTATGACACGACTCAAGCAAGGTACTGACGAGAACTCCAAATGTGAAACACAAGGCCAAAACATGAACATGGCTATAAACAATAAAAACAACTCCACAGAAAATAACACGAAAAGCACATGTCCATAAACAATCAAATGACTGAAAAACGAAAGAAAATGCATGTAAGTAAAACTGTAGAGGAAGGCAAGGTATCTTGCCTGGTGGCAGCGCGAAGAACCAATAAATACCGTCAACTGGTACGCCATAAAGTAAAAGTCATCACAACTGTCTCCGAAAGCAGAAGAAGTAGCTCGAAAGAAGATTCACCATGCGTCGAGAGAAGGTCTTGCGAAGTTGCCTTCGCTGCTGCAACTGCTGCTGTTGCTTGGCTCTGTTACGCACGGCTTTTGCCGGCCTGCCGCCTCCGGCCAGCGGTCGGCCGCCACGACGGCGGCGCGGAGGCCGCACACGTGCGTCCGGGGAGAGACGCGAGGTCGAGGGAAGTCGAGAGCTAGCGTTTCCTCTCTCGATCTCTTCATAATAACTATATATGGCCGAGCGGGATTCGGTTCTGAACCGAGGGTTGAGAGTTCGGGTCTGTTCAGCTCGGGTTGGGGGAAAACGGTTTGCATTAGCTGCTGTTTGGGATTGCATATTTGCACAGGGCCACAGGCTTTGTTATAGGGTTGGGCTTGGGCCCGGCTTGGTTTGGCTGGGCCCGGGCTGTTTGGGCTGAAATTGTTTTATTTCTTTTCCTTTTTCTTTTTCTATTTCCTTTTCTCTTTAATAAATAACATGTATATATATATATATATATATATATATATATATATATATATATATACATGTATATATATATATATATATATATATATATATATATATATATATTTTATATATATATATTTTATATATATATATAAAATATAAATATATATATTTTTTATTTTTTTTATTTATATATATATATATATATATATATAATATATATATATATATATATATATATATATATATATATATATATATTTATATATATATATATGTATACATATATATATACATGTATATATTTCTTAAAAAAAAAAAATATATACATGTACACATACACGTATATATATTTCTATACATATATATATATATATATATATATATATATATATATATATATATATATATATATATATATATATATATATATATATATATATATATACACATACGTACGTATATATAATATATTTTATATACATAAAAATACACACATATATTCATATACATATATATTTATATATACCTACATATATATATATATATATACACATTTATATATATACAAACATAATATTTATTTATATATATATTCATACCCATATATAATATATTTATTCATATATATTCGTATTCACATACACTTATACACATATATTATATCAATAAATACTAGATTAACCAATAATAATAATAATATCTAATAGTAATAAACATATTTATTTAATCACCAAAAATAATAAAATAATACTTAACTGGTGGTTTGGTGAATCTATACTACTCACCCTTATCCGAGTCCAGGAGATGGTACAAATATTGTAAAACAATATTAAATAATAAAAATACCAATTTTCGTATAAATATTCAAAATAGTTAAAAATGCACACCAATACCTAAAATAATTTAATAAATATTGTACACACATAAAATACGTCTACATGGTCGTCTTTGTCTCGCTACATACTTACTAATGCTGGGATTTGGATCGGGTTCAGTTCGAACTAAATTGGCACAACCGGGTGCCCTAAAATCATAATCTAAATTAATATATGATTAATTAATCTATAAGGGTTACGTCGCAACTTAGTCTGGTTTTCCTAGTTAGGACATCACTATGGCTCAGCCTTCCCCTACTATGACTAAACACTAGTCAAAGCACGTCACTGCACTATCCGTGCCATGATTCCTAGTCATCTTGGACTCCAAATCTCAACCATGGCTACAGTCATCTACCGTAAACAATTAACTAAATAATTATTTACAAAAATTCTAAAATCACTATTAAATCAAATAAATAAAGAAAATAAATATTTCCAAAAAAAAATTTGGGAAGGGAAGCTACAGGGATTCCCTATCGAATTCAGCTCCAAGGATCTCCATCTCATTCGGATGACCCGTCATCTTGATAATATGATCCCTTACTGGTGTACCCTCAGCCATTTTTATATTCATCAAACACTTCATAGCAAACTGCCTAGCTGCTCTACTCTGATGTCCGAAGAGTTCCTTGAGGTTATACATCATGTCATAAGCCGTGGCCATGGCCTGATGCTGATGTTGCAGTACATTTTACATAAATGCCAGAATGTAACACCGTGCCATCTTGTCTGCCTTTTTCCACTTCTTATAAGCCTTTTTGACCTCTTCATCAGAGTTAGCATCCGGCTTAGGTGGGCATTCCTCAACAAGTACATATTTGTACTCCTCAGCAGTCAAAACAATGTCTAGATTACGTTTCCAGTCAATATAATTAGGTCCAGTAAGTTTGTTTTCTTTAAGAATCACCATAAGTGGACTGAAAAAACCCATTTTTGAAATCCTGATAATCACATAAATAAAAATTATGTAGGGCAAAAACTTTTTGAATTAATTAAATAGAAATTTACCAACACCTTAACATCATGAATTTAGCATGCCACGATAGTGTGGACGTATACAAATTCAACTTTGTTCAAGTATACCTATTAAATTTACTATCATGTCAACATAACTTTATGACAAATAAAATTAATATGTTGGTCTTGCTCTGGTCATACAAATAATAGCAGTGACTCCGATGGAGAGGATACCATTATTTGTATCTAAGTATATATCATTACTTAATACTAAGTCCATTACCTTGTAATGAGTTCCTTCAGATGGAGAAGTGAACACATACTAGGTAACTTTCTACAATTATCCCTAAGGAAGTTTGTACTGGTGATCTATAATTATACTCACCCGATATGGAAGAAGGAACTAAAGCCAACGTGCAAGTATAATTACATCACCTACAAACCAGTAATGGAGACCATAGGAATTATACTAAACAAATATCCTCTCCCACTTAGTTATCTAACAATAAGGGTTTTTTCTACTAGTTGATATTATGTCCATGTTGTCCATTATTAATGTAGGCTTAGTTTTTCAAAAAAAAATCCATACAATAATAAACATACATAATCAGAAAAAGCAAAATGACAACAAATAAGAGAAAAATATCCAACTATTATGGTCATCTTTCCTGCTCCGTCCTCAACTATCCTCTCCAATTTTTTTTTAGGTTTTGGCTGTCGATTCCTTCATCGAAAATCATCTGTCTGCCTCTGAACTGCTTAAAACCAGCATCTCGTCCGACATCAGAAACAGCCACCACCGCCATCATGATTGATAAAAAATAATAAAAATTACATCAAACCTATGCCTCCCGAAGGAGTTCACACAAAATCTAGATTAAAAAATTTAAATAATAAGTACGATCAACCCTCGTGATTTTAATTACATCCACAGTAATAACAACATCCACGACATGTCCGTGGATTAAACAACACAATCAAAAACATGCATTGGACCATAATAGTTGGATCTAAGATGCCTGCAAAACCGAGTTAGAACAAATCTACATCTACCGACTATCACACAGTACAAGCTTTATTGGACAACATGGACGTGTCAATCAATACGTAGATCCAAAGTGGCTTTGACACCAATTGATGGAACTGGGGATTCCCAGGTCACTTACTACGGTATGCATATTGATCGATAGAATAATAAACAGATTTAATACGTGTTCTAACAATTTATAGGCAAAAACTAGGGTTCACGAATTATACATGCGGTAGGAAGAAGACAAGTGGTTCCTAGCAATCTCGAGCGGATGACCCCATGATCTTCTGCATGTATTCTTTCCTCGAGTTGGACGTCGTATGGGCGACGATCTTCCAACCTTTTCTTCTCTTTGGCAGCCCCCTTTTTTTCTCCTTACGTGAATAACGAATTTAGAGAAAGCTTCAGATTTCTGATCAGCCGTCTGGCGGCCAGAGAATAGAGGATATATATAGGCTACAGCAGGGACCAAGAGTAGAAATTAGGGTTAGACCTCCTAACAGATCTGGATATCCCGTGTTCAGCCCGAACACACAATCCTGGCCCATTAACAATAGCTCGGTCCACTAATAAGCTATTGTTGCACTACCTCCCTAATACCAAATTATGTTTGTGGGCTCCTTTTATTATATGCTCGTTTGACACCCCATGTTAAGATATCGAATGTCCGTCGATCAAATTAAGTTACTGACAACTATATTGATTTGACATCTTTTATCTTTGAGTAGTACCGCTCAACTTTATTTGTCATGTCGGATATAATCCACCTGCAGGGTTTACATAACAATCCATATGAGCTCCTTAAGGGGACATCATCAACCTGATGTATCGGAACATGGATTCTATTTATAATCAACAACCCATCATACATACAATATTATTACCCAATTCATAGAGGTTGTTGACCCATAATGAATCTCACTCTTTCATGAGTCAAAGTAATGCACACTGCATATACCTATCTGTTATTATATCCTGATTAAGAGCACAAGCATCCATAATAACATAGGTGTTTGTTCACTTATGTAGTCAGTAAAAAGAGAACAACCTCAAGTGGTCATGTTCAATACACACAAAGTGTACTAGTGTAAACCTATAGTCAAGATAGACTAATACCAGATTACACTACAACCTTTCCAATAGATTGTCCAAGTCCATCAAGGTTGTGAACTATTTATATACTCCATAGGGAACTGATAATAAGACCTTCCGTGTGACACCACACACCATATTATCTACAATATAGAATATCAGACATTTGCATTAACACTTTGCAACAAATACAATATACAAACATTTGCCCATATGATTCTCATTCAAAATTTAAAGAAATAAGGTTACTACAAAAGTGATGCTTTTAGTATATAACCCTAACAATATCATCCTGAGTGAAGGTGATATTGAGAATCAGTTCCATCACACTTTGACAGTGATAGTATGCCACAGGTTCTTCGTTTGATTTTTTGAGATGTGCCAAACAAGTATCAGCTTGTATCAGGGCATTACTTAATGTTTCTCGAGTTTCCCTTGAGAAATGCAAGAGTTTGAAAATCGATAATCTTGCTGGAGTATTGTCTAATTGAGCCAATATCTCAAAATTATACGGCTTTTTGAGTCCTTGCAAGGATGTTTTCTTCAAGCTTTTATCACAGCGAGCCGACTGCTTGCCTTTGTCAATTGTTGTTGGCTTGAAAAGAACATGTTCCACTTGAGTCGATGATATTGAAGGAACATGGAAGACAGAAAGTGTCGATGCTGGAAGGATATCAGATATTGGAGGAGGAGTGACAACATTCTCTTGTCCTTCTAGATAATCTCTGACATAGAGCTTCCCAGACCGGGTACCATTCATGGCTTCTTCATCTGGAAAGGTGAGAAAGAAACCATATTACAATCTTTCATTCGTGTCTTGCTCCTGGAAGACATCTTTTGGGGAGATGAATGACCTGTCCAGAATCCTAGGCCGATATGGGACTGGTTGTGCTGAAGGCGTAGAAAAAGAGGTATCGGAGACCCTTTTCCATTATTCAAGCCAGGGGCTTTCTGTAAATGATATCCGATCTTCATCATCAGTTTACGGGACTGCTGACTGTACCGATGAAATTCTGGCTGGTACTTAATTTTTGGCTTTGCTACCACCGTCTTGGAAGAGGAAGGTGAAGCCGCCGCTGAACGAATGTAGCATCCAAAGGTAGGAGATGATCGCCTAATGATGTTATGTGACATGACTTGTACTTTGCTGCCTTTCTTGACTTGGTAGAGGGAGCAGAAGTCTTTGGTTCAATATCAGCGACCAAGTCAGGGTGAATCTGTTGGCCTATTCTATGGTCACACCCGATTTTAATAATCGACATGAACTTAAGTCAATACACAAAATATACGAACTGTTGCTAATCATTTCAGGACGTGTGAAATCAATATCAACAAGCATCGTACTACTGCATCATCAAGCACATAAATTATCAATCTGAAGCTTACCTTCATTGGAATCCAGTTCGAGTCATTTTACAATTTATTATATATTTTATCTTTATTGAGTCCAGGACATAAATTATAAGATCGACTAGGTAATGCCGGCTTAGGTTAATCTCAGTCCACTTTTCCATAAAGCCTACCTATTTATATTCCATCCACCAAAAAGTTCAATTTCATTTTTGCAACAGAATTTGACAAATGTTATACATTTTCCTAGACAGAACTCAAACCGAGTTCGGCCCGAGTTCGGTATGTTTGAATTCAAATATTCGTTGCCTCCAAATTTGCATGCAACGTTCATATGAGAAATCTTTGCATCAGAACTCTGCCAGAACTCTGCCCGAGTTCGGTCCCAGAATACACCTATAAATATGAGAGAGTTTTTCATTTCAAATCACTCATTCATTCTTCATATTTTTTTCTCTATTCAATAAGTGTTTTCACCTGATCAAAAGTTTTCATATCACACCTACACTCCTCTTAGCCAAAAGCCAGTAATATCTATTTCGATCTAGAGTCTTTTGGTTCTCAAGAGTTGTAAAGTGGTTGTTCAAAGTACAACAATTATCTTTATTGTGGAGCCGATCGTGCGCTGGTCACCAAGCACGGTGTTGTAAAGTTGGTCGTGCACTTGTCACCACGCACGGTGTTGTAAAAGACTGCAAGCTCTTAATTAGCTTGTGCCTTAGTGGATTAACATCGAGCATGAGTACTCGAGACTAGATTAGTCCTCTCAGAGGGATACCAGTATACATCGCTGTGTCACTGAGTTTGATCTCTCTATCTCTTGCTACATTTATTTACTATCTCTTATTTACTGCCATAGTTATAACTTTATAATTTTTAATTGGTGATTATTTTCTGCTGCACTCGCACTCACTCTATTCACCCCCTCTAGAGGTGCTCAACGGTCCTACAATTAGTATCAGAGCAGGTTATATTCTAATATAACAAACCTCATAGAGTATATATGGCAGTCGTGAAATCAATATTCAACGGTGAAGGGCAATCCACAAATAGACCTCCACTATTTGATGGTACAAATTATACCTACTGGAAAACACGGATGACTTTCTTCTTAAAGTCTCTTGACTCTGATCTTTGGTCTATAGTTGTTGACGGTTATAAGAAACTAGCACCTACAGTGGTTGACAGCCAGCTTGTAGACAAGCCTCATGATAAATATACAGAGGCTGAAAAAGCAAAGGCTAGTCTAGATGCTCGTGCCATCAATACACTGTTCTGTGCAATTGACAAAACGAAGTTCAATAGAGTTTTAACCTGTAAAACATCTCACGAGATTTGGAAACTTCTTGAAGTACCTCATGAAGGTACTTCCCAAGTGAAGGAATCCAAAATCATTAGACTAACACAGGAGTATAAATCTTTTAAGATGAAACCCAGTGAGTCAATTACACAGATGTTTACACGTTTCCTTGATATTACTAATCCTTTGCAATCTCTTGGTATGGATTACAGTAATCATGAGAAGATCAGAAAGGTTCTACGGGCTCTAACCAAGAACTGGAACCCGAAGGCAACAACAATCATTGAAGGAAATGATCTCACCACCATGTCTCTGGAAACACTGATGGACAAGCTCATAACCCATGAGCTTGATCTGCAAGAGTTTGAAGAAGCAACCCCAAAAAAAAATTCTATTGCCTTCAAAGCTCAAGCCAGAAAATCTACATACAATGATTTTGAGGAAGAATCATCAAGTGGTGATGAACAAGCCCTACTAGTGAAGAATTTCAGGAAATTCCTAAAGTTTGAGAAATCAAAAGAAGGAAAAGAGATATCCAAGAAAGCAATGAAGATGAAACAATATGCTTTGGATGCAAGAAATCAGGGCACATGAAAAAGGACTGTCCAACTTTGAAGAAAAACAGTCCATATGACAGATCAAGATCAAGCAGAAAAGCAACAACCAGTCGAAAGTATGCTAACACAAGCATCTGGCATGAAAGTGATGCCAGTGACAAAGAGAAAGAAGACAGACCCTGCGAAAATGCCAATGTGTGTCTTATGGCTTTTGATAAGGTATCCTCAAACCCTTTGTATGATGACTTTACTTTCGATGAATTAGAAAATGCCTTTAGTGAATTACTTGAAGAATACAGAACTGTGCTTGACAAGTTTAAGCAATCTCGAAAAGAGATTAAGGCATAAACAACCGAGATAGCTAGACTGTCCAGTCTTATTGAAGATATTAAAGAGGTGTCTACTACCGGTAACACGAAAGAGATAGCCAAACTAAAGGTAGACTATCATGAGGCTATTCTCAAGGTTGATAAGAAAGAAAGAGACTATGTCAAAATACAAGAGTTATATGACATAGAGAAGAAGAAGCACTTAGTCACAGAACACAGACTCTCAGACATGACTGCTAAATATGAAGAGTCTATTACGGTTTCTAAAAAGTTAAAAATTAAGTTAGGCAAACAGGCAATACCTGTGACACAGCCTAAGTTTAGTTCTAATGCTAAGCATACACCTAAGATGACTAAAAATCAGAAAGCACGAAAGAAACACGACTATCACCATGCTTTCACTTATAGGTTTTCCAAGAAACCAAACAAGCATGTCAACACAGTTTTTACTACCACTGGTTCTAAACTTACTTGTA
>JANAVB010043417.1:7882411-7914911 GCA_029216955.1 Iris pallida
TGCTGTCCAAGACGACGAAGAAGACTCACATGCGGCCCCACTTCAGGCCGCAGAGGACCCTGCTGTCCCCAAGTCCGGCAAAGGAAAATACTACGATGCTGGACTTGCGGAAGCAAATGGGAACTATATGCGGTCCAGGAAGAAGCCGCATAAGGGTGCCTGCCACATACAAAAGGCTCATACGGCCACCAATTCCAGCCGCATGCAGAAGGCTCATGCGGCCACCAATCCCAGCCGCATGTAGAAGGCTCATGCGGCCACCAATCCAAGTCGCATGCAAGATTCCTATGCGGCCACCAACCCTAGCCGCAGGGAGATGACCTATGCGGCATCTAATCCTAGCCGCCGGCCATCTGCCCTATGCGGCTCGGGTTCAGTCTTTGACCGCCTCTCATGCGGTCCTGACATCAGAAGCTCCAATGAGAATGCACCAGATTCTATGCGGTAAAGTTTGGACTCTTCCTACTATGCGTCCTCGGGTGCTAGAGCGAAGAAGTCTAGGACAGCGCATTCTCGTCGAGCTCGGTCAGCTGTCCCAACATCTGACGATCAGAGAGTCCCGCTAACTGTTATGCAGGCCCCTGATGGAAAGTTGTACAGAACCGCCCGTGTCCAGCCCCCGGTGGCAAACGGACAGGATGGTTCCTAAGAGTCTCCTAACACTGATCGAGGGCAAGTGCTTTTACTAGCCCCGTATCAGGGAGCAAACATGATACTAATGCACTCGTGTGCTCGGGATTCCCGGGCCCACAAAATGAGTGTAAAGGTTGATCGAGATATACTTGACTTGTGAGATGTGATTCTTCACAAGCGTAAGGAAAGAAAAGAAACTTGGTGTGCAAAGAGTCCTTCCATAGACATCATTGTACTCAAGTCATTATCAACTGCTGCTACAACAAGACAGCAGTGCAAGAGGACCGGCAGTCCATCTTCCTACGACTGCGGCAGCCAGGACTGGTCCTAGAACAAAGCTCGGGAGACGAGGCGCTTCCTTTCGCCTCCTGTAACTTAGCCCGGAAGGTCCCTATCGGCAAAGGAGGGAAGAAAATAAATACCTCCAGCCCGATGATCTCAACCAGCACGGCCAAGAAACTCTCATCTAGGGGGTTATCCACAGCCATCACGGAGGGGGTTTATCAAGGTACCCGCTCAAAGAAGAAAGCCTCATCACCTGGGGATTCGTCATCTGCATCCCTGGGGGTAGTTGGATCTGGGGGTAGCACTCCTCGGAACATCTACAACAATCTGGTGTTCCAAGAAGAAGAACCAGGGGAAATGATTCCTCCAACAGATACAACGGAGTCTGACGTCCCTGAAGACGTCCATAAATCCCAAGACGAGGCAACCTCCTATGCAGGGGGGTGGCACCTCCTCCGATTCCGAACCAGAGGAGAATATTCCTACATACCCCGACAACTTCTCTGTGCAAGGGTATGATTCGGAGGGCACATCTTCTACAGTGCCTTCTACCTCTCCTCACGTGAAGACAGTATTCATGACTGAGAATGATCAAGACGGTCCCAGTGATCGGCAGTGCCTCGACACTCTCGAGGCCAAACTTTATACCTTGGTTAAGTCAGTGGACGAGATCAAGGCGGCCCTATCGGCTCTAAAAGCAAGGACACCTGGTCAAACAAGCTTGGGTCCCGCCGCCAATGCGGACTCAAACAAGACTGTACCAACCCCGGGCGACAATCCACCCGGAGTATCGGCTTCCACTGCTGTAGAAGAGGCCAGGGAGGCGAGAAGAGAAGTCCATGAGCTCCGGGCAATGTTTCATGCCCGAGAAACCTCTCAGGACCTCAGGATACGACAGCCGTATCCCGCTGCAAGGAGAGATGTCCCCTTCCCTCCACGATACAAGCCATTCAATATCAATCCACATGACGGAAAGACCTCTGCAAGCCGGTACATGACCTACTTTGAAGTCACAACAGACCATCTGTCGCATGACGACACCATCCTCACGAGATTGTTTATTGGGGCATTAGAGGGGGTCGCATTCGATTGGTACCGCAACTTGTCGGATAACTGCAACCATTCCTTTGCCAGCTTTAAACATATATTCCTGGAAAGGTTCTACGAGGTGGGACAAGATGTGACAATGTCAACCTCATGGACGTTGTCCAAGGAGAAAAAGAGCTGACGAGGAACTACATTGAGCGGTTTCGTCAAAATGCGATGAAATTGCCCTCCGGTAACCCGGACTCTTCTTTAATTGAGATCTGCCAAAAGAGGCTGCTCCCCACAATCATCCTCTGGATGGGTGAAGATTAATTTAAAGACTGGAAGGCATTCATCATCAGCGCCACTAGCGCAGAAGCAAAATTGAAGAAGGCTCGCCAACTGGGGCTGCATATCTCAGATGGAGAGGATAAGAGCAAACGTCCTAATACTAACAACAACAACAACAACAACGGCAAGTTCCTCAAAAAAATTATGACTAAAAATATCTTCCAACTATCTCTCAGATTGTGTGTTATGTACCCTCTGGTACCGCTGAACTTACACTCTGACCCCAAATCTCCCAGATTGTTGAGTTATGTACCCTCAGGTACCGTTGAATTTACAATCTGACCGCTTCGAGTGGATTCATATCGCATCTCCTAGACAGCAAGTCATGTATGATCATACCTCTGAACTTTCACCCCAAATGCTTTTCCATACCGGAATCTCCTTCAAATCTATTACCCGCACCACCAGTGCGCAGAAGGGTAATAAGTCCATGAAAGTTATCCTAATCTATTACTCGCACCATCGATGTACCAAAGAGTAGTAGGTCCACAAAATATCATTTGAATCTATTTGCTCGCATTTCCATATGCACAAAAGGGCAATAGGTCCACAAAATTCTCCAACGGGAAAAACAACCATGTCCATATTACCTCTGAGTTGTTTTTCCATTCATTACAAACAAATCACCCAATACATAGAACTTCCATGTTGATAACACCTCTGAGTTATTCTGTGTATTCCCATTTGGCCTACTCCTACCATGTCCTCACTACCACTGAGTAGGAAGACTTTGTTTTGACCCATATTTACCACGTCCTCATTACCTCTGAGTAAATATGTTGGTTTTTTCTCCACTTATTATCATTATTCGCATCGCGAGTACACAAAAATGGTAATAAGTCCATAAAAATTATCCTAATCTATTACTCGCACAACATGTGTACCAATGAGTAGTAGATCCATAAAATATCATTCGAATCTATTACTCGCACTACCAGTACACAAAATAGGTAATAGGTCTACAAAATTCCCCAACAGAAAAAACAACTACGTCCATATTACCTCTGAGTTGTTTTCCCGTCCATCACAAACAAACCACCCAATACATAGAACTTCCACGTTGATAGCACCTCTGAGTTGTTCTGTGTATCCTCATTAGGCCCACTCCTACCACGTCCTCATTACCTCTGAGTAGGAAGCTCTACTTTAGACCCATATTTACCACGTCCTCATTACCTCTGAGTAAATATGTTGGTTTTCTCTCCACTTATTATCCGTACTAGTACCGCCAGTATACAAAAAGGATAATAGGTCCACAAATGTCCACTGTTGACCACAAATGCTGTATTAGGTCCTCTAGTACATGCACCCCTTTTTTTCACAATCATATGTTTCTGGAACCCAGTTGTTCCGTAGCATTCAATACCCGTTACGTAGAACTTCCACGGCCATATTACCTCTGAGTTGTTCTATGTATCCTCAACTGAGTCCACTCCCACCACATCCTTATTACCATCAACCCCATATTTACCATGTTCTCACCACCTCTGAGTAAATATGATGATTCCCTCTCTCAACTTATTATCCGTACCTAAAACCAAGGTACGCCAAGGATGATAAGTCCACACAAAATCCCCAGTGGAAGTACCCAAACCTATCACGTCCATGCTACCTCTGATAGGATTGCCACACCAAAACAACTCTACTTTCCATGCTTCTTATTCAAAGTATTCCAAATTTGTAATTTAAAAATATTGAAGGGGGTCTTGTAGAAGCATGAAAAATATTGCTTTTAGTCCCACATCGAAAAGGAGAAGAAGAAAGGGCTCACTCCATTCTATAAATAGAGCCCCCTTGCCTCCTTCGAAAAGGGCACCAACTTCTCTTCCCTCCTTCCAACTTGGACTCTTTCTACTACGCACCTTCGGGTGCTAAGTCAAAGAAGTCTAGGGCAGTATGGGCTCGTCGAGCTCAGTTAACTATCCCAACCTCTGACCACCAGAGCATTCCGCTAACTGTTAAGCGGGCCTCTGATGAAAAGTTATACAGAACCGTCCGTGTCCAGCCCCCGGCGGCAAACGGACAGTGTGGTTCTTCAACTTGGACTCTTTCTACTACGCACCTTCGAGCTCAGTCAGCTGTCCCAACCTCTGACCGTGAGAGCATCCCGCTAACTGTTAAGCGGGCCTTTGATGGAAAGTTGTACAGAACCGTCCGTGTCCAGCCCCCGGCGGTAAACGGACAGGGTGATTCTCAAGAGTCTCCCAACAAAGATCGAGGGCAAGTCCTTTTACTAGCCCCGCATCAGGGAGCAAATAGGATACCTACGCACTCGTGTGCTCGGAATACCGGGCCCACAAAACGAGTGCAAAGGTTGATCGAGATGTCCTTGACTTGCGAGATGTGATCCTTCACAAGCGCAAGAAAAGAAGGGGATTCTCTATGTGGCTCGAAATCAACATGGAGTCTCATGCGGCTCAAAACCCAGAAAGCTCCATGCGGCCCATGAGGATTTTATGCGGCTCAAAAAATCCAGGGAAGCTTCATGCTGCTCAAAACCCAGAAAGCTTCATGCGGCCCAAAAGCAAAGGGGGAACCTTATGCGGTTCAAAATGAGCCTAAACAGCTGGCCATAATTACTCTGACATAAAGGCGACAGCTCTGCCAGAGATGATGGCTCTGACATAAAGACAAGACGTGACATGCTCCTAAAAAGACGAGAAAATCACCATGATATCTGGCACAGTTCACAAATTCCAAAGACAACTCTTTATGCGGATCGCCTATGCGACCTTCATGCGGCTCAGTCATGAGACCACTCTCATGCGGCTCGGTCATGAGACCTCTCTCATGCGGCTCAGTCAAAAGACCACTCTCATGCGGCTCGGCCATGAGACCTCCCTCATGTGACTCAGTCATGAGACCACTCTCATGCGGCTCGGTCATGAGACCTCCCTCATGCGGCTCGGTCATAAGACTACTCTCATGCGGCTCGGTCATGAGACCACTATCATGCGACTCGGTCATGAGACTACTCTCATGCGGCTCGATCATGAGACCTCCCTCATGCGGCTCAGTTATGAGACCACTCTTATGCGGCTCGGTCATGAGACAACTTTTATGCGGCCCGGTCATGAGATACTCTTCATGCGGCTCGACTATGGAACAGTCCTTCATGTGGCTCAGCCAGGATGCATCATTCATGCGGCTCGCCATAGAGTAACAGTTGAGACACATGTTTGCCATAAAATATAAAAGTACAGAATAATTATCGGAGGACTGGACTTTTACTTCACGTTACAAAATCGGTTGTACAAAGAAAGCCTAGGGACGAAAACCTAGGTACAGCAGTCTAAGTACAATTATTTATTTTAGATTCTGGGGGTGACGATAGAGGCTCGGGAAAGCGACGGCCGCTCTGCCTTACTCCTTGGACGATCGGTATACAGTCTTGGCTCCAGAAGATTGCTTGGCGTTGAAGAAATGCTCTCTTTGCTCTCTCTCTGCTTTTTCTCTCCAAGTATTCTGGTGCTCTCTGATCTTGAAAAAAAAGGGTCCTCTCTGCAAGGGAATGGCACCTTGCTATTTATAAGAAGGGAATGCTATCATTAGGGTTTACAATGATTGTCCCTTAAAGTGGTGGCGGCCTGTTGATTGATCAATATGGGCTATTAGTTTTGAGTGTAATGAATCTGGGTCATTAATGTAGATTGTGCCAAATCCTCTCAGTAATTAATGCTGATTGGAATAAATCTCCCTTATGATGATCTGCTGATGTCTGCGAATCTGAATGAATAAGTTTAATTCATTCTTCTGCCACGTGTCCCAGATTATGGGGATTTGACCCAATCTTTGATTGTAATAAATCTGGGAAATTGATTGGCTTTATGACACGTGCCCTGGAAGCCACTGAGGGGATCTGAGCCGCATGAGGATTGAGCCATATAAGGCCGGCCACGTGTCAAGGATATTGGGAAGTGGCCCCCGAACCTTCGCCTCACATGATAATCTGGACCGCATGGACGTAGGTGGCCGTATAACGGGTAACCCCTTCGTGAGCCGCATAGAGATGGTCCTCGTGAGACGCATGGGGGAGCGTCTGCTCGAGCCGCATAGGGCTTTTTCGATCTGGGCCATATAGGGCAACTTCGGCCTGAGCCGCATGGAGGGGTCTCCGCTCGAGCCGCATATGACTGTCCACGTGCCTAGGCTGCATGGCATTTTCTGGATCTCGGGGGATTATGTCAGAGATCTCCTTCGTTTCCCTAGGAGTCTATCATTATGACAGAGTCATAATTACATCATTGTGTCAGGGCTGTCATCTTGTCAGAGCTGTCAGCCGTCAAGACAATTAATGCAGTAGGGGAAGAGTTGCTTGTATGCTATGTGTCCTCTCCTCTGAGCCGCATGGAGATCGCAGAGCCGCGTAGACACGTTGAGCCGCATGGGTCTCTCAGCCGCATGGACTTTCTGAGCCGCATGGTGTTTCCTGGCCGCATGGCTCTTTCTTTATTATTTTCTATGCTTCTACAAGATCCCCTTCAAACTTTTCAATTTGCAAAATTGAAATACTTTGAATAAGAAGCATGGCTATGTGCAAGCTCTTTCTTAGCCGCATATGAGGTCCTAGCCGCATAGATGTCTTGGCCACATGGAAGTTTCAGCCGCATGACCATCTGAGTCGCACAGTTGTTTCAACCGCATAGCCATCTAAATCCGCATAGGCTCTTTGCCACGTCATTGTGCCATGCATGCAAATCTTTTTTGGGCAGGATCCCAAGAGCATAGTCTTTAATTGGCTAGCTTGGCTCAATAGCCGAAGAGTGATCACGTTGTACGAGGCATCGGCCCGTGGTTCTCCTTTCTTCTGTCTATAAATAGAAGGGTATTTAGACGGTCTTCTCTCTTAGACTCTTCTTGACTCAGGTTCCTGTCTTGTTTTCTTCCTCTGATCATTAGACAACGATGGCACCCAGGGCTTCTAAGGCTGTGAAGAAGGCTGTGGCGAAGAGTAAGAAGTCGGCTTCGTCCTCGAGTATCGTGCCCCCCGTTCGTCTTGACGTTCACGTTGCCATCGAAGGTAAGGATTATGTAAATGATTGAGTGCTTGAAACCCTAATAGAGCCTTCTTTGCTGCCTGCTTCGTGTATAAGCCTTTGACGCAAACTTCTCAAACTACATAGTCCGTATACACGTCTCATGACTGAGCCGCATGGGGGTATACCCCATGTCCGAGCCGCATGGGAGTTGTCTTAAATGAGCCGCATGAACCTTTCTGAATGTCTTCTGACTGTTTTTATTTTCTTCGTCTTTGGTTCTTGCAGTATCTCCACCGAATGCTGATATTGCAGTGTCAGAGGAGCCGCAGCCTCCTGTCATCAACCAGGGGTCTTTCTCTATTAAGGAGGAGGTGATGAAAGAAGAACCGGCACCTAAGGGGGATGGCAGCCCTCCAAGTATCGAAACTGCTGAAGGTGGTAACGCTGGGAATTCTGATTCTCCTATTCTGGACGAGGATCTTTCTCAATTGCATCCTTCATATGTGAGGTGGTTGAGGGAATGTTATACGTGCTTCTGTAACTAGGATTAAGGGGCTTCTCGTAGATGTCTATCTTTTGTCTGAAATTTTTGTTTTGTTTCTCTTTTTTCTTGTCTGCATGAAGACTTGCTTGTAGTCGTGTGGATGTAGCCGATTTCTGAATGAATGGAATATATTTGCTTCACTCTTTTGCTTTGTAATAGTCATCTTATTAAGACATTTTGCGTGGACCCATTGCCCCTAACGTACCCTGGTTTTGGATACGGACAACAAGTTAAACAGGAACCAACATACTTACTCAGAGGTACTTTGAGCATGAAGGTTTCTTTGATGGGGGGTACATAGAATAACTCAGAGATAAGGAGGACAAGGAAGTTCTGTGTAGGGGTGATTTGTTTTTGGCAAAAGTGAAACGACTCAGAGGTAATGAGGACATGGCCATTTTGGAAATTTGTGGATCGGTTACCCTTTTTGTGCACTGGGAGTGCGGGTAGTGGATCATAAGGGAGGATCTCTTCCAGAAAGAAAGTTCAGGGGTATGATCATACATGACTTGCTATCTGAAAGAGCGACCGAAATGTGAGTTCAGGGGCACCGGAGGGTACATTACTCGATAATTTTGGAATTTGGAGGTGTGAGTTCAGCGGTACCAGCGGGTACGTGACTCGATAATCTGAAATGTTTGTGGATGTGAGTTCAGCGGTACCAGCGGGTACGTGACTCGATAATCTAGAATTTTGAAATATGAGTTCAGCGGTACCAGCGGGTACGTGACTCGATAATCTGGAATGTTTTTGGATGTGAGTTCAGCGACACCAGCAGGTACATGACTCGATAATCTGGGATGTGTCGTTTAGACATAATATTTCTTCAGGAACTTACCGTTGACGGACAACATGAGCAAGCCTCCGTTTTGCTTGGCGAGGCGGTAAGCACCGTTGGAGAACACAGCCTCGATGATAAATGGACCTTCCCATTTTGGCTGGAACTTGCCGACGGTCTTGTGAGTCATGACCATCGGCCTTCGGACTGCCAGAACGAGATCGCCCACCTGGAATGTCCTAATTTTAACCTTCTTGTTGAAGGCTCCAGAGATGCGTGCTTGGTATAGCTCGATTCGTTGCTAAGCCAATAGGCGCTTTTCATCTAAGGCCTCCAACTCTTGTAGTCGGCGTCGATAGTTATCATCCGTCGTCAATTGATAAGTGAGGGCGATGCGGAGTGAAGGTACGCCCATAAGTATTCACCAAGCTTCTCGTTCCAGTCACGTTTGTTGGACGATACAAACTTCTTGAGTAACTTGATAATGGTTTTGTTGAATGCTTCTGCCAACCCATTTGCTGCTGGATTGTATGGTGTCGAAGCAATATTCTGGATGCGGTGCTTGTCGCAGAACCGATAGAAGGCGTGGCTTGCAAACTGTGGACCATTATCGTGGATGATCCTTCGGAGCAGTCCAAAGCGATAGATGACGTGATGCTTAAGGAAGCTGATCACGTGGGAAGTCTTTACTTCTGCAAGCGGGACAACTTTCTTCCATTTGGAGAAGTAATCTATGATTGCGAGTATGAAATGATGTCCTCGGAAGGAAGATGGAGTAATCGGACCGATGATATCCATCCCCCATGCTTCAAATGGCCAGGACGCCACTGTCGGATGTAGAAATTCGGATGGTTGGTAGATGAAGTCCGCATGGACTTGGCAGGCTTTGCACTTTCTAGCATAGTCTATCGCATCTGCTACCATCGTGGGCCAGTAGTAGCCCATTCGACGAAGACGGTCTTGCAATTTAGGGCCAGGCTGATGGGCCCCGTAGACACCGTCATGAGCTTCTCGTACGGCTTCTTTGGCTTCTGCGTTTGACAGACACCGAAGCAATAATCCTTCATAGGATCGCCGATACAGCATTTTCGTCTCTGTATCGTAGATGAATCTCAGAGAACGCCATCTGATGGAGGTGGCTTCCTTTGGGTTCTCAGGGAGGATATCGTAGACGATGAAGTCAATGAATGGTTGTCTCCAGTCTGGGATATGGTCAATTGTCTGGGCAGAATAACTCGCCCTGAGTTGAACGTTGTTCTTTGGACAGACCAGTTCGTGGCCTATCACATCCACCGATTGTTGAGTATGATTTGGCACTGCTAGGGAAGCGGCCGGACCTGCTAAGGCATCTGCTTAGATATTTCAGAGTCTGGGGACGTGCTCGATGAAGAACCCCTCGAATGACGAGATGATATCGATCGCTATCTGGTGATAGGGGATCATGTCTTTGTGACGAACTTCGTATGAGCCCCGAATCTGAATGACGATTAACTGAGAATCGCCGTATGCTTCAAGATATTCTACCCCCAGCTCCCTTGCAAGTTGGAGGCCAATGACCAAAGTGTTGTACTCGGCCACATTGTTAGAGCAGGGTTCTGTGAGAGAATAAGTACGGTTAATTACCAATCTGGAAGGGGAGACTAGTACCACCCCGACTCCAACGACGATGTTGCCCTTGGGTCTAGTTCTCGAAGCGCCGTCAAAGAACATTCGCCATATGTCATCTTGAGAGGTTGCATGCGAATTGGCGACCTCATCTGGGATTTCTTCATATATTCTGGACGACTCCGAGCCCGGGTGGGCTGCCAAAAAGTCTGCCAGGGCTTGACCTTTAACAGCCTTTTGTGGGACGAAGATCATATGATAGGGGGACAACAATATTGCCCATGTAGCAAGGCGAGAGCTGAGCGCCCCTAGTTTAGGCATGAGGACTCGGAGAGGGTTGACTCGTGAGATCACATGTATTGTTTGTCCAGTGACATAGTGCCGCGTCTTCTGCATGGCGAACGCCAGGGCAAGGCACTCCTTCTCCACAGCGGTGTATCGGTGCTCTGACCCAATCATCATTCGACTGAGGTAATATATGGCTTGCTCATGGCCTTCATCGTTGTTTTGTGCCAGCAGGGCTCCGAGGGAATGATCCATTACTCGTACGTAGAGCAGGAATAGTTTTCCAGCAACCGGGGCCACCAGGACTGGAGGGTTCGACAAATATTCTCTGATGCAGTCAAAGGCCCGCTGACATTCTTCGTCCCATACGAACGAGACGCCTTTCTTCATGAGGTGGGTGAATGGTCGACATCGCCCGGAGAGGTTAGAAATGAACCTCCTAATGTAAGCTAGCCTCCCTTGAAGGCCTCTGAGTTCGCAGAGATTTCTCGGGGGACCCATCTCCATAATTGCCTTTGTCTTCTCAGGGTCTACATGGATACCCTGGGCGGTGATGATGAAACCCAAGAACTTTCCGCTGGATACGCCTAGGAAGGATTTTGTGGGGTTCATTTTCAAATTGTGTGCTCGTATCAGGTCGAATACCGTTCTTAGATCCTGCAGATGGTCTCCCTTACAGCGACTCTTGACGGCGATGTCATCAACATAGCACTCTACCGTCTTGCGTAAGTGGTCTCTGAAGATGATGCTCATGGCTCTTTGATATGTGGCGCCGGCATTCTTTAAACCGAACGGCATGACTGTGTAGCAGTATGTGCCAATTGGTGTTCGGAATAATGTATGCTTTTCATCGTCAGGAGACATGTTGATTTTGTTGTACCCCGAGAAGCTATCCATGAATGACATACGTTCGAAGCCGCATGTGTTGTCAATCATGATGTCTGTAATAGGGAGGGGGAATTCATCTTTGGGGCATGCCTCATTCAGATTGCGGAAGTCGATGCAGATTCGAATCTTCCTATTCTTCTTAAGGACGGGTACTATATTGGCGACCTAGTCGGGATGTTGCTCCTCATGAATGAAGCCGCTGGCTATCAGTTTGTTGACTTCGTCTTCGATCGCATCCATGATGCCCGGGCGGAAGCGTCGTTGTTATTGCTTGACTAGTTTTGCGTCCGGCCGAATATTGAGTTTATGAAGAGCAATATCAGGATTTAACCCCGGCATGTCTTCATAGCTCCAGGCGAACACATCAATATATTCTTTGACAAGCTCCAGCAGCGATTATCGCTCTTCGTCTGTTAGGCTTTTACTGACGAAGATCGGTTTTGGAGAAGATTCGCTATCGAGATCCACTTGTATGACCACATCTTCAGTAGGAGGTTCTCTCTGTTCGAACCGCTTTTTCCATTGTGCATCCAGCTGTTGGGCCCACGGCTCTAGCTCAAGAATTTCAGGGATGTCTTCATCTTCTTCATAAGCGTCGGCAAATGCCATATTGACTGACAAGACCTGCCTGAATATGTCTCCGATGCTGGTATCAGAGTCAAGTTGGTGAACCGGTCGAATGTGAATGCCAGTCACATTCTTCATCTGAACTCTAAGGGGTCGTCGTGGGTGTTACATACCCTAACCCACATCGGGTCTTGCTATAGTAGTCCCGTGGTTTGCCAGCCAGGACCGGTGGCTTCAAAGGTAATCCCCGTCCAGTACCATAGTTCAAACCTGGCATCGTCTCCAAATCATATCCCTGTTTTTTGCATGAGGTATTTGGATTGGGGACTATAAAGATACAGAGGCAGTCTTCCGGTGTCTGGCCCAAGGTTGACTTCTTCTATGGTGAAGGATGCGGATCGTCCTTTCGGCCGAACATGATTGGATGGTCCCCTCCCTCGATTATACGGTAAGCGTCTTCTACTGGAGTAAACTGGATCGCGGTGTACACATTTGTCACCTGTGTGTGTAGGTGAGTGCCTATACCATGTTCCATGGCATACATTGTACAAAGCTTATTAAGCTCGAGGTAGTTCAAAGATAGCCCTTTATTGATGAAGTAAGGTATCTTTTCTAGGGGGATTACATCATCTGCAGAGGGAACATCAGTGTGGGCAGCCACATACTTGGCTAGCTCCAGTTCCTCTTCGGCTACCCCCTGCATAAACGAAGATTGAGAGGACAACCTGGGCAGCTTGATCGTCAGAGGTTCCGCTGGTGGAGCAGAGCGCGGAGTTGTTGACAGACTAGCGACCCCCAACTTGGTACTCGATGCTGGGCGGGGAGTGGTTGGTTCGCTAGAAGTTCCAGACCTTGTATCGGGGTGACGACCCTTCTTGGGAAGGCGTATCGTCATTGGCTTATCGGAGGGATTGAGCTTCTCCGTTTGCAGCTGGCCGACTCTTGGCAGCCTGATTGTCAGTGGCTCTGCTGTGGGTCTTGGTACTTGGCCAGACCTTGGCAGCCGGATTATCATCTGCTCTTCTTATGCTGAGAAGTTGATTGCGTCCTTACGTAGAGTGGCTGTAAGGGGCACGAACTTGCCAGGTTTACGAGCTTGGAGGTGGATCGTCAGAGGTTCTTCTGATCCTGTGGATGTCTCGGTACGAGCTTGCACATTTCCTTCCTCAATGTGTCTCTTCGACTTTTCGTATAGGCAGGAATCTGAGTAGTAGGATTCGACCCCTTTGAAGGGATCGATATCAGCAAATTCCGTCCTCACGAAGCTGTGTTTGTCGACATATATGAAGCACTGGTGCAGCGTGGAAGACACGATCATATAATCGTGTATCCACGGGCGTCCCAAGAGGATATTGTATGAAGTGTCTGCATCTATGACGTAGCAGGTGACTTCGGATTGGAGATCGCCAATTTGACACTTCAGACGAATCTTCCCAATTGGGTAGCTCATGCCAGAATTAAAACCGCTGATGGCGGTGATTGTAGGCATCAGGCGATACATTGGGATACGGAGATGATGTAGCAGACCCTTCGGGATAATGCTTATGGAAGAACCAGGATCAATGTGCATCCGATCCACCTTTACGTCGTCGATATATCCAGTGTAGTATAATGGACGATCGTACAGGTTGGTTTTGATGAGCATGTCCTAAGGAGTGAAGACAATGTTGGGCATCGCTCCCGTGCAGGCGTTGTCTTGGAGATCTGCAGGCGAGTTTTCTCCCGTGAGGTTGACCTGAGCCAGGTATGCGTCGGCATTTTGGAGTGCATCGCTCAAAGCCGCACGAACATCCTTGGAGAGTCTCAAAAGCTCGTATATTAACAACTTGGCCGGTGTGTTGGCCAATTGCGCTAAGATGTCGAAGTTGTAGGGCTTCTCCAGCCCTTGTGATGCCTCTTTTCGAAGGGATTTGTCAAAGCGAGTCTTCCTCGGCCTAGGCTTGTCGGCAGTCGGAGGCTGAGCCAGTCCCGGAGCATCAGTTGCAGCGGGCTGATGATCTTCAACCGGGTTGTCAGCCACCGGTTGGGATTGTGCCCCAGACCGCGTAACTACAGCTGTAGCTTCTTCGATATCTGTCGAGATTGTGCAACAGGACCTGACTTTTTCACTCTTCTTCTTGCGAATGGAAGATGGTGTGGGCTGAGTCACTTCTGATACCAAGTCTGGATGGACCCACATGACCGCCTCTCGTGATGTGGTGAGGGGTACTAGACCAGCAGCCTGATCTCGGGGAGGCGGAAGATTAGCAATCTCCATTGTCGCCAGAGGGATGGGGACCACGTCGTCTTGAGTTTCCGTCGGAGGGAAGCTGCCGAGTTATACTGACACCATATTGGCTGCCACGGTTACCTCTTCGAAATCGATGGCCAGTGCGTTCGAATCGATGAGATTTTGGATGTACCGTTTTAGTTGGTAGCAGTCGTGTGTGGCATGGTAGAGGAAGCTGAATTCTGTCTCCTTGTATGAGCATGTCCAAGATGGGCTTGATGTGACCGTCTTCGAAAGAGTAAGTGATATGCGGCCATTGTTTGTCTGTCGGCTTTGGCTCAGGTTTCTGTGATGTGTCGGCCACCATAGCCTGCTTACCCCTACTGTCCCGATTGTTGGAGGGGCTACCCCCATTGTCGTTGTTAGGACGCTTGCCCTTGTTCTCTCCGTCCGAGATCTGCAATCCCAATTGGCGAGCCTTCTTCAATCGTTCTTCGGCGCTTGTGGCGCTGATGATGAACGTCTTCCAGTCCTTGAATTGACTTTCGCCCATCTAGAGACTGATTGTTAGGAGCAATCTCTTTTGGCAAATTTCGTTCAAAGAGGAATCGGGATTTCCAGATGGCAGCTTCATTGCGGTTTGGCGAAACCGCTCGATATAGTTTCTTGTCAGCTCCTTCTCCCCTTGGACGACGTCCATGAGGGTGGACATTGTGATGTCTTGACTTACTTCGTAGAATCTCTCCAAGAACATGCACTTGAAGCCGGCAAAGGAGTGGATGCAGTTGTCTGGCAGGTTGCGATACCAATCGAAGGCGACCCCTTCCAATGCCTCGATGAATAATCGTATGAGAATGGCATCGTCATGGGGTAGATGGTCGGTGGTAACCTCGAAGTAGGTGATGTACCGACTTGCTGAGGTCTTGCCATCATAAGGATTGATATTGAACGGCTTATATCTTGGCGGGAAGGGGACATCCCTCCATGCAACAGGGTATGGTTGCCGTATTCTGAGGTCTTGAGAATTTTCTCGAGCGTGAAACATGGCTCGGAGCTCTTGGACCTCTCTTCTCGCTTCGCGGGCTTCGTCCACAACGGTGGGGGCCGTTGTTTCAGGAGGATCGTTGCCTGGGTTCGGTGCCATCGAATTCGAGTCCGTATTGACCGCAGGTCCCATGCTTGTTTGGCCAGGCGTCCCTCCTTGCAGAGTTGGAAGGGCCGCTTTGATCTCGTCCACAGACTTGACCAAGGCAAGCAATATGGCTTCGAGAGTGTCGATGCGTTGGCGATCGCTGAAACCACCTTGGCTGCTGTCTGTCATGAATACCGTCTTCACATGAGGAGAGATGGACGGAGCGGTGGAGGAAGCGCCCTCCGAATCATACCCATGTAGTGAGAAGTCGTCGGGGTATGTGGGAATGTTCTCCTCTGGTTCAGACTCAGAAGGAACAATACCCCTAGTCTTCGAGTTCGCCTCGTCTTGGGAGTTGTGGACGTCCTCGGAGACGTCGGGGTTTGCTGCGTCTGATGGGAGAGTTGTTTCCCCTGGCTCATCTTCTTGGAACATCGAATTGTTGTGGAGGTTCGGAGGAGTGCTACCCCCAGTCCAAACAACCCCCTGCGTTGTGGATGACGAATCTCCTACTGTAGCAGATTTTGTCTTAGAGCGGGTGCCTTGGAAAACTCCGGTGGTAGGCACCCGTTTAGACGACAGTCTTTTAGAAGTGGTTGAAATCTTCGGGCTGGGGACATTCGTCTTCCTCCTTCTTTCATCAGCGGGGACTTTTCGAGCAGAGTTACAGGAGACGACAGGAAGTGCCTCGTCTTCTGAAGACAGCTGTTGCAGTCTTTGAAAGACGGACTGCCGGTCTTCTCGCACCATCGCGTTATTGCAGCAGCAGTTGACTATGACTTGGGTACAGTGACGTCCGTGAAAGGACTTTTCGCACCCCGATGCATTTTCTCTTTTCTTGCATTTGTGGAGGATAGCCTCACGCAAGTCAGATGGGTCTGGATCGACCATGCTTGCTTCCTGGATTTTGGGAGACTTTTGCGCACCTCTCTGTCCGTTTGCCGTTGGAGGCTGGACTCGAGTGGTTCTGTACAACTTCCCATCTGATGCCCGCATAACAGTATGCGGGACGCTCAGATGATCAGAGACAGGATAAGCGGACCGAGCGTGCCAAACTCGCGCTGCCCTAGACTTCTTCGCTCTAGTACGTAAAGGTACATAGTAGGAAGAGTCTAGGTGATGCTGGAGAGAGTCAGACATTTCTTCTTGGGAGCACAAGAGATTAGGACCATAAGACAGGCGGTCGAAGACAGAGCCGCGCGGGGTAGGCGTCATGCAGCCGTCCTCAACAATCTTCATGCGGCTGGCAGACGTAGCCGCATAGGCTTTCTTCATGCGGCTGGGGGTCTCAGCCGCATGAGTTTTCTTCATGCGGCTGGATGATCTGGACGCATAGACTTTCTTCATGCAGCTGGATGATTCACCCGCATGAGCCTCCTGCATGTGGTTGGCAGATTTGGACACAGGAGTGCTCGGCTTCTTCTTGGGGCGCATAGAGTCGCTCTTTGTCCCTGCAAGTCCAGCATCGTAGTACTTTCCTCTGCCGGACTTGGGGACAGCAGAGTGCTCTACGGCTCAAAGTGGAGCCGTATGAGAGTCGCCTTCGCCGTCTTGGGTAGCAGAGAGTATCCCGTCCAGAGCTTGTGGAGGAGCAAACAATTTTGGCCTCCACTCACAGCGAGCTTTCTTTGTGCGGGTTAGCTTCTGGATCGGGCCGGCACTTCCTTCAGAGAGCATTTCTTCAAACGCCTGTTGGTCGAAATGGACGACCATCTTCTGTTGTGTGCAGCCAAGCTTGGCTGCATCCGGCTGCGTCACCAACTCCTCAGCCGTGGAGAAGTTTGTCCCCAGCAGAGTCGCCTTTGTGTTTGCCATGAAATATAAAAGAGCAGAACAATTATCGGAGGACTGGACTTTTACTTCACGTTACAAACTCGTTTGTACAAAGAAAGCCTAGGGACAAAAACCTAGGTACAGCAGTCTAAGTACAATTGTTTATTTTAGATTCTGGGGGGTGACGATAGAGGCTCGGAAAAGCGACGGCCGCTCTGTCTTACTCCTTGGACGATCGGTATGCAGCCTTGGCTCCAGAAGATTGCTTAGTGTTGAAGAAATGCTCTCTTTGCTCTCTCTCTCTGCTTTTTCTTTACAAGTATTCTACTGCTCTCTGATCTCAAAAAAAAGGGTCCTCTCTGCAAGGGAATGGCACCTTGCTATTTATAAGAAGGGAATGCTATTATTAGGGTTTACAATGATTGTCCCTTAAAGTGGCGGCGGCCTGTTGACTGATCAATTTGGGCCATTAATTTTGAGTGTAATGAATCTGGGCCATTAATGTAGATTGTGCCAAATCCTCTCAGTAATTAATGCTGATTAGAATAAATCTCCCTTATGATGATCTGCTGATGTCTGCGAATCTGAATGAATAAGTTTAATTCATTCTTCTGCCACGTGTCCCAGATTATGGGGATTTGACCCAATCTTTGATTGTAGTAAATCTGGAAAATTGATTGGCTTTATGACACGTGCCCTGGGAGCCACTGAGCGGATCTGAGCCACATGAGGATTGAGCCGCATAAGCCCGACCACGTATCAAGGATGTTGGGAAGTGGCCCCCGAACCTTCGCCTCACATGATAATCTGGACCACATGGACGTAGGTGGCCGTATAACGGGTAACCCCTTCGTGAGCCGCATAGAGATGGTCCTCGTGAGCCGCATGGGGGAGCGTCTGCTCGAGCCGCATAGGGCTATTTCGATCTGGGCCGCATAGGACAACTTCGGCCTGAGCCGCATGGGGGGGTCTCCGCTCGAGCCGCATATGACTGTCCACGTGCCTAGGCTGCATGGCATTTTCTGGAACTCAGGGGATTATGTCAAAGATCTCCTTCGTTTCCCTAGGAGTCTGTCATTATGACAGAGTCATAATTACATCCTTGTGTCAAGGCTGTCATCTTGTCAGAGCTGTCAGCCGTCAAGGCAATTAATGTAGTAGGAAAAGAGTTGCTTGTATGCTATATGTCCTCTCCTCTAAGCCGCATGGAGATCGCAGAGCCGCATAGACACGTTGAGCCGCATGGATCTCTCAGCCGTATGGACTTTCTGAGCCATATGGTGTTTCCTGGCCGCATGGCTCTTTTTTTATTATTTTCCATTCTTCTACAACACGTGGCAGGAATTGACCAAGTCTTAACAGTTTGGATTTATTACAACAAACAGAACATGATCAATCTTAACCAATCCCCAGCTGCCCACTTCTAGAGGCACAGTTACAAGGATGTGGCCTAAAATTAGCCACATGGCAGTATACCCCATTACTCATGAATTTCTATAAATAACAAGGTGCTATTCCCTTGTACACACACAAAGACATTCAGAGAGAGATAACATTTCTTCGCTGGAGCCGAGGTTGCGTTCGTTCATCCAAGGAGTAAGACAGAGTTGATAGTACTTTCCCGAGCCTCTACCATCATCCTCTAGAATCAAAACTAAACAATTGTACTTAGATTGCTTTTCCTAGGTTTTGTTTCTAGGCTCTCTTTTGTACAAGCGAGTTAGTAATTGTTAGTTAAAGTTCAGTCCTCCTATAAAATTGTTCTGTTCTACGACAATCAATGGCAAACACGGGGCACGCTGGAGCGCCGCCCACCACAGCCAAAAGCCGCCGTGCGCGCACAACCCACGTTCAGGTCGCACAAACTCGTTTCAGGTACCCGACTTCCCCATCTCGTATCTTTGTGCACGCTGGATCAAATTGTGATCCATAAATTTTTATGGATAGCCGATATGACCCTCTAAGTGTCCCATTAAATAGATATTCCAATACCAAACCCTGCTGTTTGGAAATTCGACGCAAAGTTGTCGAAAAACTACGTTTAAATAATCATATTTAGGTTCCCGGATCACTATTTTTGGAGGCAATTTCTCGTCGATCCATCGACCGATTCAAAAATCTGTTTGAAAGGACTTGTAGAAAACCTATAGGCTTTGTGAACCATCTTTCGGTTCCTATTTTTGTGGAAAGTATGTTTCGAAAACTGATTTCCAAAATCAGGAAAAATAACGTTCCGAAAACCCAAATTTCAGAAAATATTTTCCGATAAGGCGTACGTCCCGTCAAACTGGGGCACTTGGTCGCAACCCGTAGGCATCGAAAAGCACGTACGGATGTTGCAGACGTGTGGGATTTGACGAAACTTGATTTTGCTGCGTGTGCGCGACGAAATCAGTACATATCCGTCGAGATACCCCGTTTCGATCCTTTTGTAAATTTGCCTATTTTTTGTACACGTTCGTCGAATTGAGACGAAACTTGCGCCAACAGGACCGGAACATTTTTTTGGTCTTGTACGCCATGTTTTGTCCGATTCTGAAAAGGTTGACCGGAATGCTATTTTAGCAGGCCCGTAACCCGATCCAACGGGCAAAATTGTGCACGGCCCACCGGAATCCAACTTTGGACATACGGTTGTGTTCGACTCATCAAATCGAACCCGTAGACATATAGTTTGATGACTTTAGAGACCGTAGATATGGCACATTTTTTGTTGCAAAACGGGTACAACGACGGACATCGTTTTAGCCCAAAATTACTATTTTGCCCCTGTATCCAGAATTGGACTTATGGGTAGACTATCCTAGCTAACTTGACCATTTTGAACACGTTGGTATTATCTGTTTCAACATTCGGAGGCAATTGCACGAGTTGACCCTTCGAGGCTCATTGAGTGGCAGTATTAATTCCTCAGTTCAGAACCAAGCGAGTACATTCTCTGATGATTTTCCATTCATAATATTTACTATGTTTCTTGTATTTAGTGTAAATATTCATGACTCTTGACACATTGGTCAAACGAATTGGTATTTTACGGATCCCGTCATGAGTTGTTATTCCTTGTTTATCTTGGTGTACCTTGTGCAAGCCTTGTTGTAGTTCTTGTGCAATGTACGGACACCAATTCTCGAAAAGACTTGCTACCTTCTCTTAGAATCCCGTGTCGTAACGAGCCAAGGTTGGAACAACTATATCAGTCAGGGGTAGGGGAATATTTAGTCTAGACATGTGATCAATACCCACCTTGTGTATTGTATAGATCCTTGTGAGTGTTAATCATACACTTCACGTATGATTAACTAGGCCAGTAGACCTTGTGCATGTTCCCAAGCCGGCCACATGTCAAGGCTAATATTCACTCATATAGATAGTTGTTCTTGGTTCTTGTACATGACATGTTCAGATATCTTCATTCTTGCTCTAGTTTACTGCTTTACCCTTACCATGCTACTTTCATGTATATTCTATTTTACTCGTGTTTATTCTCTCTATTTACTGTTACATAGCACTTGTCATTTATTAGGAACTGTTGTTGGAAATGTGCTTGTTCCAATCCTGACTGGATATGTTGACAAAATTTTACATATTATGGCGAGGACGAGTGTCCTACCTACTACGGTCCTCATAACATAGTGGATGTAGACCAGGAGACCCTAGTCCAATAGGGGTTAGTGCCAGCTAAGGAGGCTCTGGCAGTGACTCAGTCGGACTAGAATTTGACTGGACTTTGTCTCCAGCTTTTATATTAGACATTATGTTATTTCAGACTTGATTTATTATGTTGTGATTCACTCCGGACTTGTGTTAGATACTTTGCACTCTAAGTTATCTCTATCTCATCTTTATCTTTATTCATGCCATTTATTCTTCCTGCTAGATTGTGATTGAGTTTATATGTATTTATTATATCCTCCATTCGAAGATGACAAGTAAATGTACATTATTAGATAGTAGACCTACAGTGTACTATGCCGTTTCCACGACGTAGGCTGGGCGCTGTTACGCACTTGTGCCCTTACATTGGGTGCGGGTCGTGACACATTTTTATGGTGGCCCATGCAGGTCAGCAGTCGCAACTAGTGCGATGTCGTAGTGGCGCTCGACTTAGAGTGTTGTTACGAGCCTGCTGTATATACATTAGACATAGGCTATAGGTTAAGGATACTCAATCACAAAGAGGAAAAACTTCTAAATTCATTGCTCTATACAACTGTCCTTCTAATATTGATTTCTGCACTCTAACTGTCCTCCTTTGAGATAATCCATCTTGTGCCATATTGACTTCTTCTTTCGATCTGTCTTCAGGATGGCGAAGACTACATCTCATCAGTCGGGACCCGCGAATACTGAGAGGTCTGCTACGTCCCGCGGACCGGATCCATTTGCATCTACTACAGTCGGAGTATCTGCAGCAGCATTAGGGGGCGCTCCTCCGCCAGTTACGATGACCATTCCTAAGGTCGATGCGGTTGCTTCTACCCCAGTACCAGGGGCTATGACGGGAGCAGTCACTGGTGTTCTTCCTCCTTCTACATAGAGGAGTCCTCCATCTATTGCTGGGGATCTACCTCCTCCGTCTCCACTGCCTACCGATATGGGAAAGATGTTTGCCTTCTTTCGGGAGATGATGGAGGCCCAGTGGGCCCAATTTGAGACGATTCAGCAGAGGCAGGCAGACACGATGCGTCAGAGCATGGAGGATGCCTACTATCTCACTCTAGCAGAAGTTGAGCAATGAGCTCCAGCTCAGGGAGAGCAGCCGAGGCCGGGCAACATCCAAGACTTTAAGAAATTAGGGCCTCAGGATTTCAAGGAGACCGAGGGCATTGTCTATGCAGATGACTGGCTTGAGAATATCGAGCGTATCATGAGGGTTTTTCGTCTCGCAGATGACCTGAAGGTCAAGGCGGTTGGACTCCAGCTGTTAGACATCGCCCATACTTGGTTCAGGAACGAGCCGGCTCTAGCTGGAGTGGGCCACACCTGGGCGGAGTTCAAGGACTTATTTCAGAAGACGTTCTTCTCCCCCACAGACAAGATAGATCTGGCGAGGTAGTTTCAGAACCTCCAGCAGGGAGGCATGTCTATTGAGGAGTACGCTGTAGAGTTTGGCAGGCTGAGCTGATATGCAGAGTACATGGTGTGGGACCCAAAGATCAGGGCGAGCCGCTTCAGAGAGGGGCTGTCTTGGGATGTGAAGATCCTCATTCCCTCTTTTTACTCGATGTATGTTGAGATCCTTGTGGAGGCACGCAAGGTGGAGCGAGAGTTGGGCCTAAAGCCCAAGAGGGATCGTGACTTCTTTTTGGGGGCTACTAGCAGTGCGGGGGCTGCTAAGCGTCCTCAGCTCCAGCACCGTTCTTTCCAGGCACTACAGCAGCTTCAGACTCCAGCTAAGGTGCCCATTCAGCAGACGTCACAGTAGTAGCAGAGGTAGGTGCAGCACATCCCTCAGTGCTACTTCTGCAAGAAGCCTGGACATATTTAGGAGGTTTGCAGGAAGAAGCTGGGGGTGTGTCTCTATTGTGGTGCTGCAGGCCATCAGTTGAGGGAGTGTCCTACGAACCCTCGTAGGGCAGTCCAGGGAGCAGGTGCAGCTCCGGGAGCACCAGCGAAACCACCTGCAACACAGCCGAGGGGTCCACCACTTCCGACCCAGCAGCAGTGATTTGCTCAGCACCAGCAGCAGAGGAGTGCTCAGGACAAAGCATTTGCTTTGGCTGTTGAGGAGGCCGAGCCCATCGGCGATGTCATAGCAGGTTCTGTTCTTCTTGATTCTATTCCAGCTTTAGCTTTATTCGATAGTGGTGCATCCCATAGCTTTATATCTGTATCTTTTGCTCTCAAGCATCATATACCTGCTGAACCTTTAGGTAGGACTTGCAAGATCATGACCGGGGGAGGTATTATCCTGGTCGGTGATGTTTGCAAGGGGCGGACTGTTCCATTGGAAGGTCGGGAATTAAGTACGTGTTTGCTCGTAATGCCACTTCCGAGCTACGATATTGTACTCGGGATGGATTAGTTGAGTAGGTACTTTGCTAGCATAGATTATAGAGGAGGTAGGGTTGTGTTCAGTCCTCCAGGGGAGCCAGTATTTGAGATTGCTAGGGAAGCAGTAGGACATACTGATAGTGCTATTTGTGGAGCTATGGTGGAAGATAAGGAGCTGCCTCATCCCTTGATTGCGAAGTTTATGGATGTCTTTCTAGACGAGTTGCCGGGGATGCCGCCGGACAGGGATATTGAGTTCTCTATAGACTTGGTGCCGGGTGTAGAGCGTATCTCACAACATGTTTATAGAGTGAACCAAAGCGAGTTGAAGGAGCTGAAGAAGCAAGTAGATGAGTTATAGGACAAAGGATTCATCAGGTGCGGTTCTTCACCTTGGGGTGCTCCGGTATTGTTCGTATCGAAGAAGGATGGATCGGTGCGTATGTGCATCGATTACAGGGTACTGACCAACCTTACTATCAAGAACAAATACTCGCTGTCGAGGATCGATGACTTATTTGATCAGTTGAGCGACGCGAAGGTATTTTCAAAGATAGACTTGAGGTCTAGATATCATTAGCTAAAGGTGAAGAAGACATTCCGAAGACTGCTTTATAGACTCGTTATGGCCAGTATGAGTTCACTGTCATGCTGTTTGTGTTGACTAATGCCCCGACAGTGTTCATGACCTTGATGAACAAGGTATTCCATCAGTACCTTGACAAGTTCATGGTGGTCTTCATCGATGACATTCTTATTTATTCGAAGACGACAGAAGAGCACAAGGAGCATCTGAGGATTGTATTGGAGACTCTCAGAAGAGAGCAGTTGTATGGAAAGCTGTCGAAGTACGAATTCTTCTTGGATTGAGTAGAGTTTTTGGGCTACGTCGTATCTGGGGATGGGATTTTAGTGGTTCCGAAGAAGATCCCAGCAGTGGAGTCCTTGTCTACACCGAGCTCAACTGTAGAGGTTCGAAGTTTTCTGGGTCTGGCAGGCTATTTTAGGAAGTTCGTACAAGATTTTTCCAGGATTGTTGAGCCAATGACCCGACTCACCAGGAAGGACGTAAAGTTTGTTTGGTCCGAGGAGTGCCAGACCGCCTTTGAGGAGTTGAAGAAGAGATTGACATCGGCTCCTATTCTGACGTTGCCATCTGGGTCCGAAGGATTCACGATTTACGGTGATGCTTCGGGGTTTGGGATGCGTTCTTCAACAGCATGGGAAGGTGATTGCTTATGCATCCAGGCAGTTATGCCCATATGAGAAGAACTACCTGACTCATGACTTGGAGTTGGCAGCAGTCATTTTTAGTTTGAAGCTGTGGAGACACTATCTGTACGGAGAGCGCATGGAGATCTTCACTGACCACAAGAGCTTGAAGTATGTGTTTACACAGAAGGAGCTGAATATGAGACAGGGGCGATGGTTAGAGCTGATGAAGGATTTTGATATATCCTTACAGTACCATCCAGGAAAGGCCAACGTGGTTGCCAAAGCTTTGAGCAGGTATCTGGTAGCTATGTGTTTGACGATGGACCGTCACCTTTTGGCAGATTTAGAGAGTTTGGACATTGAGGGTATACTACCTGGGATCGAAGAGCTGATGTGGGGCTTACAGATACATTCTGAGATGATGGACAAGATCAGAGCAGCACAGTTTGAGGATGAAGCTCTTAGGGTCATCAAGGAGCAGGTACAGACAGGATTATTGGATGATTTCTCTATCGCCAAGGATGGGACGCTGAGTCATGGTACCAGATTGTGCATGCCGAGCGGAGAGCTTCGAAAGGAGGTTCTTCAGGAGGCGTACCGTTTTCAATACATTATGCATCATGCGCCAACAAATGTGTAGAGAATTAAGACAGCACGTTTGGTGGTATGGTATGAAAGCGCGAGGTGTCTTAGTTTGTATCTAGATGCTTGGTGTGCCAACAGGTGAAAGCCGAGAGACAGAGGCCAGAAGGTCTACTACAGCCACTACCTATTCCAGAGTGGAAGTGGAAGCATATCACTATGTACTTTGTGTCGGGACTTCCGTGTTCTCCAGGAAGGAAAGACGCGATATGGGTCATCGTTGATATATTGACCAAATCGGCCCACTTTTTGTCTTTCAAAGTGGCTTTATCTATGAAGAAGCTGGCAGAGATGTACGTGCGACAGATAGTCAGATTGCACGGGATTCCAGTGAGCATTGTCTCGGATCGGGATAGTCATTTTACTTCCCACTTCTGGAGGAGTTTGTAGGCTAGCTTGGGCACTCAGCTCAAGTTTAGTACCGCATATCACCCCCAGACAGATGAACAGTCGGATAGGACCATCCAGACACTCGAGGATATGCTTCGTACCTGTGTTATGGATTACGGAGGATCGTGGGAGGACCATCTTCATTTGGTAGAGTTTGCTTACAACACCAGTTACCAAGCCAGTATAGAGATGTCACCATTTGAGGCTCTATAAGGACGAAGGTGTCGTACTCCCTTGTCATGGGACGATATCGGCGAGAGAATTTTGCTTGGCCTTCAGATGATTATGGATGCAGCTGAGAAGGTCAGGTTGATCAAGGATAGACTTCGGGTGGCTCAAGATAGACAGCGGCATTGGGCAGATAGCCATCGGAGACCTTTGGAGTTTGAGGTATAGTTTAGATTGTTTTAGTGTTTTAGTCTGATTATGATTGTTTGTTTTAGATCGAGTTTTAAGTTCGTGCTTTGTGCTAGGTTGGTGAGCTTGTGTTTCTACGGATTTCTCCAACACGGGGCACTTTTCGCTTTGGCCGGGGCGGAAAGCTTAGTACGCGATTCATCGGACCTTTCCGTATTATGGAGAAGGTCGGTGCAGTGGCATACCGACTAGAGTTACCGCCTACGCTCAAGAGAGTGCACAACGTGTTCCATTTGTCACAGCTGAGATGGTACATGGCAGATCCTAGCCATGTATTAGATCATTCTGCGATAGAGGTGGGGCCTACTCTCCATTATCCAGAGCAGCCTGTGGAGATTCTGGATCGTCGGGAGAAGGTGCTCCGGAACCAGGTCATTCCTTTCGTTTGAGTTGTATGGAGGCATCACTCTCCCAGTGGGTCTACCTGGGAGAGCGAAGACGACATGCGGGAGCGTTTTCCTTATCTCTTCGAGCCTTGAGGTATTGCTCTTTTGTTTTCTTTTTTGTGTTCTTGTGCTAGTTTGTTCTAATTTCGAGGACGAAATTAATTTAAGGGGGTAGATTTGTCACCCTCACTTTCCTAAATAGATTTTCCAATACCAAACCCTGTTGTTCAAAAATTTGACGCAAAGATGTCGAAAAACACATTTAAATGAACAAATTTAGGTTCCTGGATTACTGTTTTTGGAGGCAATTTCTCGCCGATCCTTCGACCGATTCAAAAATCCATTTGAAGGGACTTGTAGACAGACTATAGGGCTCTGTGAACCATCTTTTGGTTCCTATTTTTATGGACAGTATGTTTCGAAAAATGATTTCCAAAGTCAAGAAAAATAGCGTTCCGAAAACCCGAATTTCAGGAAATATTTTCTGATACGGCGTGTGTCCCGTTAAACCGGGCCACTTGGTCGCAAACCGTAGGCATCAAAAAGCACGTACAGATGTTTCGGACGTGTGGGATTCGACGGAACTTGATTTTGCTGCGTGTGCGCAACGAAATCAGTGCGTATCCGTCGATATACCCCGTTTCGACCCTTTTGCAAATTTGCCAATTACTTTGTGCACGTTCGTCGAATCGAGACGAAACTTGTGCCAACAGGGCTGGGATATTTTTTTGGTCATGTACGCCAAGTTTGGTCCGATTCTGAAAAGGTTGACCGGAACACTTTTTTGGCGGGCCCGCGACCCGATCCAACGGACGAAATTATGCACGGCCCACCGGAATCCAACTTTGGACATACGGTTGGGTTAGTCTCATCAAACCAGACTCGTAGACATATAGTTTGACGACTTTAGAGACCATAGATATTTTACATTTTTTGGTGCAAAGCGGGTCCAACGGCGGATATCATTTTGGCCCAAAATTACCGTTTTACCCCTGTGTCCAGAACACGTTGGTATTGTCTGTTTCATCATTAGGAGGCTATTGCACAAGCTGACCCTATGAAACTCATTGAGTGGCAGTATTGATTCCTCAGTTCAGAACCAGGCGAGTACATTCTCTGATGATTTTCTATTCATGATATTTACTATGTTTCATGTATTTTGTGTAGATATTCATGACTATCGACACATTGGTCACATGGATTGGTATTTCACGAATACCGTCTTGAGTTGTTATTCCTTGTTTATCTTGGTGTACCTTGTGCAAGCCTTGTTGTAGTTCTTGTGCAATGTACAGACCGATTCTCGAGAAGACTTTCTACCTTCTCTTAGAATCCCGTGTCGTAACAAATCATGGTTGGATCTATATATCAGTCGGGGGCGGGGCAATATTTAGTCTAGACATGTGGTCAATACCCACCTTGTGCATTGTATAGATCCTTGTTAATGTTAATCATACACTTCACGTGTGATTAACCAAGCCAGTATACCTTATGCAAGTTCCCAAGCCGGCCACATGTCAAGGCTAATATTCACTCACATAGACAGTTGTTCTTGATTCTTGTACATGACATGTTCAGATATCTTCATTCTTGATCTAGTTTACTGCTTTACCCTTGCCATGCTACTTTCATGTATATTCTATTTTACTCGTATTTATTCTCTCTATTTACTGTTACATAGCATTTGTCATTTATTGGGAACTGTTGTTGGAAATGTGCCTGTTCCAATTCTGACTGGATATGTTGACAAAACTTTTACAAATTATGGCGAGGACGAGTGTCCTACCTACTACGGTCGTCATGACGTAGTGGGCGTAGACTTGGAGACCATAGTCCAGCAGGGGTTAGTGCCAGCTGAGGAGGCTCTAGCATTGATTGAGTCAGACTAGGATTTGACTGGATTTTGTCTCCAGCTTTTATATTATACATTATGTTATTTCAGACTTGATTTATTATGTTCTGATTCACTCTGTACTTGTGTTAGATACTTTGCACTCTGAGTTATCTTTAGCTCATCTTTACCTTTATTCGTGCCATTTATTCTTCATGCTAGATTGTGATTGAGTTTATATGTATTTATTATATCCTCCATTCGGAGATGACAGGTTAATGTACATTATCAGATAGTAGACCTACAGCGTACTAGACCGTTTCCACGACGTAGGCGGGGCGCTGTTACGTACTTGTTTCCTTACATTGGGTGCGGGTCGTGATAAAACGATTAAGGAAGAACATGACCGACTGCGCATTTGAAGTCCTCGGAGATATCCCTCTGGCACCTACTACTAGCGTGCCCCTTCGGGTGTCAAACCGTCCGTCGGTTAGGGCCGAGACTACTATACCGTCAGAAGTGTTGGCCCATTGTAACCCCCGTTTTCGAATTTTTAAAATTTTATTTGTTTTATTTTAATTTTAAATATTGGGTTAGAAATATATATATATTTATATTTGAATTTCTACGAAAGAAATCTAGAATATTTTCGATTGACAAAAGTTCTACCAAGTTATATTTTTCAAAAAAAAGATTTTGTTTTATGGAAATATTTTAAACTATTTTAAGAATTAAAATAATAGTTTGAATTATTCTTTTTTTAGCGAAGAAAACTATAGCTATACTATTTTAGGTAAGACTGTACTTAATTATAAAAATATATATGTGTATATTATTGATAATATTAAATATCCTTTTAAATTATTATTTTAATTAAGATTTGATCTATTTTGTTTGCCTTAACTAATAAAAATTATGGATTATAGTTTTGATAAATAAATTCTATTATTATATTATTTTTTATTTATGGAGAGATAATTCATAACTTATTTGATTTATTAAATATCAATTATTTTGAATTTACAAAGTACTATATATTATTTGTAAATTATTATGATAATTAATTTATGGAGTAAAAGATTCATCAATATATATTTAATGGATTTAAATCTCTAGAAGGATTTAATCCATAATTTTAATCCTTCCCTCATTAGGAACATTCATCCCTATAAAAAGGGAGGCTCCCCTCTATTTTTCTCGTATCAAGCCAAAACCCCACCATTAACCCAAAATCATTAGGCAGCCATCATCAACAGCACCCTCGTTCCCCTATATTCCAACCTCTCTCCGACCTTAGATCCGTCAACCTCTTCATGTACACTGCCGAGATTGACCGCCATCAGCTCGACCATAATCTCCTCATAACCTTCGCCTCCAGCCAACACATACCACCACTAACAACAAACCCAACTTCCCGACCACAATCATCACCATCAGCTAAATATTCCACCACACCATCATCATCGTGTCGTCGTGTCCGTTTCCAACACATCTGCCCATTCTAATTGCAATATTACAAATTCCTCGTGTCCAATACCCAGAACACGATCAACTTCTCTGTGTCCAAATAATTCGGACAAGAAACCATCAAAAATCAAAACAGAGTAAAACCCTAAACCTAACTCTAATTATAATTTGGCCAGAGAAGCCACTGCCACGACACCGTCCCCGCAGCACCGAGCCCTCGACGAGAGCTCCATTTCTTCCCCGACCGCCCATCTCTTCGACCCACGATAGCCCAGTCATCACCACTATCCCGACTCAACGACTACCTGATTTTCTTCCTGTCACACACAGTTTCCTACCCAACAACACCAACACCACAAGGAAAAAAATGTCGCCTTCATCGCACGACGACCATTGGACCCAGCACCGCTGCACCTCTAGCGTCGACCGAGACTCCTCGCCGTACGCCGATTCGACCAACCTGAACCCCGACGAGCGCTCCCTGCCCTCCCATCATTCCCTTCTTCCGATGACCTCTGTGCCTTCCCGGACCCGACGGTCGTTCCGACAACCCCCATCGTCCCGCGCACGAGCCTCCAGCGTGTCCTCTCTCCCGCTCTACACTTCCCGCTGCTCCCTCTCCCTTTGGCGACTTCCTCCATCGCGGGCCGACCATCGACGCCGATCGCGTCCCCTCCGGTGAGCCGAGCTCCTCCACTTTAGCCGCGGCCATAACTGGCAAGGCTTCCTGCGGCGCTCGCCTCTCCGTGAGCTGCGCCGCCAGCGCGAGCACCTCGTCCGCCGCAGTCGGCCGACGAATCCTCCTCCACTATTTTCCCCTCTTCCTCGCCTCGCCGGAACCTCTTCCCGACCACACCGTCCTCTCTCTCAGTCTCCCGATCCCTTTTTCCTTTTTTACTTCCTTTGAGAAGATCAGACCCCTCTCTCCCTCTCACTTTTAACTCTCTGATCCCTTTCCAAGGGAACAGAACAGTCAGCTGTACATTATTTATATTATTTGTATTATTTGTATTTTATTATTTTATCTTGTAATGATAAAGTATGTATTTATGTATATATGTTAGTGTATATACATGTATATATATATATACAATAAATTTCTTACTGCTAATATTACTATTTCATATTAATTGTTCTGTTATTAATTACTATCATTACTAATCTCATTGGTTTAACTAATATTTTGGAGTTTTAGTTTCATTAGGGTTTTATCTTAAATATTTTACTAAAAATTGTTGTATTGGCTTTAACTATAAAGATAATTAGCTTGGCCCTTACATGTAATTTCAAAATCGGGTTTAAAATCTTAAATTGTTATTGTTATATATTTGTGGTAGTTTAAACTAAGTTTTGACCCAATATATATTATTATGATATTTGGTGGTTTTTTAAGATATGACTTTTGATTTAAAATATTTTGTTAATTTAACTATGAGTTTTTGCATAAAATAAGATTTTCTATATTTTCAAGTGTTTATTTATAAAATTTGGAATAAAATAAAAACATAATTTTTTAATTATATTGGATTTCCAAATATAGCTTTCAAATACAATAACTATTTCCAAAATATTTATTTATGTATAAAACTTCTTCGATTATTTATTCTTGTCCATGACTAAATCGAATCACTCCAATCTTCTTTGCAAATGTCGAACTTCTTTATATCGTTCCTAGCTAACTTGACTATTCCAGACTTAATGGAATAGTTTGTCCCATCAACTGAGATCATCTTGCATAGTTTTGACTTATGTAACAATTTTTGTGCTGACATGATTATATCGCTCAAGTCAACTCCAAATTAACCGAGGTAAGTACTTGTTGACGCTTTCATGTGCATTTACTTTATATTGTTATATTTCACTTATATATGATATTTTCGTGTCTTGACTGTTTACACACACGAGAGTTGAGTGATTGAATATTATTCATGTTTTCTATTGTTATCGTGATCGTTCTCGTGACAGTATTTTCATGATTGTGAGGTATTGATATTGGAGGGGTACAATTACTAGTCAAGTGGACGAAGACAAGATTGTATTGTTGGCAACTTTTTCGTTTACAGGGGCGGGCCTTATAATCTCATCGTTCGCCCAAGCCGTCCATGTGTATGAATGTTGTACTTCCCATGACACGTGCACTACGAGTGTTTATATGAGTCTCTTTACTTTTCATGCTTGTTACTTTCCTTATCAGTTTCTTCCATCCCATGATTTCTTGTTCATATTGTTCATTATTTCTATTGATCATTGTTTCACTTGTTTAGTGTTATATTGCTTTATATTGTATATGTATTTGTATTGTGATGGCTAGACTTGTACTTGTTCTAATCCTGACTGGATAAATTTTTTTTAGCTGACAGATTCTTGATGACTGTTCTCGATGACGTGCTCTCTTGCTTTGTGTTGATTCAGGTGGAGCTAAAGGTATCTTGGAGGCCAACCATAGATTCTAGCTAGAATAATCACATGTAGCAGATTTGTATCGAAAATCAAATTGTATGAATTATTAGATTTGTACATTAAATAATTATTGTGAATGAATAAAGAAGATATGATTTTCTTGTATTTGAGATTTATATTGAGCCCAGACAGCGTACTACCGTTGATACCGCGGCGTAGGCTGGACTTAGCCACGTACTCGGATCCCGAAAAGTGAGAGCGGGTCGTGACAAGTTTTTATAGTAGCCCATGCAGGTCCGTTTTCGCAAAATTATGCGAACTCGTGGTAGTACCTAACCTAGTCATACTACTGCGAGCCTGCGATTAGGGAATGCTCATTCACAATTATGATGTATTTGATTTTTAGATAATGACTACGACTAGGAATAATAGGAAAGCCCTAACTAGATTTGACTGCTTGGGTAGCTAAGGTTGCTTCATATGCTATAGGATTAAATTAGGAATTTTATATGAGGATTAATTTTGTGTTTTCTTGTGATGGTACGATTAAAGGTGGGTAGATTTGTCAATTGATAAAATGGATCTTCACGGTTAATCATTATTGAATATTAGAGTTATTAAATATTTGGAAAGATTTATGTTGTGGCTAATAAAATATTTTGATTTGATGAATTTGGAGAATCATTGAATCATAAATATTGAG
>JANAVB010043417.1:7919911-8117411 GCA_029216955.1 Iris pallida
GCCTCCGGAGGACGCCCCCGTCTCCCTCCCTTCCCCCGTCCCCGTCCTCCCTCCCCTCTTCCCCCTGCCCGTGCCCATCCTGGTCGGTCTCCTTCGCTGGAGCCCACCCGGCTCCGGGCGCCGCGCCCGGACCCATCCCCGCCGGTCGTCCCGCCGGTGCAACCGCTTCGGTCAACGCGCTAGGGGGGGCCCGAGGCTCCTCGAGCCGTGTGCCACCCCCCCATCAATGCCTCGGGCAGTTCGCCCGCCTAGGGCCACGCGTCCATTCCTTCGGGATGAGCGACTGGCTTCCCGCTAAACTCTTGGGCCGTATGCCCATTTGGGCTTAGCCCCACAACTTCGTTTATTTGAAATTTTGAAATTCAGTTTTGAATTTCAAATTTTCAGTTTTGTTATTTCGTTATTTCGTAATTTTGGGACCCGAAATTTTAGAATTTCGGCTTAGAACCTTGTTAATTTCCTACCTTGTCTATCAGGGCCCCTTTTGTGTTTGTCGGCTCTGCACCTCTTTGTAACGCTCTTTGCGACCCCCCCTTTATTTCAATAAAATTGTCTTTGTTGGAAATATATATATATATATATATATATATATATATATATATATATATATATATATATATATATATATATATATATATATATATATATATACAATAAATTTCTTACTGCTAATATTAGTATTTCAAATTAATTGTTCTGTTATTAATTATTATTATCACTAATCTCATTGGTTTAACTAATATTTTGGAGTTTTAGTTTCATTAGTGTTTTATCTTAAATATTTTACCAAAAATTGTAGTATTGGCTTTAACTAAAAAGATATTTAGCTTGGCCCTTACATGTAATTTCAAAATCGGGTTTAAAATCTTAAATTATTATTGTCATATATTTGTGGCAGTCTAAACTAAGTTTTGACCCAATCTATATTATTATGATATTTGGTGGTATTTTAAGATATGACTTTTGATTTAATATATTTTGTTAATTAAGTTATGAGTTTTGGCATAAAACATGATTTCCTCTATTTTCAAGTGTTTATTTATAAATTTTGGAATAAATCAAAACCATAATTTTTTTATTATATTGGATTTCCAAATATAGCTTTCAAATACAATAACTATTTTCAAAAATATTTATTTATATATAAAACATCTTCGATTATTTATTCTTTGTCCATGACTAAATCGAATCATTCTTATCTTCTTTGCAAATGTCCAACTTCTTTATATCGTTCCTAGCTAACTCGACTATTCCAGACTCAATGGAATAGTCCGTCCCATCAACTGAGATCATCTTGTATAAATTTGACTTCTGTGTCTATTTTTGTGCCGACATGATCATATCGCTCAAGTCAACTCCAAATTAACCGAGGCAAGTACTTGTTGACGCTTTCATGTGCATTTACTTTATATTGTTAAGTTTCACTTATACATGATATTTTTGGGTCTTGATTGTTTACACACGCGAAAGTTGAGTGATTGACTATTGTTCATGTTTTCTATTATTATCGTGATTGTTCTCGTGATCGTGTTTTTATGATTGTGAGGTATTGATATTAGAGGAGAACAATTACTAGGCACGTGGACAAAGCCAAGATTGTATTGTTGGCAACTCTTCCGTTTACGGGGGCGTGCCTTATAACCTCATCATTAACCCAAGCCGTCCATGTGTAGGAACGTTATACTTCTCACGACACGTGCACTACGAGTGTTTATATGAGTCTCTTTACTTTTCATGCTTGTTACTTTCCTTAACATTTTCTTCCATCCCATGATTTCTTGTTCATATTGTTCATTGTTTCCATTTATCATTGTTTCACATGTTTAGTGTTATATTGCTTTATATTATATTTGTATTGTGATGGCTAGACTTGTACTTGTTCCAATCCTGACTGGATATATTTTTTTTCAGCTGACAGATTCTTGATGACTATTCTCGATGACTTACTCTCTTGCTTTGGGTTCCTTCGATGGAGTTAAAGGTATCTTGGAGGCCAACCATGGATTCTAGCTAGAACAATCATATGTAGCGGGTTGTATCGAAAATAAAATTGTATGAATTATTAGATTTGTACATTAAATAATTACTGTGAATGAGCAAGAAAGGTATGATTTTCTTATATTTGAGATTTATATTGAGCCTAGATAGCGTACTACCGCCAATACCGCGGTGTAGGCTGGACTTGGCCACGTACTCATATCCCGAAAAGCGGGGAGCGGGTCGTGACACCCATTGTCTAGTGATCATACCTGATTTTGATAATCAACAATGACTTAAGTCGATACGCGAAATATATGAACGACTAATGTTTTAGGTTATTGAAATCAATATCAAAAGAATGTACTACATCTACAAACAAGCTTTTAAGTCATCACCCAAAAGCGATCTGTACCGGAATCAATATCGAGTCAAGTTTTACATTTCTTTGTATTTTTATCTTTATTGAGTCTAGGATATGAAATGTAAAATTGATCGGATATTACTGGCTTAGGTTAACTCTAGTCCACCTTTCCAAAAAGCTTACCTATATATCAAAACTCTACAGATCCAAAAAGTCCTAAATATATATATATATATATATATATATATATATATATATATATATATATATGCAATTTGGTCAATTCCATTCTGGTTCTGAAATAACATAACTCTGGCAGAACTCTGACCGAGTTCGGTCTGAGTTCTGACCTAGTTCGGTCCGAGTTCTGACCGATTTCGGCCAACCTAAGTTTGAATTTCAGTTGCCTCCAAATTTGCATCCAACGTTTGTTTGCGAGATCTTAGCATCCGAACTCTGCCTGAACTCTGCCCGAGTTTGGTGAGGAAAAATACCTATAAATAGATAAGAATTTTTCATTTCTAATCATTCATTCACTCTTCTCTCTATCAATCCTTTAACGTGTTTTTCAGTTATCTAAAGCTTTCACATTCTACCTATACATCTCTTAACCAAAGCCAGTAACATCGTGTTCAATTTAAAGTCTTTGGTTTGCAGAGTTGTAAAGAGGTTACAAGTTTAGAAAATATCTCAGTTTTTGGAATCGGTCGTGCGCTCGTCACCAAGCACGGTGTTGTGAAGTCGGTCATGCACTTGTCACCAAGCATGGTGTTGTAAAAAGAATGCAAGCTATCATTTAGCTTGTGAATAGTAGGTTAACAGTGGGCAAGAGTACTCGCGACTGGATTAGTCCTCTCAGAGGAAACCAGTATATATCGCGGTGTTCACTGAGTTTGATCTTCTATCTCTTACTGTTATTTAAATTATTGTCTGTTTATTCCTGCCATAGATTATAATTGTTAAATTTTTAATTGGTGATTATTTTTGCTGCACTCACACACATTCTATTCAACCCCCTCTAGAGGTGCTCAACGATCCTATAATTGGTATCAGAGCAAGTTGTATTCTAATATAACAACCCTAGAGAGCATATGGCAGCCGTAAAATCAATATTCAATGGTGAAGGGCAATCCACAAATAGACTCCCACTATTTGATTCAACAAACTACACATATTGGAAAACACAAATGACTTTCTTTCTAAAGTCTTTTGACTTTGATCTTTGGTCTATAGTTGTTGAGGGTTATTAGAAATCGACACCTATAGTGATTGAGGGTTTACTTATAGACAAGCCACATGACAAATACACAGATAAAAAAAATTCAAAGGCTAGTCTAGATGCACGTGCCATCAATGCACTATTCTGTACAGTTGACAAAACGGTGTTCAATTGAGTTTCTACCAGTACTACATCTCATGACATTTGGAGACTTCTTGAGGTAACCCATAAGGGTACTTCCCAAGTAAAAGAATCCAAAATCAGCAGACTAACACAGGAATATGAATCTTTTAAGATGAACCCAGTGAGTTAATTACACAGATATTTACTCGTTTCCTTGATATTACTAATCCTTTGCAATCTGTTGGTAAGGATTACAGTGATCGTAAGAGGATCAAAAAAGTGCTACGTGCTCTAACCAAGAATTGGAACCCAAAGGCTACTACAATTATTGAAGGAAACGATCTCACCATCATGACTCTGGAGACACTTATGGGCAAGCTGATGACCCATGAGCTGGACCTACAAGAATTTGAAGAAGCGACCCCTAAAGAAAAATCGATCGCCTTCAAAGCACAAGCCAAAAGAGTTGCATGTAAAGATTCTGACGAAGAATCATCCAGTAGTGATGAGCAAGCCCTGCTAGTAAAGAACATCAGGAAATTCTTAAAGTTTGAGAGATCAAACCGAAGAAAGAAAGACGTCCATGAAAGAAATGAAGAAGAAACAATATGCTTTAGATGCAAGAAATCAAGACATATGAAGAAGGACTATCTACGGTCAAAGAAAGCAGTCCATATGATAGATCAAGATCAATCAAGAAAGCTACAACTGTTTAAAAGTATGCAAATACAAGCATCTGGCACGAAAGTGATGCCAGTGAATCAGAGGAAGAGGACAGACCATACTATACTGCTAATATTTATCTTATGGCATTCGATAAGGTATCAGCTAACCCTCTATATGATGACTTTACTTTCGATGAGTTAGAAAATATTTTTATCGAACTACTAGAAGAACACAAAAATGTGTTAGACAAGTATAAGCAAATCTCGCAAAGAGGTTAAGGAATGCACAACCGAAGTAGTAAGATTGTCTAATCTTCTCAAAGATATTAGAGAGACATCTACTACCAGTAACACGGATGAGATAGACAAGCTTAAGGTAGACTATCATGAGGCTATCCTCACCATTGAAAAGAAAGAAAGAGACAATATCAAGATACAAGAGCTTTATGATATAGAGAAGAAGAGGCACTTAGTCACATAGCAAAGACTCGCTGATATGACTGCTAGATATAAGAAATCTTGTGCGGTCTCTAAAAAGTTAGAGATCAAGTTAGGCAAGATGGTTATTCATGTGACACAGCCTAAGGTTAATCCTAATGCTAAGCATACAACTAAGAGGACTAATCCACATAAAACACGTAAGCAATACGTTAATCACAATCATGCTTTCACTTCTAGGTTTTCAAAGAAACAACAGCTTGTCAATACAGAAACAAAGAGCACTTTTTTAAAACTCACTTGCACGTACTGTGGTACTCACGGTCACATATCATAGTATTATCTAGCAAGAAAGCTTGTTGACAATCAAAAACTTTTTTGGAGACCTAAGACTAATCAAAGTGGACCCTTCAAGAAATAGTTACCAAAGGATTCATCTACTCGTGTTATAGGTGGACCCTCCATCCTCTCATGCTAGAAGCACATAGATTCTCGATAGCTGATGTTTGCAGCATATGACTGGTGACGCATCTTTATTCGCTACGCTATCGATGAAGAAAGAATGATACGTCTCCTTCAAAAACAACTTGAGAGGTGACATAACTGGAAATAGCACTGTTGGTATGTCTCCTTTCCCAATAATAAAAGATATTTGTCTAGTAACGGAGTTGAAACATAACCTACTGAGCATAAGCCATTTGACAGATAATGGTTATGGCATCAACTTTATAAAAGACAAATGTACTAAATATGAAATGACATATGTTAATCCCATATATGAAAGGATTAGAGAAGACAATATCTATGTTTTCTTTCTAGATACTAAAATTGCAGGAATACGTCTAGTAGCAAATCAAGATGAAAGCTGGCTATGGCACATGAGGCTAGGACATGCTAATATGGATGCTATCTCACGACTATGCACCAAAAAGATGGTAAAAATGACTCCCTGAGATCACATTTAAGAGAGACATGGTATGTGAGGCCTGTGAAAAGAACAAGGCAACTAGGTCTACTTTTAAATCCATCAACGTTGTAAGTACCTCTAGACCCTTGTAGTTAATTCATATAGATTTATTTGGTCCTAGTAGAGTCGCTAGTCTTGGCGGTAAACTCTATACCTTTGTTATTGTGGATGATTTCTTTCATTTTACACGGGTTTACTTTTTTATCAAACAAAAGTGAAGCAATTTTTGAATTTTAGATATTTTGTAAAAAGTAACAAAACAAAAAATGCTTCATAATTACTCGTATTCGAAGTGATCATGGTGGCGAATTCGTAAATGCTGATTTCAAAAAGTTTTATGATTATAGTGGATATTACCACAAGTTTTCTTGTCCTAGAACTTCCCAACAAAATGGTGTTGTGTAATAGAAGAATCGTACTCTAAGCGAGATGGCTAGAGTCATGCTGAATTAGTATAATCTTCCTAAATAATTTTGGGCAGAAGCTGTTAGTATAGCCTATCATATTTTAAATAGGGTTTTAATTCGACATATATGAAGAAAACACCATATGAGCTTTGGTTTGAAAGGATTCCAAATATTTCTTATTTTAAAGTTTTTGGATGTTGCTATTTTATCCTGAACAACAAGGACAACTTGGAAAAGTTCGACTCTAAAGCAGATAAAGGGATATTTCTCGGATAAGTTGTTAAGAGTAAAAGATATAGAGTTTTTAATAAAAGATCTATGATTGTTGAAGAATCCATTAATATTACTTTTGATGAGCTCAATATTCACAAATCTAGTGACAGTGGTGATGAAGATGCACCGGTTAAATCCAATTCATCCAAAGATACTGCTACCAGAGAGAGCCCTGTGGAAGATCTAACAAAGAGATTCAAATCTTAAAAATTCTTGCCAGATCATTCAGAGACGCTCATCATAGATGATTTATCAAAATGTATAAGTAGACGTTCTTCTAATAAAGATACTAATATAGTAGCTAATGTAGCTTTTATGTCACAAGTAGAACCTAAGACAGTAGCAGATGCTTTTAGTAATGAATTTTGAATTGATGTCATGCAAGAGAAACTTAATTAATTTAAAAGAAACCAAGTTTGGGAAATTGTTCCTGAACCTACTTGTCAATCGAAAATTGATACCAAATGGGTGTTCCGAAATAAACTAAGTGAGGATGGGCAAGTTCTACGCAACAAAGCACGTCTAGTGGCACAAGATTATAATCAAGAAGAAGGTATTGATTATGACGAGACATATGCTCCTGTTGCTAGACTAGAAGTTATTCGCATATTTTGTGCATTTGCATGTTTTCAATATTTCAAATTATTTCAAATGGACGTAAAAAGTAAATTTTTAAATGGATTTTTAAAAGAAGGTTTTTGTCAAACAACCCCCTGGCTTTGAAGATTTTCAAAAATTTGATCACGTCTTCAAACTTAGAAAAACACTCTATGGACTCAAACAAGCACCTCGTGCTTGGTATGAACACCTAAGTGCCTTTCTACTTGAAAATGGCTTTTTTAAAAGGAAGAGTTGATACCACTTTATTTATCAAATCTTCAGATGATAAAATTCTTCTTGTGCAAATTTATGTAGATGACATAATATTCGGCTCTACTAATGAAAAACTCTGTCAAGAATTTTCTAAGTATATGCAGAGTGAGTTTGAGATGAGTATGATGGGAGAACTGAACTGCTTCCTAGGACTTCAGATCAAACAACACTCACAGGGAACATTCATCAACCAAGCTAAGTATACGAAGGATTTACTGAAGAAGTACGACTTCGACAACGTAAAGCCTTTCGGAACTCCAATGACTACATCAACCAGGCTTGACATTGATGAAAGTGACAAACCAGTCGACCAGCGTAAGTATCGAGGTATGATTGGTAGTTTATTATATTTAACTGCTAGTTACCTTAATATCATGTTTAGCGCTTACATCTGTGCAAGATATCAAGCTAATCCTAAGGTACACATATGCGCCCTTAAGCATATCTTCTGATACCTTAAGAGAACTTTTGTAGTCTGCTTGTGGTATCCCATAACCACATCTTTTGACCTAATTGGTTATTCAGATGATAATTTTGCAGGATACAAAGTAGACCGTAAAAGTACCAGCGGTACGTGTTATTTTCTAGGAAAAGTTTTAGTTTCCTGGTTTAGAAAGAAGCAAAATTATATAGCGCTATCAACGACTAAGGCGGAGTATATCATTGTAGGACGTTGTTGTGCTCAAATTTTATGGATAAAGCAAACCCTAGAAGACTACAATCTACACTACATGAAGATTCTTATATTATTTGATAATGTAACGCCCCAGTCCCAAAATACTTGGGACTAAGTACGTGGACATGCCAGCTGCATACATACGAAGAATACTCCAATATATGAAAACTTCGTATGTATCCATAAGCTGTAAAATGCAGTAAACCAAGACAACTAAATCTCATCCACCAAATAAGAGAATATTAATATGAATCAACTATGAACTTTATCATTTATACATGTAGACGGACGGAGACAAATCTACTACCAACTAATTAAAATAAAAAAAAATATATAAGGAAAAGATCGATAAAATAGCAAGATAAACCAAGAGCAATCATCTTCGAAGGATTGGAGGAGATCACGACCATGGCTAGAACACCTGCAAAAAGTCGTAAAGCACACACCTCAAGAGATAACCAGGTCCTCAGAGGGACGTAACAAGATACATAAAGAATATGCCACATAACTGAATATATATAATATGTCATAAATCACAAGCTCTGGCAAGGCCAAAAAGTCGCATGCTCGACCTGAACAGAGTTTTGAAATCTTCCCAAAGAACCTGGGGTGCTGCTAACTGGGGCTCCTCACGGTACCAAGCTCTGGCAAGGTCGAAAAGTCGCATGCTCGCAACTTTCACCTTCAAGTTATCAGGAATCCTCGCCATCTTAAGCGTCCGCTCCGCATTTTCCAGCCACTCATCCACATAAACAATCCTTTCGTGGCCCTAAAAATCCATCGAACAGAGGTTCGGGTAGTCCCTGGCGGTCCCCGGTCTCTGTGCTGCTGGTGCTGAAGGTGCTACCGGTGCTGGTGCTGTCGGCTCTCGAGTCCTTAGTGCATCAACAACTGTAGCTCTGAACTGTGCAGCCTGGTGGTTCTGGGCCTCAATAAACTGCTGGAACATGGCCATCACCTGGGCGCCGTCAAACATCATAGTCGGGGGCAACGGAGGAAAGATAGGAGGCGGTGGCGGAAGCTGCTCTATTGGAGCGTCTGATTCAGACTGTCCCGAACTGCCTGCAACTCCAGGCTGATCTGCGGTCTTCCTCGTAGTGACCATCCTGCAATAGAAAGAAAACTTTGTTGATTGACAAACCCTAAAACCTAAAAATAAATAATGTTTTTATAATATCACTGCACCTGATATACCTGATATAACCTTATTTCCCGGCTTTTCCTATATTGTGATCAAGTTTCCTTAGTTTAATCAAGTCTCCCAATAGTACACTAAGACCTAGGTACCATTAGGATACACCTACATGGGACACCACTAAAAACATGTCACGACCCGCTCCCGAATAATCGGACACGAGTCGGACATGCCCAGCCTTCGTCGTTAGACACGATGAAGTAAGCTGTACCAATATCTAGGGAAAACTATAAATCCAAATAAGAATGAATGTAAACCACCGCATCTAATATCGAATCCCAGAATCAAATACAAGTCTAAGAGTTATTACAATTCCAGCAAATATAAGTAAACTGATGTCTCTAATACAAGTCCAGATAAAACTAAAAGGAAAAGTGCTAGGCTTCCTCAGCCTCTAAGTCCTGAGCAACATCAACTGGCACATAGGTGCCTCCAGGCTCCTGCCCGTAATAAGTGCCACAGATAGCCTCTAACTCACCTGCAACATATCATAGTCAAGAGCGGAGCTAAGTATATCCAAGGATATGAAAATGAACATCATGGTATGAAAAAGAATACAAGAAAATATAGAAATACGAGAAATGAGAACATGACATGAAACCTGAACATGAATACTGAATAGTAAATACAGGTAACATGAAATGAGTCCTGAACATGAAATACACAATAAACCTGAAGTGTGCAATATATCGAAATAAATCTAGAGTATGTGATCGGCTTGGGTAGATTCAGGGAACATGAAATGGTATGGCTTCGGTCCCACGTGTACGATGCGGGGCCTAAGCTATTCACATGAATAGTAACTCGAGTTTGATCACACATCTATAGTATTTTCCCTCCCAAACACAAGTAAACTCAAGAAAACATGATACAAGACAATCTCGTGAAATATCGTGTCAACCAGAATACACAATAATGAATATACAAGACATGAAGAAATAGACAAGTCTGAGGAGTATACTTGCCTTGCTCAGGGTGATCAAGTGGAAGTAGTAATGCTGGATATCCTCCTGATCATAGGTACAATTTAATTTAATTAACAGGTTACTAACTACATTGATTTAAAGACTAAACTCTAGGTTAACAAACTATAGTTAATAAATACTAAAGCTCATAATTATTTGGTTCAACTCTGTAATTAACATTGTTCCATTCACTACAACAAAAATACCTTTTAATGACGGCTAAAAAGCGTCATTAATTGCAAACCATGACGCTTTTTTTTCTCAGTCCAAGCGTTATGAAATCGAGTGTTATAAATATTTTTAAAAGCATTATAGATAATTCATCGAAAACCGTCATTAATAGGTTGAATTTCTGCTACGTTTTATTTTCAAAGCGTTATGGATAGTTATGAAAAACCGCTGTATATGGTCGTTGTATCATATTTATAACGGCTCTATACTTCATGTTATACATTCCAAACGTTGCTCAATTCAATTCGAAAACAACCACTTTGAACCATATTCACAACAAAGTATTGAAATGTAATATATAGTACCATTCTCCATTTTATTATCTCATAATAGAGTATTTTAGCTATCATTCTACATTTCTCCATTTCATTATATACATCTTCTCAAAATATATAGAGTATCCAATATAGAGTACACTTTAGCTACATCAAAACTATCGACATCAAAAATCTCACAGATACTGTAGCGAAGATGTACACTTATAACGCTTCAACTTGGTCACATGAAGACTGTCCATAGCACATGTACGTATAGCAAAACCCTGAAAAAGAAAGCAAAATCCTCACTTTTAGAGTCTGTCAATTATAGAGTCTGTGATTTATATCGAAAAACCGAGAGTATCAGAGTACTCTAATAAAAACCGAAACCGACAAATAAAGTAAAACATCTAGGCATGGCATAGTGGACGTAGTCCAAAAATCAACGATGCAGGCATGCTAATGGAGATGTCATTCCCGAAATAGAAATACTCCCAACTAATATATACCCGCATGTGATTTATATCGAAAAGCTTCCAACAAAAACACCCATAGTACCAAGTTAAACCCATCATACATAATAGATACCAACCAACAATTTTAATCCAAATAGCAAAACATCTCCTACAGCAAAGAAATCTTTCCCAACCGAACATGTATAATAGGGAAAACCTAAACCAACATCCCACAACAAGTATAGGAAGGAGACCCCAAGCAACAATTTATACAAGAAATTCAAACCAACAATGCATGCATCACAAATAATTCCAACAGCAGCTAGGTAACCCGAAACCGAAAATGATCCAACAGCAAATAAAGAACCGAACATGATCTAAAGATCATTCCCTCTTCACAAACAAAGACAATCGTAGGATCGTCAAGCCAAAATCGAACCCAACACGTATCAGTCGATCGAAACCCTTTTTATGTAGGGATCGAGATCCAACAACATCATCGACAAACAAAATAAACCCAAAAACTGAAATCAATCAAGCGTTTAGAATTTATACCCCAGAATTTGGGGTCAAAATTCGAAGGGAGCCTTCGGACTCGGCTCGCAGGCACGCACAGCGCCTCGCCGGGTCGCGGCTGCAACTATGGAGAGGCTACATCATCGACACGAAGGTATCCTCACATCCGTGTCCAGTATCGACTTGTACAAACACGAGCTTACCTGCACCCAGAATGAACAACCCAACAGTACCAACATACAAACTATGACAACGACAAGAAACGAAATGAGATATATAAGATGTCTCAGATAAGGATCAATCATCATCTGCTGTACTAGCGTGCCATAACACGTATAGGACACGTCCCGACACGGAGCCAGTGTATCCGATACGATCTGCAACGCTTTGTTTCATTTGGTCGAACGACCAACACCAAGAATATCAGAGTACTCTAATAAAAACCAAAACCGACAAATAAAGTAAAACATCCAGGCATGGCATAGTGGACGTGGTCCCAAAATCAACGACGCATGCATGCTAATGGAGATGTCAATCCCGAAATAGAAATACTCCCAACTAATATATACCCGTATGTGATTTATATCGAAAAGCTCCCAACAAAAACACCCACAGTACGAAGTTAAACCCATCATGCATAATAGATACCCAACCAACAATTTTAATCCAAATTGCAAAGCATCTCCTACAGCAAAAGAAATCTTTCCCAACCCAACATGTATAATAAGGAAAACCTAAACCAACATCCCACAGCAAGTATAGGAAGGAGAACCCAAGCAACAATTTATACAAGAAACCCAAACCAACAATGCATGCATCACAAATAATTCCAACAGCAGCTAGGTAACCCGAAATCGAAAATGATCCAACAGCAAGTAGAGAACCGAACATGATCTAAAGATGATTTCCGCTTCACAAACAAAGACAATCGTAGGATCGTCAAGCCAAAATCGAACCCAACACGTATCAGTCGATCGAAACCCTTTTTATGTAGGAATCGAGATCCAACAACATCATCGACAAAAAAAATAAACCCAAAAACTGAAATCAATCAAGAGTTTAGAATTTATACCCCAGAATTTGGTATCGAAATCCGAAAGAAGCCTTCGAACTCGGCTCGCTGGCACGCACAGCACCTCGCCGGGTCACGACTGCAACTGTGGAGAGGCTACATCATCGACACGAAGGTATCCTCACATCCGTGTCCAGTATTAACTCGTACAAACACGAGCGTATCTGTACCCAGAATGAACAACCCAACAGTACCAACATACAAACTAAGACCAACGACAAGAAATGGAGTGAGATATATAAGATGTCTCAGATAAGGATCAATCATCATCTGCTGTACTAGCGTGCCATAACACGTATAGGACACGTCCCGACAAGGAGCCAGTGTATCCGATACGATCTGCAATGCTTTTGTTCATTTGGTAGAACGACCATCACCAAGAGTATCAGAGTACTCTAATAAAAACCGAAACCGACAAATAAAGTAAAACATCTAGGCATGGCATAGTGGACGTAGTCCCAAAATCAATGATGCAGGCATGCTAATGGAGATGTCATTCTCGAAATAGAAATACTTCCAACTAATATATACCCGCATGTGATTTATATCGAAAAGCTCCCAACAAAAATATCCACAGTACCAAGTTAAACCCATCATGCATAATAGATACCCAACCAACAATTTTAATCCAAATAGCAAAATATCTTCTACAGCAAAGAAATCTTTCCCAACCCAACAAGTATAATAAGGAAAACCTAAACCAACATCCCACAGCAAGTATAGGAAGGAGAACCCAAGCAACAATTTATACAAGAAACCCAAACCAACAATACATGCATCATAAATAATTCCAACAGTAGCTAGGTAACCCGAAACCAAAAATGATCCAACAGCAAGTAAAGAACCGAACATGAACTAAAGATCATTCGTGCTTCACAAACAAAGACAATCGTAGGATCGTTAAGCCAAAATCAAACCCAACACGTATCAGTCGATCAAAACCCTTTTTATGTAGGGATCGAGATCCAACAACATCATCGACAAATAAAATAAACCCAGAAACTGAAATCAATCAAGAGTTTAGAATTTATACCCCAGAATTTAGTGTCAGAATCCGAAGGGAGGCTTCGGACTCGGCTCGCAGGCACACAAAGCACCACGCCGGATCGCGGCTGTGACTGTGGAGAGGCTTCGGACTCGGCTCCCCAAATGTAATTACACTCCCTTGAACAAAAACAAACGTAAAAAAAAAATCAAAGAACCCTTTTAGGGAAAAAATCCAAATAAAAAATTAAGAAACTTAATTTTTAGGGAAAAATTACACTCCCAATAAAACCTTTTTTTAGGAAAAAAATCCAAATCAAAATCACTCACTTAATCAAGAGAAGTCAACGATGATGCAGCCCTTTTCGGATCATCGCCGATGTGGACGGAGACGTCGGGAAACCCTAAAATTAAGAACCCTAATTTTGGAGAGATGGATGCATGTATGGTTGTCAAAAATTAGGATATTTTTGCATTTAGGGCATAAAATAAGCAATGATCGATATTTTAGGACAAACCGGTGGTGAAGGCTACGCCGGTGACAACCTTTCCTCTGCGTTGGAGTCTGTAACCGAGGGAAGCGGGGAACGGGCCGAGGAAAGTTGGGGAGCGGGGAGCGGGCTGAGGGGATTTGGAGAGCGGGGAGTGGGATGAGGGGAGTTGGGGAGCGGGAGGAGAAAGAGAAGGAGAAAGAGAGAGGTTTTAGAATTTTTCTTAAGTGCGGAAGAATTGCGGGGGAGTCGAGGTTTCGACTTAAATTTTCGTGCTTCTTTTATAACGCTCGTATCACTGGAGCACTATCAATAACGTTTTTAATGTAATCCATCATAGATTCTAGTCTTGCTGAACATTGATGACGCTTCCACATCAGCCGTCATGAAAACCACTTATCAAGCGTCATTAATAGGCCTTTTTGTTGTAGTGATTAGCAAGCTTACTTAAAGATAAAATAACTACTTAACTCCTAGATGCCATCAGATTAAACTATCACCACAGCAGTCAACCTCCTTATTGTAAATTCCAAGGTCTTCTTAACCAAAGTTTCTATTTAAGCTTTGAAGGGACAGGACCAAAACAGCCTAAGTATCCTGGTATCTGTAGCTATTCAATAATTGATAAGGAACAATATCCTTGTTAAGCCCACTGGTCTTTCTAAAGCAATCTACACATATTCTTGTGTGTCAATGTTCCCAGATATATAATAGTACCTAAAATTAGTGTAGCTTAAAATGACTAAACTGCTACAGGTATTGGTTCAATTTCAAGCTTGTTATGAAGACTGATTGTAAGGCAGGTAGAATTTATAGGATCTTAAGGCTAATTTGTCAATTCAGTCCAGTAATGGTGCTGAACCAATCAAATCCTGGACATTCCAGGTTACTGAATTGGCAACCTAATATTTATCTGATAATTCAATTTATTCACAACATGATATTCTCTTCTCAGTTCCATGAACACTGTCAGTTCCTAGTAACTGTTCTCACTATCCAAACATTCCTGACATGGTTTTAGTCTAAACAACCTCACCTAGCAAAAAATCTAAATACTAAAATACTTAGTCACTACAGATATTAAGCTAATCAGGATGTTGATAGGCCTAAGGTACAAGTCCTCTAACAGGATACTGATCCAAATTAATCCAGTTTAATGTACTAATACCAACTGTATTCAGACATGGAACTTAGCTTTCAAATTCTCTATTGAAACAAACAGTCCTCTCTAAACAATACTCAAAGATACTAGGATGGTTACAGATTTGCAATCAGTTATAGTCTAAAATATCAACACAACCTTGTAAGAAACTTACTAAATTCAGCTTTACTAGCCAATAGTCGAACAATAGTTCCTGCTTGACTGCTTAATAGAGCACTCCTAATCTGCTGTAGGCATTCCCAATACCATGTCCAATAGAAAATTATCCATATCAGTTATCAATAGATAATTTCCTATTGGTATCATGAATTTTAGTCAAACCATATTCCCATGTTTCCATTTCCTAGCAATATTTATTACCTGAAATAATTTTAGAACAGTCTTCAAGTGATCAGTCCTGATCAGGATTGTTACTGACAGTCCAAATACATTTGAATTAAAATAGCTACATTATCTAACCTATTAGTCCTGCTTAATATTGAACATTCAGTCTAACCAGGTATTAGCTAAACCTGTGTGTTACAATTCCAGATGTGAACTCAGATAGCAAATCCCCCTCCTTGGTTTCAGGTAACACTTACTGATCCTACACATCAGGTAATGGTCTACTGGTATTCAAGAACCTATTCAAGGCAACTAATTAGACAGTCCTCTCAAGTTATCCATACAACTTCTGTAGGTAAAAGCCCTGCTACCTAGTACTGGAGCTAAATCGAGGTAAGCATTAGATGTTTGCTCACAAGGAACCGGTATCCAACCTATCTACTGAATTTAGGCTATAGCTGATACAATTTCTAATTCCTAGATTAAAACCTTCTAAACACTCTCAGTTCAGTAATCAGTAAACCTACTCCTAACTTATCTAAACATGGTAAGCAATAAAACTGGAACAACTCTATTAAGAGTTGAAACTGATACCAAAATACCCTGAATGAAATATCCTCATCCATTACAACTGGCTATTCCTACTCATCTTGAGAAAATAACTAATAGGAAAGTAAGTTAGGGAGAAACTCTCCGTGATAGTATCAGTCCTCATACTGATACTCTCACTCAAAACGAGTTATAGCCCAAATTGGTATTGATACATAGGTCCAAAGTATGCAAACTAAACACTGATACTACATATACCAACCTTGATATATTTCTAGATACATATATCTAAAATGTTGGATACAACCCATAATCCCCATTCTCAGGTTTCCAGTTCATAAACAAAAAGGAAACAGAGATCCACTATCATATAATCAGAACTTAATATTCCAAGTTAAAATATCAGAGATCGATGACAATTTCCTGATAAGTATATGAATACTCAGATTCAACATTACACGATAACTCAACTAAGATAATCCTGAATGATTAATTAATTAAAGAAATTTGGGATACCTGAGTATGGACTTTAGTTGATACTTAACAACACAAACTACAGAGCTGGACACGACCCCTGTGTCAATTGATCCCTGAACCAAACCTATAAACGAGAGATAATTCGTCACAATGACACAAGATGGTTAAAAACAACAAAATTTGAACTAAGTACTCACCCCTGAATCCAGAATTAGATGTGATGATCGAACGATCCCTAATTCCTCTAGATCAATCAATTCAACCTCCCAATCTGATCTACATCTCAATGCAAGAAATTGAGAGTAAAATAAAAGAAAGAAAACACAAATTGAAATCAATTCTATACTGAGTAGTTCCTTACCTCTATAATTTGATCGAATGATCAAACCAAGAGTAGATCAAGCCATGAATCAATTCAACTTCACGGACAATCTTAAGAGGAAAAATTGATTAATCTCAAGCTAGATCTACAAATACAAAATCAGGAGGAGGACCGAACGACAGTACGTCTTCTTCAAAGGCTCAGTACTTACTGATCCGCAACACGAAGGAGGATTGATGCTGCTGTGCTGAACCACTTCTATCTCGCCGAGAATGTCGTCGTCGTCGTCGTCCAGGAGCTTTTGCAATTCACGCCATTTCTGACCAGAGCTTGGAGAGGTTTGGAATTGCGAAAAAGAAATGATGCAATCAGGAATAAAAATTTGGCCATTTATATAGACAGCTGGAAATTTAAAAGAGAAGGAAAATTAGAGGGGAAAATAGAGGGGTAGATAGTTTGTTACAGAGCACATGGCTCTGCTGTCTAAACCGTTGAAGAAGGAGGAGTTGTTCTCCTCAACAAAAAGGAAAAATAATGGATACTAAATATATTACCATTTATTAGGGCTTCCTAAATGTGCTTATAAACGGCTACTGTTAATCCAGGCAGCCCACTTAATCAAGTTTGAAAGGAGCCCAACTAAATGGCTGAGAAAGAAAGAAAAATATAATAAGTTAAACAAATATATTCTAGGGAAATGATTAAAAGAGTTTATATGAATTGTTATTAAAAAAATTTGAGAGGTGGAGTTACAAATCTCCCCTCCTTAAAAAATTTTGTCCTCGAAATTCAGAAAACACTCTAAAATTGTTTCACCAAACACTGCAAAAAATTTATTAAAAAAAGGAAATTTAAAAACCCTAAAATACAATCAAGTAAATAAACTAGGATAGCGCTTTCACATCTCATCCTCACGCTCCCATGTGGACTCTCCCGGAGAGTGGTGTTTCCATATAATCCGGACAAGTGGAATAGTCTGATTCTGCAATTGCTTCTCCCTCCGATCAAGAATCTCTACTGGTTGTTCCTCGTAGGTAAAGCTCGGACCCACCTCTAGTTCTGAGTAGTCCACCACTGGCTCAAATCTGGAATGTAGCATCAAAGCTGAGATACGTGAAAGTCGTCATGCACTCCCTCTAAGCTAGCTGGAAGCGCTAGTCGATATGCCACCTCACCAATCCGTGCCGTCACATCGAAGGGTCCGATGTACCTCGGACTGAGCTTTCCGCCTCTGCCAAAACAAATGATGCCTCTAGTCGGTGAGATCTTCAGGAACACTCTATCTCCAACTGCGAACTCCAGTGGCCGTCTGCTGCTGTCCGTATAGTGCTTCTATCGATCCTGTGCAACCCTGAGATGCTCCCTGATCAATCTGATCTTCTCAGCTGAATCTACCACCATCTCTGGCCCAAGCAAAGCCCTCTCGCCAACGTCGTCCCAAGATAAAGGTGTGCGACATCTCCGCCCATATAGTGCCTCGAACGGGGTCATCTCGATGCTAGCCTGATAACTGTTGTTATAGGCAAACTCCACAAGACATAAGTGATCCTCCCACAAACCGCCGAAGTCGAGTGCGCAAACCCGCAGTATGTCCTCCAGTGTCTGAATGGTTCTTTCGGACTGCCTATCTGTATGTGGATGATAGGCGGTGCTGAACTTCAACTGTGAACCCAAGCTCAGCTGTAGACTCCTCTAGAAGTGTGATATGAAGCGGCTATCCCTGTCTGAAATGATGCTCACGAGCACTCCGTGAATCTGCATAATCTGTCGCATGTAGAGGTATGCAAGCTTCTCGGTCGATAGCCCTACCTTGAACGAAATGAAGTGAGCAGATTTCATCAGTCTGTCCACGATAACCCAAATAGCATCCTTGCCACCAGGTGTACGCGGTAAACCAGAGACGAAGTCCATGGTGATGTGTTCTCACTTCCACTCTGGAATAGGTAAAGGCTGGAGTAATCCTGCTGGTCTCTAGCGCTCCACCTTGACTTGCTGGCACACAAGGCATCTGGAAACAAATCTGGCAACCTCTCGTTTCATCCCATACCACCAAACATACTCCTGCAGATCCTTATACATCTTGGTAGATCCAGGATGAATAGAATACTGCGACCTGTGGGCCTCCTGCATAACCTCCTTCCACAAATCCTTGGGCACACACAACTGTTTCCCGTACCTCAGGGATCCATCTGCTGCAATGGTGAAGTCGTCGAGCAATCCTGCCTCTGCCTGGCCTATGAGACATCGGAGTCCCTCATCTAGAAACTGGGCCTCCTTGATCTTCTCTATCAGTCTTGACTGTATCCGTATGTGCATCAGCTGCCCTCCAACTCCCAGAAGAACAATCTCGATCCCCAGGCTCTCGTGATCCTCTAGAAGAAGTCGATCCATAGTAAGAAATATAGCAACATGATATCGACTGAGTGCATCTGCTACCACATTCGCCTTCCCAGGATGGTATTGCAGATTGATGTCGAAATCCTTCATGAGTTCCAGCCATCTGTGTTGTCTCATATTCAACTCCTTCTGAGTGAAAACATACTTTGGCTTTTGTGGTCCGTAAAGATGTCCACTCTCTCTCTATACAAATAGTGCTTCCATAGTTTCAAAGCAAAAATGACTGCTGTAAGCTCCAAGTCATGTGTGGGATAATTCTTCTCATGAGGCCTCAACTGTCTAGAAGCATAAGTAATGACCCTCTTGTTCTGCTCCAGCACACATCCCAAGCCTTTCTCTGATGTATCGTTGTAGATGACAAATCCTTCCGATCTAGATGGCAAAGCTAAAACTGGCGTTGTAGTGAGTCTTCTCTTCAATTCTTCAAATGCTGACTGGCAAGCGTCGCTCCAGATAAACTCCTCGTCCTTCCGCGTAAGCGTCGTCATCGGCTCTACTATCTTGGCAAAATCTTTTATGAACTTCCTGTAGTAACCTGCTAGCCCCAGGAAACTACGAATCTCAGCTACTGACTTGGGAGGTGCCCATGCTTCCACAGCTTCAATCTTCTTGGGATCTACAGAAATCCCCTCTCCAGTCACCACATGCCCTAAGAACTCCACTCTGTCCAAGAAGAACTCGCACTTCGAGAGCTTCCCGTACAGTTTCTCCTTCCGTAGAATCTCCAACACAATCCGCAGGTGCTCCACGTGCTCCTTCTCGATCTTCGAATAGATCAAGATGTCGTCAATGAAGACTATGACAAACTTGTCCAAATACTTGTGAAAAACTTTATTCATCAAGTTTATAAATACTGCTGGGGAATTAGTGAGTCTGAATGGCATCACCAAGAATTCATACTGGCCGTAACGGGTATTGAAAGCTGTCTTCGAAATATCCTGCTCCCGAACCTTCATCTGATGATATCCCGACCGAAGGTCAATCTTGGAAAAGATATTCGCCCCACTCAGCTGATCAAACAGCTCATTTATCCATGGCAACAGGTATTTATTCTTCATGGCAATGTTATTGAGTGCATGGTAATCGATACACATCCTCACAGTCCCATCCTTCTTGGGCACGAAGAGTATCGGTGCTCCCCAGGGTGAAGCACTGGACCGTATAAAACCCTTGTCTTCCAACTCATCAATCTGAGCCTTCAACTCTACAGCTTCCTTCGAGTTGATCTTTTAGCAATGCTGGGACTTCGGCGCTGATCCAGGCACTAAGTCGATGCTGAACTCCACACCTCGATCTGGCAGCAATCCGGGCAACTCCTCGGGGAAGACATCGAGAAACTCTGCAATCAGTGGATGCGGTAACTCCTGGTCTTCTGCAACTGCTCTAAAGTAGACTCCCTCTGGCCTCTCTGCGATCCGTCTTCTGACCTCGAACGGCGGAACTCCAAGTGGACTGAAAGTAACCTTCCCTTCATAGCAGTCTATTACAGTAAACTACTCACTCATTCAGTCGATGTCGAGGTATCACTTCCCGTTCCCAGAATGTATATTTTTATACATATGCAACTCATATATATTTATTTAATATTTATCATGTATCATCCTGTATTTAAATTCCTTTAATTTCATGTTAATCAATTATCTGCATTTTATTTCCTGCAATTTTATTCCCGTATTTTATTTTCTGCTTTTAACTTCTCTGCTTTAGTCTTATTGTGGTTCGGCCATGGCTGGTTATTTTTGGGTTCATGGCGGTTCACATGGACCGAACCCCCACAAAACCCCACCTACCACCACCTTTCCCATTTAAAGCCCCTGTTCCCTTCTCTCTCCTCATAACTTTCCTTCACCATTACTTTTTCTTCTTCTTCCTCATCACTCTCTCCACCTACCAACAGCAGGCAAGTACATCTTGCTTCTTGCTTCCACTTGGAGAACCATTTTTATGGTTTATTTGTCTTCTTCTCATGATTCTGAGAGAGTTTAGTACTTAGCATTTTTGATTTTCTTGGCTCGTTTCTTACAGATCTAAGTTGTTGTGTTTTCGGTCATCCATGGGTTTTGATCTTCCAACCTGGCGTGCTTTCGGAATAGATAGTACATGTTGTAGAGCTTCTCCTTCTACACCATTCTGAACCATGGGAACTTTATTTCTGGCTTGGAACGTAGGATTAGTCACGCTCACGTTCTTACGTGCCAGCGTAAATTTTTAGTCACGCTCACGTTCTTACGTGCCAGCATAAATTTTCAGTCACGCTCACGTTCTTACGTGCCAGCGTGAATTTTCAGTCACGCTCACGTTCTTACGTGCCAGCGTGAATTTTGAGTCACGCTCACGTCTTTACGTGTCAGCATGAATTTTCAGTCACGCTCACGTTCTTACGTGCCAGCGTGAATTTTCAGTCACGCTCACGTTCTTACGTGCCAGCGTGAATTTTGAGTCACGCTCACGTCTTTACGTGTCAGCGTAAATTTTCAGTCACACTCACGTTCTTACGTGTTAGCGTGAATTTTTAGTCACGCACACGTCTTTACGTGTTAGCGTGAATTTTGAGTCACGCTCACGTCTTGCGTGCGTGCGTTACATTTGAGTTACGCTCACGCTGTGCGTGCGTGAATTTCTTATCACCCTTTTCACGCTCACGTTAAGAATCACTTTTCACGCTCACGCTGTGCGTGCATGAGTTACTTTTCACGCTCACGTTATGAGTGTGTGAATTACCCTTCACGCTCATGCTGTGCGTGCCAACGTGAACCACTTTTCACGCTCACGCTGTTTATACGCTCCCTCCTACCTACTAGACTTGGCGTGACTTGTTGGCCTTAGCATAGACTTGTTGGCGTGACTTGTTGGCCTTAGCATAGACTTGTTGGCGTGACTTCCTGACCTGGGTGTTTCTATTTGTTCTATAATTTATTCATTTAATGGTGGCATGATAATTCTTCTATTATATCCTTATGCTTTTTGCATGAACTCGATAATCTTAGCATGTTAATATTTCTGATACATATGGTTGTGTAGAACGTGCTATTGTGTCTTGACTGGTTTATGGATACCCATGAGAGTTATAGACTCGACCCCATTTAATATTAATTGACTTTCATGCCTTGTCACCATTGATAATAATGGTTATCTTGACTAAAATTGATCATGCATTCCTAGTTGGAACTAAGAGACTGGCTAGTCGTCTTATTGAATTAAATGAATGAGACACGTTCATGTAATGAACTATTGTAATCGATTAGCCGATCTCGAATATTGACATACAGGTACATGCAGGCTTCAATTTATTTATTTATTTATTTTACAAAAGCAGCATGTGTACTTTATGGTCAAGGCATGATTACTTCGTGGTTAGATTTGATTGTTGCATTACGCTATGTAAGACCTACAACCTAGCCGCACGGGTATCGTTGTAGAGTTGCGCATATCGTACCCCGTACGAAAGTACTCATTTGAATGACTATGATCCACGGCATGGGATTTCACTCAACGTAGAGACTATTAAGTTAAATAAAATAATGATTGCATGGAGAGAATGGATCCCCGAGTTCTTACATGGCAGCCCTCTTGGGACTAGTAGTGCCCGACAGGTCGGCTGGTTCCTACAGATACTGTAAACCTGCCACACGGGCAGGGAGCGGTATCTGCTTATATTATTATTGTATATTGTATATTGATGACGGGCGTCCTGCTGGAACTTGTCTAATTCATGATTGGCACAATTGATTGACTGGATAGACTAGCCTTGCTCGCACATAGTAAGAACTGAGGAATCCCTATTTGCATAATTCCAGGATAACTTGGGACTCACAATAGCAAGCCGTAAGAGTTGATTGGCCGTTCAAGATGATTTGTTTGTTTACTGTACCTACTCTGTTGCCTAACTGAGATGATCAGAATGTCAGGACATGACGGGCCAACTTCTGTCCTTGTTTGGTTGGGAGGTTGGTTCGAAGTATCGTGATGTTATGTGAATCCTAGTAGAAAGCAGAGATCTATTAATATATTCTCTTACTTACTTGTTTAATCCTTCATATCGTGCTTCCTTGTGGTACTTGCTATTAGAGGTCTAACCTCTCTGGTTTTGTATGGCCAGATTTAGAGTCGGTTCCCGAGGACTCACCTTACTTCCACCTCCAAGATGGTCAATACTAGGGAAATGATCGCAGGAGGACTTGAGTGGGTTCCTTACTTCACCGCTCGTTTTGTTATTTACTTCATACTTAGCCGTTTGGCACCGACATGTTAGTCGGATTATCTTGCACTTACTTTTACATAATTGTAATTAAGTCAGACTGCAGCTGATAACAATTGTGTATATGTTACTATACAATCTGGCTATGTTTTGTAAAGCCAGATCTCAAGAACATTTTGACTAAGCGTTTGGGACGCCTTACTGCTTTATCTTACATGTTATCTATTTTTGCTTCTTGTTTGAATGATTGAGACAATAGATGTGAAGTGACCATAGTAAGACTTTCATGTAGTATGCACCCCCTCGTCTGGTTAGACAGTATTGATCGTATTATACGGTATTCATCTACCCGTAATACGTAGCTGGCTGAGTCATTCCCCCGCTCTCCAGTATTCTGGTTCTGGGGCGTGACAAGGTTTTAGTGGTGGCCCATGCAGGTCTGATTGTAGACTTGTGGGGTGTTTTGATTTATAGGATGTCTCAATCACACGTATTCCCCCCTTGATCTCATGATTCGTTATTCTCAACCCTTGCTTGACATTCCGGTATCCTTTGACTTCATTGATCCTTCATGTCCGGTTGTTTGATTGTTCTCTTGTCCCTTTTCTTAGGGGCACTTCGTCCGCATCGGTCAGAGCTGGACAACAACAGGGGCAACATGGGCAACATGACCAGGTTGGTCATCAACAAGGGCCAATCTTCCCTCAGGAGACTATCCAAGAAGAAGTGATAGTGGAAGCAGCAGCTGGATCGCAGTATCTGGATGTTCCACCACCACCAACAGTTCCACCTACCCAAGTGGACACACCAGCCCTTCTGGAGATCATAAGAGGAATGATGGCTACTCAGCAACATCAGATGTTGGTCCAGCAGCGCATGCACACTCAGCTACAAGAGCAGAATGTGTTGCTCAACCAAGGATTACAGACGGCTTTGGAAAGATGAGTGAGGACTGATTCAGGAGCATCAGCCAGGTTTTACAAGTACAACCCCCGTCGTTTCGAGGGCACGGAGGATGCCATCTCAGCAGATGCATGGCTTAAGGATATTGAGGCTATTCTGACAGCAGCTAAGGTACCGGCAGAAGAATGTATGGATCTAGTGAAGTTGTTACTTCAGGATCTTGCACGTGATTGGTAGGAATCAGAGGAAGTGGGCATTAGACGTCTTGTGGCTTGGGACGATTTCACTGTAAGATTCAAGACTAAGTACTATAAAGTTGTGGCACGGTTTGAGCTACAACAGAAGTTTATCAACCTCAGGCAGGCCGGCAAGACTGTAGATGCTTATGCAGCGGAGTTCTGCAGATTGAGTAGATTCACCCCAGAGATGGTAGCAACAGAGAGCCAGAGGGCTATGAGGTTTCAGCAAGGATTTTATCTTGAACTCTTGTAATTGATAGAGGGGCACAATTACCAAACTTTTGACGAAGTATTGACGGTAACTCGAAGGCATGAGATCACCATTCAGAGGCTTGCGACAAGGACTGGGGGTCAGAAGAGATCCCACAGCCAGATTGAAGGAGGAGGGGGAGCAGCGCCCCGAACAACAGTACTATCTACGGGCATTCGTATCCACGATGTGGCGATACGAGGACCAGCACCACCACCCAGGCAGCAGCAACAACAACAGAGGAAGAACCAGCAAACCCTGACGGGCTGCACTTATTGTGGGAAGATGGGGCACACTAGAGATGTGTGTCGGACATTGAATGGACTGTGTCTGATATGTGGAAATCCAGACCATCGGGTTACAACATGTCCCATGAATTCGAGGTCAGGAGGACCAGGACAGCAGTTTCCTGCTCTGCCAGCACCAGGGACAGGCCAGTATCGAGGACCAGCGGTGGCAGTAAGGCCGTTGGCACAGCGTCCGTTAATGCCGCAGGCTCAGATGTTTCGGCAGCAGGGGCCGCCGATGCAGCAACACCAGCATAGACCACCCCAGCATCATCAAGGAAGGGGCCAACAACAACATCAGGCTAGGCCGCAGCATGGAAACCAGCAAGGAGGTCGAGGGCAAGCATTCACTCTGTCCTTGGAGGAGGCATTGGCATCGGGAGATGTTGTGGCAGGTAACGTTCTCGTCGCCTCATATCCCGCAGTAGCATTATTTGATTCGGGAGCATCCCATTCATTTATATCTGCACAATTTGCGACACGACTAGGAATGGAGTTCGAGGCATTGCCAGGGAGGTTGAATATACTCACTGGTAATGGGCTCGTAGGAGTTAGTAGAGTTATTTTAGCATGTAGCATTGTAGTTTGCGGGCATCCCTTCCTGCCCGGTTGATAGAATTTCCTGTTGGAAATTTTGACGTTATCTTAGGCATGGACTGGCTGAAAGACAGTCATGCGACAATAGATTATCGTAGAGGGAGTGTATCTTTTGATATTCCAGGCATGAAGCAGTTCACCTTAGTCAGATCAGGGGCAACTCAACAAGAGCAGGGAGTAATAACGGCAATGGAAGAAGTTCAGATTCCGAAGGTAGTTGAAGAGTTTCTAGACGTATTTCCTGAAGAACTTCCAGGTCTACCACCGGTTAGGGATATTGAGTTCAGTATAGAATTGGCACCAGGAACTAAACCGATATCAGATCGAGTTTACAGAATGGCAGATTCAGAGCAGGCCAAGGTATATCAGCATATAGAGGAACTGAAAGAGAAGAAGTTCATCCAAGCTAGCATATCGCCGTGGGCAGCACCAGTGGTACTTGTGGAAAAGAAGGATGGGTCATCCAGATTGTGCATTGACTACAGGAAGCTTAACGCGGCAACAGTGAAGAACAAGTACCCATTACCCAAGATCGACGACTTATTTGATCAATTGAGCAAAGCTAGAGTTTTCTCCAAGATAGATCTTCGTTCAGGGTACCATCAGGTGAGGGTTCGGAAGGAGGATATTCCTAAGACAGCATTCAGGTCGAAGTATGGGCATTATGAATTCTTAGTAATGCCGTTTGGTCTGACCAATGCTCCAGCAATATTCATGGATTTGATGAATCGTATCTTTATGACATACTTAGACCAGTTTATCGTTGTGTTTCTTGACGACATTCTCGTATACTCTGCTAGTGAAGAGGAGCATGAAGACCACCTCAGGAAAGTGTTGCAGGTTCTGAGAGAGAACCAGTTGTAAGCCAAGCTCAGCAAGTGTGAGTTTTGGTCGGATCACATTTCATTTTTGGGTCACATCATATCAGGAGCTGGAGTAGCAGTAGATCCCAAGAAGGTAGAAGCAGTAGAAAGTTGGCCAGTACCCAAGACCGTAGCAGATGTGCAGAGTTTCTTGGGATTGGTAGGATATTACAGAAGGTTTGTGTCAGACTTTGCAAGGCTTTCAGCACCCATGACCCGCTTGACCCGGAAGGATGTACCATTCGTTTGGTCGGCAGAATGTCAGGCATCATTTGAGACTTTGAAGCAAAAATTGATATCAGCACCTATTCTTACATTGCTAATTAGACCCGGAGGTTTTACAGTATATTATGATACGTCAGGTAAAGGACTTGGATGTGTCCTTATGCAACATGGGAAGGTGATAGCATATGCATCTAGGCAGCTTCGGGACCACGAGAAGAATTACCCAACTCATGATTTGGAGTTAGTGGCAGTAGTGTTTGCTCTGAAGCTATGGAGGCATTACTTATATGGTGACCGAGTGGACATGTACACAGACCATAAAAGTCTGAAGTACATCTTTACTCAGAAGGAACTAAACATGAGGCAGAGAAGATGGTTGGAGTTGATTAAGGATTATGACGTAGAGCTTCAGTATCATCCAGGCAAGGCTAATATAGTGGCAGACGCTCTTAGCAGGAGAGGCAGCACATTTATGTTGACAACACAGAGGCATATCTTAGAAGACCTTCAGGAGATGGGCATCGAAGTTATACTTTCTAGTGATGTAGGAGTTCTAACAAGTCTGCAAGTTCAATCCGACTTGGTAGGCAGGATCAAGGAAGCTCAAGCACAAGACCCAAGGATTCAGAAGCTTAGGGCAGAATGTGAGTCAGGACTCAGGAAGGAGATAAGAATTCATGAAGATGGTACACTTAGGTTTGGATCACGTCTATGTGTGCCTAGTGGAGATATCAGACAGGAGGTTATGGCAGAAGCTCACAGTTCTCAGTATTCTATTCATCCTGGAGGGACCAAGATGTACCAAGATATCAAGCAGCATTTCTGGTGGAACGGGATGAAGAAGGAGATAGCTATATTTGTTTCCCGTTGCTTGGTATGTCAGCAAGTGAAGGCAGAACAGCAGAGGCCAGCTGGGTTATTACAACCGCTTCCTATTCCGGAATGGAAATGGGAGCATATTACAATGGACTTTGTGACCGGTTTACCGAGATCACCACGTGGTAAGGACGCTATTTGGGTGATAGTGGACCGACTTACGAAGGTAGCACATTTTCTTCCTTTTAGAGTAGGGCAATCTACAGAAAAGTTGGCAGAGTTGTATATGCAACAGATAGTCAGGCAGCATAGAGTCCCTGTCAGTATTGTGTCGGATCGAGATACCCGTTTTACATCACATTTTTGGAAGAGCTTACATCATAGTCTGGGTACCAAGTTAAGATTTAGCATGGCTTACCATCCGCAGACGGATGGACAATCAGAAAGAACGATTCAGACTTTAGAAGACATGTTGCGAGCTTCCACTCTAGATTTTGGAGGGTCTTGGGAGAGTCACCTGCACTTAGTCGAGTTCTCATACAACAATAGTTATCAAGCCAGTATCCAGATGGCGCCATTTGAAGCACTATATGGTAAGAAGTGCAGGTCACCGCTTGCATGGGATGATATCAGAGAGAGGAAGATGTTAGGCCCAGAAATGATTGTTCAGACGGTTGAAGTGGTTAAGGGAATTAGAGAGCGACTTCGAGTTGTGCAGGACCGGCATCGTCATTGGGCGGACCAGCATCGTAGGCCGTTAGAGTTCTCTGTTGGGGACCACGTATTTTTGCGGATCTTACCTACTCGTGGGGTCATTAGATTTGGCGTTCGCGGGAAATTGAGTCCGCGGTACGTGGGCCCGTTTGTTATCCTTGATCGGATAGGCGATGTTGCTTATCGTTTATCCCTCCCACCTTCGTTACGAGAGGTGCATGACGTGTTTCATGTATCTCAATTACGTAGGTATGTATCGGACCCAAGCCATATCCTCGATCATTCTGAGCTGGTTGTTGGTACCAACCTGTCTTACGAGGAACAGCCTGTGTCCATTTTGGACCGAAGAGAGAAGATACTCAAGAACCGAACAATTAGTCTTGTCCGTGTTGCTTGGGGTCATCACTCCTTGGGAGAGTCAATGTGGGAACGTGAGGATGATATCCGATCACGGTATCCACACCTATTTGACTCACAAGGTATATCTCTTTCTGTATGCCTTGATTGTCCTGATTCTTCATGCTTATCACCTTATGGGTAGAGCTACTTGATATCGTAGAATGATGAATTTACATATATAGTACTTGCTTTTGATATGGTAAAAAAAATGATTGCTTGCTCACTAGAATTGCTTGTATTAGTTTAGCTCCGGTATTTCTACCTGCTTGGATTTGAAATTCCGAGGACGGAATTTTTCTAAGGTGGGTAGAGATGTCACTCCTCGTTCCCAGAATACATATTTTTATACATATGCAACTCATATATATTTATTTAATATTTATCATGTATCATCCTGTATTTAAATTCCTTTAATTTTATGTTAATTAATTATCTGCATTTTATTTCCTGCAATTTTATTCTCGTATTTTATTTTCTGCTTTTAACTTCTCTGCTTTAGTCTTATTGTGGTTCGGCCATGGCTGGTTATTTTTGGGTTCATGGCGGTTCACATGGACCGAACCCCCACAAAACCCTACCTACCACCACCCTTCCTATTTAAAGCCCCCATCCCCTTCTCTCTCCTCATAACTTTCCTTCACCATTACTTCTTCTTCTTCTTCCTCATCACTCTCTCCACCTACCAACAGCAGGCAAGTACATCTTGCTTCTTGCTTCCACTTGGAGAACCATTTTTATGGTTCATTTGTCTTCTTCTCATGATTCTGAGAGAGTTTAGTACTTAGCATTTTTGATTTCCATGGCTCGTTTCTTACAGATCTAAGTTGTTGTGTTTTTAGTTGTCCATGGGTTTTGATCTCCCAACCTGGCGTGCTTTCGGAATAGATAGTTCATGTTGTAGAGCTTCTCCTTCTACACCATGCTGAACCATGGGAACTTTATTTTTGGCTTGGAACGTAGGATTAGTCACGCTCACGTTCTTACGTGCCAGCGTGAATTTTCAGTCACGCTCACGTTCTTACGTGCCAGCGTGAATTTTCAGTCACGCTCACGTTCTTACGTGCCAGCGTGAATTTTGAGTCACGCTCACGTCTTTACGTGTCAGCGTGAATTTTCAGTCACGCTCACGTTCTTACGTGCCAGCGTGAATTTTCAGTCACGCTCACGTTCTTACGTGCCAGCGTGAATTTTGAGTCACACTCACGTCTTTACGTGTCAGCATGAATTTTCAGTCACGCTCACGTTCTTACGTGTTAGCGTGAATTTTTAGTCACGCACACCTCTTTACGTGTTAGCGTGAATTTTGAGTCACGCTCACGTCTTGCGTGCGTGCGTAACATTTGAGTTACGCTCACGCTGTGCGTGCGTGAATTTCTTATCACCCTTTTCACGCTCACGTTAAGAATCACTTTTCACACTCACGCTGTGCGTGCGTGAGTTACTTTTCACGCTCACGTTATGAGTGCATGAATTACCCTTTACGCTCACGCTGTGCGTGCCAACGTGAACCACTTTTCACGCTCACGCTGTTTATACGCTCACTCCTACCTACTAGACTTGGCGTGACTTGTTGGCCTTAGCATAGACTTGTTGGCGTGACTTGTTGGCCTTAGCATAGACTTGTTGGCGTGACTTCCTGACCTGGGTGTTTCTATTTGTTCTATAATTTATTCATTTAATGGTGGCATGATAATTCTTCTATTATATCCTTATGCTTTTTGCATGAACTCGATAATCTTAGCATGTTAATATTTCTGATACATATGGTTGTGTAGAACGTGCCATTGTGTCTTGACTGGTTTATGGATACCCATGAGAGTTATAGACTCGACCCCATTTAATATTAATTGACTTTCATGCCTTGTCACCATTGATAATAATGGTTATCTTGACTAAAATTGATCATGCGTTCCTAGTTGGAACTAAGAGACTGGCTAGTCGTCTTATTGAATTAAATGAATGAGACACGTTCATGTAATGAACTATTGTAATCGATTAGCCGATCTCGAATATTGACATACAGGCACATGCAGGCTTCAATTTATTTATTTATTTATTTATTTTACAAAAGCAGCATGTGTACTTTATGATCAAGGCATGATTACTTCGTGGTTAGATTTGATTGTTGCATTACGCTATGTAAGACCTACAACCTAGCCGCACGGGTATCGTTATAGAGTTGCGCATATCGTACCCCGTACGAAAGTACTCATTTGAATGACTATGATCCACGGCATGGGATTTCACTCAACGTAGAGACTATTAAGTTAAATAAAATAATGATTGCATGGAGAGAATGGATCCCCGAGTTCTTACATGGCAGCCCTCTTGGGACTAGTAGTGCCCGACAGGCCGGCTGGTTCCCACAGATACTGTAAACCTGCCACACGGGCAGGGAGCGGTATCTGCTTATATTATTATTGTATATTGTATATTGATGACGGGCGTCCCGCTGGGACTCATCTAATTCATGATTGGCGTAATTGATTGACTGGATAGACTAGCCTTGCTCGCACATAGTAAGAACTGAGGAATCCCTATTTGCATAATTCCAGGATAACTTGGGACTCACAATAGCAAGCCTTAAGAGTTGATTGGCCGTTCAAGATGATTTGTTTGTGTACTGTACCTACTCTGTTGCCTAACTGAGATGATCAGAATGTCAGGACATGACGGGCCAACTTCTGTCCTTGTTTGGTTGGGAGGTTGGTTCGAAGTGTCGTGATGTTATGTGAATCCTAGCGAAAAGCAGAGATCTATTATTATATTCTCTTACTTACTGGTTTAATCCTTCATATCGTGCTTCCTTGTGGTACTTGCTATTAGAGGTCTAACCTCTCTGGTTTTGCATGGCCAGATTTAGAGCCGGTTCCCGAGGACTCAGCTTACTTCCACCTCCAAGATGGTCAATACTAGGGGAATGATCGCAGGAGGACTCGAGTGGGTTCCTTACTTCACCGCTCGTTTTGTTATTTACTTCATACTTAGCCGTTTGGCACCGACATGTTAGTCGGATTGTCTTGCACTTACTTTTACATAATTGTAATTAAGTCAGACTGCAGCTGATAACAATTGTGTATATGTTACTATACCATCTGGCTATGTTTTGTAAAGCCAGATCTCAAGAACATTTTGACTAAGCGTTTGGGACGCCTTACTGCTTTATCTTACATGTTCTCTATTTTTGCTTCTTGTTTGAATGATTGAGACAATAGATGTGAAGTGACCATAGTAAGACTTTCATGTAGTATGCACCCCCTCGTCTGGTTAGACAGCATTGATCATATTATACGGTATTCATCTACCCGTAATACGTAGCTGGCTGAGTCATTCCCCCGCTCTCCAGTATTCTGGTTCTGGGGCGTGATACGAGGACTACATCAAATTCGGACAATGGCATCACTAGAAGTCGAGCCCTAAGCTCCCTCTCAGCTATAGTGATAGGGCAGTCCACCATCTCACTAACTGGAACTACCCTTCCTCCTGTCATAATCTGACAGTTCCTCCTAGTGGGCTTAGGTGTGAAGCCGGGTCTATGCAAAAAATCATATAATACAAAACTATGTGTGGCTTCAGAATCAAACAATACAACAGCAGGAAATGAATATATGACGATAGAACCTGTGATAACATCTAGAGCTGCCTCCTCCTCAATGCAGCCATGACGTAAGTACGTCCCCACTGTGGTCCTTCCTTCTACTGCTGCTGGTGCTGTACAAATCTCTGTTGCTGAGGTGGTAGAGCTGGTCCTCCGTTCTGGGGTAGAGCAGACAGTGCTCTGGGTGGTGCAGGTGGTGGTCCTCCAGCTCCTTGGGGTCCTCCTGCTAGTCTGGCTGTGGCCAGCTGGCAGTCTCTCATCTGATGTGCGTCTGACCCACAGAATAGACAATGTCTGAGCCTCTTGCGACAGACCTCCACGTGGTGTCCTGGTCGATGACAGTATGTGCAAGTGACCCCTTACTGTCTCTGATGCTGAACTGCTGGAACTCTGGCAGGATGATGCTGAACCTCTGTCGGCTGTAGTAGCCTCTTCTGAGTCTGAATCTGTGCCCTCTTCGTCGGTGCCTGATAACTGCTACTGCCGATGTCCCTATACCTCTTGGGCCTCGGGTCCATCTCCTTCTCTATGGCCTGAGCAATCTTGAACATGCTCGAGTAAGTCGTCGCCTGGCTAATCGCCACTGCATGCCGCAGCTCTCTGGTAAAGCCCTTCTTGAACCTCCAAGCCCTCTCCTCAGGCGTACCGACTAGGTTCTCTGTGAACCTGCTGAGTCGGGTGAACTCTGACGTATACTCGGCCACTGTCATGGTCCCCTGCTGCAAGGTCTCGAACTACATCCGAAGCTCGTCTCTCTCAATATCGGGGAAGAACTTATCCTGGAACAGAGTTTTGAAATCTGTCCAAAGAACCTGGGGTGCTGCTAACTGGGGCTCCTCACGATACCAACCTCTGGTAAGGTCGAAAAGTCGCATGCTCGCAACTTCCACCTTCAAGTCATCAGGAATCCTTACCATCTTCAGCGTCCGTTCCGCATTTTCCAGCCACTCATCCGTATAAACGATCCCCTCGTAGTCCCAAAAATCCATCGAATAGAGGTTCTGGTAGTCCCTGGCGGTCCCCGGTCTCGGTGCTGCTGGTGCTACCGGTGCTGGTGTTGCCAGCTTTCGAGTCCTGAGTGCATCAACAACTGTAGCTCTGAACTGTGCAGCCTGGTGGTTCTGGGCCTCCATGAACTGCTGGAACATGGCCATCACCAGGGCGCCGTCAAATATCATCGTCGGGGGCAATGGAGGAATGATAGGAGGCGGTGGCAGAAGTTGCTCCACTGGAGCGTCTGATGCAGACTATCCCGAACTGCCTGCAACTCCAGGCTGATCCGCGGTCTTCCTCGTGGTGACCATCCTGCAATAGAAAGGAAACTTCGTTGATTGACAAACCCTAAAACCTAAAACTAAACAATGTTTTTATAATATCACTGCACCTGATATAACCTTGTTTCCCGGCTTTTCCTATGTCGTGATCAAGTTTCCCTAGTTTAATCAAGTCTCCCAATAGTACACTAAGACCTAGGTACCATTAGGATAGACCTGCATGGGCCACCACTAAAAACATGTCATGACCCGCTCCCGAATAATCGGACACGAGTCAGACACGCCTAGCCTTCGTCGTTAGACACGATGAAATAATCTATACCAATATCTAGGGAAAACTATAAATCCAGATAAGAATGAATGTAAACCACCGCCTCTAATATCGAATCCCAGAACCAAATACAAGTCTAAGAGTTATTACAATTCCAGCAAATGAAAGTAAGCTGATGTCTCTAATACAAGTCCAGATAAAAGTAAAAGGAAAAGTGCTAGGCTAACTCAGCCTCTAAGTCTTGAGCAACATCAACTGGCTCATAGGTGCCTCCAGGCTCCTGCCCGTAATAAGTATCACCGATAGCCTCCAACTCACCTGCAACATATCTTAGTCAGGAGCGGAGCTAAGTATATCCAAGGAAATGAACATGAACATCATGGTATGAAAAAGAATACAGAAAAATATAAAAATATGAGAAATGAGGACATGACATGAAACCTGAACATGAATACTGAATAGTAAATATAGGGAACATGAAATGAGTCCTGATCATGAAATACACAATAAACCTGAAGTGTGCAATATATCGAAATACATCCAGAGTGTGTGATCGGCTTAGGTAGATTCAGAGAATATGAAATGGTATGACTTCGGTCCTGCGTGCACGATGCGGGGCCTAAGCTATTCACATGAATAGTAACTCGGATTTGATCACACATCTGTAGTATTTCCCCTTCCAGACACAAGTAAACTCAAGGAAACATGATACAAGACAATCTCGTGAAATATCGTGTCAACCAGAAGATACAAGAATGAATATACAAGACATAAAGAAATGGACAAGTCTGAGGAGTATACTTGCCTTGCTCAGGGTGATCAAGTGGAAGTAGTAATGCTGGATATCCTCCTGATCATAGGTATAATTTGATTTAAGTAACAGGTTACTAACTACATTGATTTTAAGACTAAACTCTAGGTTAACAAACTATAGTTAATAAATACTAAAGCTCATAATTATTTGGTTCAACTCTGTAATTAACATTGTTCCATTAGCAAGTTTACTTAAAGATAAAATAACTACTTAACTCCTAGACACCATCAGACTAAACTATCACCACATCAGTCAACCTCCTTATTATAAATTCTAAGGTCTTCTTAACCAAAGTTTCTATTTAAGCTTTGAAGGGCTATGACCAAAACAGCCTAGTATCTATAGCTATTCAGTAATTGATAAGAAATAATATCCTTGTTAAGCCCACTGGTCTTTCTAAAGCAATCTATACATATTCTTGTGTGTCAATGTTCCTAGATATATGATAGTACCTAAAATCAGTGTAGCTTAAAATGACTAAACTGCTACAGGTATTGGTTCAATTTCAAGCTTGTTATGAAGACTGATTGTAAGGCAGGTAGAATTTATAGGATCTCAAGGCTAATTTGTCAATTCGGTCCAGTAATGGTGCTGAACCAATCAAATCCTGGACATTCCAGGTTACTGAATTGGCAACCTAACATTTATCTAATAATTCAATTTATTCACAACATGATATCCTCTTTTCAGTTCCATGAATACTGTCAGTTCCTAGTTACTGTTCTCACTGTCCAAACATTTTTGACATGATTTCAGTCTAAACAATCTCACCTAGCAAATAATCTAAATACTAAAATACTTATTCACTTAGTCACTACAGATAGTAAGCTAATCAGGATGTTGATAGGCCCAAGGTACAAGTCCTCTAACAGGACACTGATCTAAATTAATCTAGTTTAATGTACTGAAACCAACTGTATTCAGACATGGAACTTAGCTTTCAAATTCTCTATTGAAACCAACAGTCCTCTCTAAACAATACTCAAAGATACTAGGATGGTTACAGATTTGCAATCAATTATAGCCTAAAATATCAACACAACCTTGTAAGAAACTTACTAAATTCAGCTTTCCTAGCCAATAGTCGAACAATAGTTCCTGCTTGACTGCTCAATAGAGCACTACTAATATGCTGTAGGCATTACCAATACCCTGTCAAATAGGAATTTATCCATATCAGTTATCAATAGATAATTTTCTATTGGTATCATGAATTTTAGTCAAGCCATATTCCCAAGTTTCCACTTCCCAGCAATTATCTAAAATAATTTCATAATAGTCTTCAAAGGATCAGTCCTGATCAGGATTATTACTGACAGTCCAAACACATTTGAATTAAAACAGCTACATTATCTAACCTATCAGTCTTGCTTAAAATTGAACATTCAGTCTAACCAGATATTGGCTAAACCTGTGTGTTGCAATTCCAGATGTGAACCCAGATAGCAAATCTCCCTCCTCGGTTTCAGGTAACACTTACTGATCCTGCACATCAGGTAATGGTCCACTGGTATTCAAGAATCTATTAGAGGCAACATACTCAGGTTCCTAATTAGACAGTCCTCTCAAGTTATCCATACAACTTCTGTAGGTAAAAGCCCTGCTACCTAGTACTGGAGCTAAATCGAGGTAAGAATCAGATTTTTGCTCACAAGGAACTGGTATCCAACCTTTCTTCTGAATTTAGGCTATAGCTGATATAATTTCTAATTCCCAGGTTAAAACCTTCTAAACACTCTCAGTTCAATAATCAGTAAACCCACTGCTAACTTATCTAAACATGGTAAGCAATAAAACTGGAACAACTCTGTTAAGAGTTGAAACTGATACAAAAATGCCCTGAATGAAATATCCTCATCCATTACAACTGGCTATTCATACTCATCTTGAGAAGATAAGTAATAGGAAAGTAAGTTGGGAGAAACTCTCCGTGATAGTATCAGTCCTCATACTGATACTCTCACTCAAAATGAGTCATAGCCCAAATTGGTATCGATACATAGGTCCAAAGTATGCAAACTAAACACTGATACTGCATATATCAACCTTGATATACTCCTAGATACATACATTTGAAATGTTGGATACAACCCATAATCCCCATTCTCAGGTTTCCAGTTCATAAACAAAAAGGAAACAAAGATACACTATCATATAATCAGAACAAAATATTCCAAGTTAAAATATCAAAGATCGATATCAATTTCCTGATACATATATGAATACTCAGATTCAACATTACACGATAACTCGACTAAGATAATCTTGAATGATCAATTAATTAAAGAAATTAGGGATACCTGAGCGTGGACTTTAGTTGATACTTAATAGCACAAACTACAGAGCTGGACACGACCCCTGTGTCAATTGATCCCTGAACCAAACCTATAAACCAGAGATAATTCGTCACAAGGACACAAGATGGTTAAAAACAACAGGATTTGAACTGAGTACTCACCCCTGAATCTAGAATTAGATCTGATGATCGAACGATCCCTAATTCCTCTAGATCAATCACTTCAACCTCCCAATCTGATCTACATCTCAATGCAAGAAATTGAGAGCAAAATCAAAGAAAGAAAACACAAATTGAAATCAATTCTATGTTCCTTACCTCTATAATTTGATCGAACGATCAAACCAAGAGTAGATCAAGCCATGAATCAATTCAACTTCACGGATAATCTTAAGAGGAAAAATCGATCAATCTCAAGTTAGATCTACAAATACAAAATTAGGAGGAGGACCAAACGACAGTAGGCCTTCCTCAAAGGCTCAGTACTTACTGATCCGCAACTCGAAGGAGGATTGATGCTGATGTGCTGAACCACTTCTATCTCGCCAAGGATGTCGTCATCATTGTCGTCGTCGTCCATGAGCTTTTGTAATTCACGCCATTTCTGACCAGAGCTTGGAGAGGTTTGGAATTGGGGAAAAGAAATGATGCAATCAGGAATAAAAATTTGGCCATTTAAATAGGCAGCTGGAAATTTAAAAGAGAGGAAAAAATGGAGGGGTGAAGAGTTCGTTACAGAGCACATGGCTCTGCTATCTAAACCGTTGAAGAAGGAGGAGTTGTTCTTCTCAACAAAAAGGAAAAATAATGGATACTAAATACACTCAGGCCTGTGGTTCGTATTGCGTATTTTTGGAATATGTGTACGTATTTTATCTTGTATTGTATGATTCCTTGCTTAGTTCCTTCCTGGCTTCGGTTATTCTTGGTTCGGGTTGGCTTGGTTCGATTTAGGATTGCTATTGGCTCATTATGAACCAAGGGTGAACCCCCTACCTACCACCACCAGTACCATTTATTAACTCCACTTCCATTCTCTCTCTTCATTACTCTTCTTCCTTCCTCCATTAATTTGTCACCTACCAGAGAAAGAGAGAGGTCTAGGCAAGTACAACTTGCTTAATGGAGGAACTCCAATTTTATTGCTTCATTCACTTTCTTACAGCATTTTAACTTACTTTAGTACTTGGCAATTCCACTTTCCATGGCTAGATTCTTGTAGATCTAAGTTTATTTTATTTTCGGATTACTTGGGTTTGGATCTACTTAATCTTGTTATTTCTGAGTTTTGATGGTTCCATGTTGTAGAGCATTCCATTCTGCCCCGTTTTGACCTATGGAAGTTCGGATTTGGGCTCCGGATGATGGAGTTATGGAGCTTGAGAACTTGGCTCTCATGGTGTTTTTCTTCTCGGAATTTTGGAGAAGATGAACTGTGCTTGACTTGACCGCATGAATAATTCATACGGCAAGTGTTCTCTTCAACCGCATGACTGGAAGTACTTTGAGCCGCATGAGGGCCGAACTCATCTAGCCGCATAAACTCGCTCAACCCCAGCCGCATAATACTCCGCTCCTCTTGAGCCGTATAGACTTGCTTCCCACTGGCCGCATGAAAACTTCTTTCCGAGCCGCATGTGCCTTCTGGTCCCACTAGCCGCATAGGTCTCCTTCTCCCTGAACCGCATGGGCTTTGGACCTTGAACCGCATAAGGGCCGCTCCCCGCTGGCCGCATGGGACTTTACTTGACCCGGCCGCATGTACCCTGGCTCGTCCCAGCCATATGAGAACCCCCTTCCCTTGAGAGCCGCATCGGCACTGATCCTCGATAGCCGTATGGGATTTGCTCACCACCCAGCCGTATATACTGCAGTCTTTTTCTTGCCGTATGAGGACCCGAGCCCTCTCAACCGCATGACTCTGAATTTCCCAGCCGCATAACTTTTCTGCCATTAGCCGCATGAGTACCCTCCCCTTCCTCCAGCCGCATGGGTTACCCCTTCTGCCTGCTACATGGATTCGTCTCTCGTTGCACCGCATGACTCCTTCCCACACCTTGTTTTGTTATTTTATTATTATTGCTATTATTCATTTAGTATTATTAACTCAGGCCTTGTAACCTTCAGTGTAATTGGGTCTCCTGATTGAATGCTCGTACTATACTGCCCTGCACATGTACCTGAATATGATAGTGACCCATCGTGGTGCACTCCTGACAAGTGAACATGACATGACCTGATAGTGGCCCGTCGTGGCGCACAGTACTCTTGACATGATAGCCTGACATGATATACCTTGATAAGCTGTTGCGACGGCTACCTGACATGACATGACCTGTATAAATAACCTGGACACCGTAGATGATTGTGCTTGTACAAATAATCCAGTCCTGTATTGCATCATGTCTAGGAGGGGACTCCTGAGTACCACGGTCAGGAGTACCGACTGAAATGGACTAAGGCTAATAACTAGATTAATACATTAGTCATAAAGAGATCTCCCAGCTACAGGCAATCCCGTTACCTGGGCGCGCCTGGGATCTGTAGCCTGCCGTCGAGTAGGGCATATTTCTAGCACACTGTCATGTGTTGCACCCTTCAAGCTACCTAAGGGTACATGCGTTTCCTGGATGATGTACCCACCTGAATTCAACCCTAATCTTTCGACCTGGGTAACCTGGATGGTCTGCAGGGCTTGTGGCTGTGGAATAATCTCACTGCATCTTGCTAGTAACTAGGCTTGTGATAACCTTAGTTAGTTAAAGTATCAAGCCGTAATTCTTGCTTGGCCGTGAAATGATTGGATGGAGTCTAACCAGTCTAGTCTTGTCCTGATTCTGTTCCAGATCACTGCATGACCTGAATGCCTGTATTTATTTTTCTGATAAATGGTGAGAATTCCAAGTTCGGTTCAGACGAAGGGTTACAACCCCAGTCCTTGTTTGGTTTACGGGTTGTAACCTGGCTATCTGAATAGTTCTATGGTTATCTCATTGTATATCACCCTGTGATGCTTTTTCTTAACTCCTGTCTTATTTACTACCTTATTATTATCTTCTGTGCTAATTGTTGGTTTTAGTTCCTAAGTGAAGCTTCCTTTGTGGCACTTGCTCTTTCTGGGGTCTGACCCAGCTGGTTTTGTATGGCCAGATTTTGGAGCAGCTCTAGAGGATGTACCAACTTTCCATCCCGATGGTGGCGACTAGACGTAACCAGGGCAACGAGTGGGTTATTTTTGGCTCTCCCACTCTATTGTAAAAATATTCTTTTGAGGCGTTTAGCCGACGAGCACCTGTTTAGCTCGATTACACTTACTGTCTGCCTACGGGCTGTAACATGATTGACAGATCCTAGGGTTGATCATGTATGACTAAAACTCTTGCTAGTCCTAACATTTTGTAATGAATAGTTTCATGATCAACTGAATATGTAATGTTTGGGACGCCTTACTATTGTATATTTGGTGATCTAACATCTTGTAACATTTACTTACTGGCTTGTGATTGAGACACTAGGCTTGTTCATGACCATAGGAGACTGTTGGCTTGCAGTAAACCCTCATGTATCTAGACAGCCGTGACCGTATAGCGAGGTGGGTTGTACTACGATATACGTAGCTGGCTATGTCTGCCCCCGCTCTCCAGTATTCTGGTTCTGGGACGTGACATGGTTTAAGTGGTGGCCCATGCAGGTCTTGTGAATCAAGATACGTGAGGGTTTACCGAATAGATGTCTCAATCAGTATTCGTCCTTGATCTCTGCTCGTATCTTCCGAATCCCTGGATTCTTGTCCTGATCATATGCTTGTATCGTTGATCTGTCTTGGTCCGTCCTTATTGTTTCCCATGTCATCTTCTTCAGCGGCATTGTTCCTGGACCTGCAGGTCAGCAAGGCGAAGCATTTCCTGTGGATCAGCAGCAACTCGGAGATCAAGCCCAGCATTCGGGAGTAGCCTCCAGAGTCGTGCCTTCTGACGGAGAGCCACCAGTCCAGCCAGTTCAGCCTGTCGAACCTGATGATGGCACTTTGGTAGGTCTCGTCAGGACCTTGATAGCTTTCTAAGATCGTCGTGGAGCTGTCTTGCACAAGGCAGTGACGGATGCTTTGACCAGAGGAGGTCATCAGGGTAACAGCGCGGCCAACAGCTTCAAGCGCTTGAACCCTCCCTTCTTCGACGGTAGTGAAGATGCTATCGCCGCAGACGCTTGGCTTCAGGACACAGAGGTGATTTTAGAAGCAGCCAGGACCCCAGAGAACGAAAAGGTAGCCGTGGTACGCCTGCAGTTGTTAGATTTGGCCCGCAGCTGGTGGACGGCTCAGGACGTTGGATTAGCAGCACCCATTGCTTGGGCGGTGTTCAGAGAGAGATTCCAGACCAAGTATTTTGATGCTGTAGCTCGGTATGATATACAGACGAGGTTCACCAATCTGAAGCAGATGGGCAGGACGGTCGATGGATATGCAGCCGAGTTTTCGAGGCTCAGTCGGTTTGCTCCCACCTTGGTGGCAACCGAGTATGATAGGGCCCAACGATTTCAGCAAGGGCTTCACCTGGAGATTTTGTTGGCAGTTGAGCAGTTTGAGCATCAGACTTTTGATGCAGTATTGAGAGCAGCTAGGAGGCATGAGTATACCTCCCAGAGGATTATGGATAGGGCCGGAGGTCGGAAGAGATCCCACGGCCAGATGAATCAGTCTTCAGCCCCAGCCCCGGCAGCCAGGGCTTTGACTATTGGAGCTCCGAGGCGAGCGACCTCAGAGACGTCGGTTCAGCATTCAGCCCCGACGTACCCTCAGCAGCAGAAGCAAAAGCAGTCTTCCGTAGTGGGATGTTCTCATCGTGGGAAGCCAGGCCATGTAGTGGCAGAGTGTCTCAGGGCACAGGGATTGTGTCTGGCTTGTGGAGTAGCAGACCATAGGGTTGGATCCTGCCCGAATAGGGGTGGTTCATCATCATCCAACCTTTCTAGCTCTTCGGTGAGAGGACAAGCTCCGGTCCAGCAGCAGCAGTATCCATTGTCGAGGCCCTTGCCACCTTAGTCCCAAGTATTACAGCAGCAGAACCCCCAGCAGCATACTCAAGTCCAAGCCCAGAGTCAGAACAGGCAGCGAAGATTTCAGCAGAGGGGACCAGCACCCCGAGGGCATGGTCATGCTATGGTGATGACCATAGAGGAAAGATTGGCACCAGGAGAGGTAGTGGCAGGTACTATTCTCGTCAACTCCTTTCCAGCTTCAGCTTTATTTGATTCTGGTGCATCGCATTCTTTTATGTCTGCACGATTCGCGACACGAATAGAATTGGAGCCCGAGTCATTATCAGTAAGGCTCAATATACTTACTGGTAACGGACTTGTGGGAGTCGATAGGGTATTTTCCTCGTGTCGGATCGTAGTTAGCGGTAGAGAATTTTCCGCTAGATTGATAGAGTTTCCGATGGCCGATTATGATGTGGTCTTAGGGATGGATTGGTTGAGGTACCAGTATGCTAGAATAGACTGCCATGTTGGTAGGGTTGTTTTTAGCATTCCAGGAGAGCCAGAGTTTTTATTTTCCAGAGACGCAGTTGAGCCTTCTCCTCCAGTATTACGGATGGCAGTAGCAGCAGTACAGTTGCCCCGGATAGTCGAAGAGTTTCCAGATGTTTTCCCAGAAGAGCTTCCAGGTATGCCGCCAGAACGGAAGATCGAGTTCACTATCGACTTGATTCCTGGGACAGCCACAGTATCAGAGAGAGTCTACAGGATGGCGCCTTCAGAGTTGGAGATATTGTACAAGATGATTGAAGAACTTCGAACCAAGGGATTCATTCGTGCTAGTGGATCGCCTTGGGGAGCCCCGATGCTTCTTGTAAAAAAGAATAATGGTATGTCCAGGTTATGTGTTGATTATCTTACCTTGAACTCAGTGACAATCAAGAACAGATACACTCCCCCGAGGATAGATGACTTGTTTGATCAGCTTAAAGGGGCAGCAGTATTCTCAAAGATCGATTTACGCTCAGGATATCATCAGATCAGAGTTAGAGAGCAGGACATCCCGAAGACAGCTTTCAGATCGAGGTATGAGCTTTGGGAGTTCCAAGTAATGCCATTTGGAGCGACCAATGCGCCGGCGGTATTCATGGATCTCATGAATCGCATCTTCATGCCTTACTTGGATCAGTTCGTAATTGTGTTTTTAGATGACATCCTGGTCTATAGCCGGAATGAAGTGGAGCATGAGCAGCATCTTCGCGTGGTTCTTCAGATTCTTAGGGAGCACCAATTGTATGCCAAGCTCAGTAAATACGAGTTCTGGCTCGATCGTATCTCGTACTTGGGTCACATCATCACTCGAGGAGGAGTAGAAGTGGATCCCCAGAAGATTGTGACTATTGAGTCATGGACAGTGCCCAGCACAGTTGCAGAAGTTCGCAGTTTTTTTGGATTGGTCGGTTACTATCGGCGGTTTATTTCAGACTTTGCCCGGATCTCGGCACCATTGACCCAGTTGACCCACAAGGATGTGCAGTTTGCTTGGACAGTAGAATGTCAGAATTCTTTTGAGAAGTTGAAGCGAGGCTTGATGATGGCTCCCATTCTCGCACTTCCAGATGGAATCGGAGGATTCTTCGTGTATTGTGATGCTTCAGGCAGAGGTTTAGGATGTGTTCTGATGCAGCATGGGAAGGTAATAGCTTATGCGTCACGGCAACTTCGTGATCATGAGAGGAATTACCCAACCCATGACTTGGAGCTGGCTGCAGTAGTGTTTGCACTTAAGTTGTGAAGGCACTACTTGTACGAAGATAGGGTGGAGATTTTCACCGACCATAAAAGCCTGAAGTATGTTTTCATCCAGAAGGATCTTAACATGCGTCAGAGGAGGTGGCTGGAGCTTCTTGTGGATTATGATGTCAACTTGCAGTATCATCCAGGGAAGGCCAACATCGTTGCAGATGCATTTAGCAGGAGAGCCGGAGTATATTTCCTAACAGCGCAACCAGAGCTGTTAGCAGATCTTCAGAAGATGGGTATTGAAGTTGTTCTCCCCTCCAGTGTAGCATTGATGGCCAGCATACAAGTTCAGTCCACCATAGTCGAGAGGATCCTGATGGCGCAGTCAGCAGATTCCAAGCTTCAGCGACTCAGAGTAGAGTGTGAGGCAGGACGAAGACCAGAGTTGTGCATTCATGAAGACGATACACTTAGGCATGGTAAGTGTCTTTGTGTACCCAGTGGAGATATCAGACAGAAAATCATGGCAGAGGCTCACAGTTCTCAATATTCCATTCATCCGGGCGGTACGAAGATGTACCGTGACATCCATCAGCACTTTTGGTGGAATGGCATGAAGAGGAAGATAGCCCGGTTTGTCTCTCGTTGTTTAGTCTGCCAACAAGTTAAGGCTGAACATCAGAGGCCCGCTGGACTTCTTCAGCCTTTACCGATTCCAGAATGGAAGTGGGAACATGTGACCATGAATTTTGTGACCGGATTGCCTAGGTCCCCAGCTGGTAGAGATGCTATCTGGGTTATAGTTGACAGGCTCACGAAGGTGGCTTACTTCCTCCCGTTCAGAGTCGGTCAGCCGACAGCTCAGTTAGCCGAGATGTACCTTAGGCAGATTGTCAGGTTGCACGGAGTGCCAGTCGGTATCACCTCGGACCGAGATTCAAGATTTATATCGCACTTTTGGCGTAGCCTGCAGGAGAGTTTGGGAACTCGTCTCCAGTTCAGTTCAGCATATCATCCGCAGACAGATGGTCAGTCGGAGCGTACAATCCAGACTCTTGAAGACGTGTTGAGATCTTGTACACTTGACTTCGGTGGTTCGTGGGAAGATCACATGCACCTGGTGGAGTTCTCGTAAAACAACAGTTTCTAAGCCAGTATCCAGATGGCACCATTCGAGGCACTGTATGGTAGGAAGTACAGATCCCCGCTAGCATGGGACGATGTCGGAGAGAGGCAGATGCTCGGTCCAGAAATGATTGCCCAGACGGTTGAAGTGGTCAGAAGAGTCCGGGATCATCTTCGAGTTGCCCAAGATTGCCAGCGCCATTGGGCCGATTCTCATCGACGTCCTCTCGAGTTTTCTGTCGGTGACCATGTATTCCTGAGGATTTTGCCTAACCGTGGCGTCATTCATTTCGGCGCACGAGGAAAGCTTAGTCCTAGGTATATAGGGCCATTTGACATTCTAGAGCGAGTAGGAGATGTATCCTATCGTCTCGCTCTTCTACCGTCGCTAAGCGAGGTGCATGACGTGTTCCATGTATCCTAATTACGACAGTATATTCCAGACCCGAGCCACGTCCTGGATCATTCGGAATTGGTTGTTGGTACCAACCTTTCGTATGAGAAGAGGCTCGTGTCTATATTGGACCGGAGAGAGAAGACACTCAAGAACAAGACTATTAAGTTAGTCCGAGTCGCTTGGGGTCATCACTCTTTGGGTGAGTCAACGTGGGAGCGTGAGGATGATATTCGATCGCGATATCCCGACTTGTTTGACTCGTGAGGTATAATATCTTCCTTATGCCTCATGCCTTCGATTCCTTGCTTTAATGAGTGATTGTCTGCCTAGTTATAGCTTGCTTGTGATTAATATAGCTTGTTCTCGTCTCTCTAGCCTCTTAATTAAATTTCGAGGACGGAATTCTTTTAAGGTGGGTAGAGTTGTAATGCTTGTGGGTCGTATTCCGTATTTTTGGAATACGTGTACATATGTTATCTTGTATTGTATGATTCCTTGCTTAGTTCCTTCCGGGCTTGGGTTATTCTTGGTTCGGGTTGGCTTGGTTCGGTTTGGGATTGCTATTGGTTCATTATGAACCAAGGGTGAACCCCCTACCTACCACCACCACTACCATTTATTAACCCCACTTCCATTCTCTCTCTTCATTACTCTTCTTCCTTCCTCCATTAATTTGTCACCTACCAGAGAGAGAGAGAGGTCTAGGCAAGTACAACTTGCTTCATGGAGGAACTCCAATTTTATTGCTTCATTCTCTTCCTTATAGTATTTTAACTTACTTTAGTACTTGGCAATTCCACTTTCCATGGCTAGATTCTTGTAGATCTAAGTTTATTTTATTTTCGGATTTTTTGGATTTTGATCTACTTAATCTTGTTATTTCTGAGTTTTGATGGTTCCATGTTGTAGAGCATTCCATTCTGCCCCGTTTTGACCTATGGAAGTTCGGATTTAGGCTCCGGATGATGGAGTTATGGAGCTTGAGAACTTGGCTCTCATGGTGTTTTTCTTCTCGAAATTTTGGAGAAGATAAACTGTGCTTGACTTGACCGCATGAATAATTCATGCGGCAAGCGTTCTCTTCAGCCGCATGACTGGAAGTACTTTGAGCCGCATGAGGGCCGAACTCATCTAGCCGCATAAACTCGCTCAACTCCAGCAGCATAATACTCCGCTCCTCTTGAGCCGCATAAACTTGCTTCTCGCTGGCCGCATGAGAACTTCTTCCCGAGCCGCATGTGCCTTCTGGTCCCGCTAGCCGTATAGACCTCCTTCTCCCTGAACCGTATGGGATTTGGACCTTGAACCGCATAAGGGCCGCTCCCCGCTGGCCGTATGGGACTTCACTTGACCCGGCCGCATGTACCCTGACTTATCCCAGACGCATGAGAACCTCCTTCCCTTGAGAGCCGCATAGGCACTGATCCTCGATAGCTGCATGGGATTTGCTCACCACCCAGCCGCATATACTGTAGTCTTCTTCTTGCCGTGTGAGGACCCGAGCCCTCTCAACCGTATGACTCTGAATTTCCCAGCCGCATAAGTTTTTCGCCATTAGCCGTATGAGTATCCTCCCCTTCCTCCAGCCGCATGGGTTGCCCCTTCTGCCTGCTACAAGGATTCGTCTCTCGTTGGGCCGCATGACTCCTCCCAACGCCTTGTTTTGTTATTTTATTATTATTGCTATTATTCATTTAGTATTATTAACTCAGGCATTGTAACCCTCAGTGTAATTGGGTCTCCTGATTGAATGCTCGCACTATACTGCCCTGCACATGTACCTGAACACGATAGTGACCCATCATGGTGCACTCCTGACAAGTGAACATGACATGACCTGATAGTTGCCCGTCGTGGCGCACAGTACCCTTGAAATGATAGCCTGACATGATATACCTTGATAAGCTGTTGCGACGGCTACCTGACATGACATGACCTGTATAAATAACCTGGACATCGTGGATGATTGTGCTTGTACAAATAATCTAGTCCTGTATTGTATCATGTCTAGGAGGGGACTCCTGAGTACCACGGTCAGGAGTACCTACTGAAATGGACTAAGGCTAATAACTAGATTAATACATTAGTCATAAAGAGATCTCCCAGCTACAGGCAATCCCGTTACCTCGGCGCACCTGGGATCTGTAGCCTGCCGTCGAGTAGGGCACATTTCCAGCACACTGTCATGTGTTGCACCCTTCAAGCTACCTAAGTGTACATGCGTTTCCTGGATGATGTACCCACCTGAATTCAACCCTAATCTTTCAACCTGGGTAACCTGGATAGTCTGCAGGGCTTGTGGCTGTGGAATAATCTCACTGCATCTTGCTAGTAACTAGGCTTGTGATAACCCTAGTTAGTTAAAGTATCAAGCCGTAATTCTTGCTTGGCCGTGAAATGATTGGATGGAGTCTAACCAGTCTAGTCTTGTCCTGATTCTCTTCCAGATCACTGCATGACCTGAATGCCTGTATTTATTTTTTCGATAAATGGTGAGAATTCCAAGTTCGGTTCAGACGAAGGGTTACAACCCCGGTCCTTGTTTGGTTTACGGGTTGTAACCTGGCTATCTGAATAGTTCCATGGTTATCGCATCGTATATCACCCTGTGATGCTTTTTCTTAACTCCTGTCTTATTTACTACCCTATTATTATCTTCTGTGCTAATTGCTGGTTTTAGTTCCTAAGTGAAGCTTCTTTTGTGGCACTTGCTCTTTCTGGGGTCTGACCCAGCTGGTTTTTTATATGACCAGATTTCGGAGCAGCTCCAGAGGATCTACCAACTTTCCAGCCCGATGGTGGCGACTAGACGTAACCAGGGCAACGAGTGGGTTATTTTTGGCTCTCCCACTCTATTGTAAAAATATTCTTTTGAGGCGTTTAGCCGACGAGCACCTGTTTAGCTCGATTGTACTTACTGTCTGCCTACGGACTGTAACATGATTGACAGATCCTAAGGTTGATCATGTATGACTAAAACTCTTGCTAGTCATAACATTTTGTAACGACTAGCTTCATGATCAACTGAATATGTAATATTTGGGACGCCTTACTATTGTATATTTGGTGATCTAACATCTTGTAACATTTACTTACTGGCTTGTGATTGAGACACTAGGCTTGTTCATGACCATAGGAGACTGTTGGCTTGTAGTAAACCCTCATGTATCTAGACAGCCGTGACCGTATAGCGAGGTGGGTTGCACTTCAATATACGTAGCTGGCTATGTCTGCCCCCGCTCTCCAGTATTCTGGTTCTGGGGTGTGACAAATCTTAAACCACTTTTTAGGGCCTCCTAGAGGGTTATGTGGGTTTTCTAACGAACTTTATGGGAACAAAAATGATTGACAATCGATAGATAATTTGAAGTGGAAGGATGGTACCTGACTGTGCATATATTGCCATTGTCCTGGCGGCTACGGCAGCGTTTGCTGCTGCAACTTCTGGTCGGCGGTAGGCGGCGCTGAGGTGGCACGCTGGCCGCCGGAGGGAAGGATTATCGGGGAGTTTTGCGTCGGGTTAGGGTTTTATTTTATATTTTTTATTTCTCGTGAATTACTTTCTTCCTTCCGTCCGTGTTCTGTTACGCGAGTATAAATACTCGTGAGAACACGAGCTCGGGCTCGGGCTCGGGCTCGGGCTCTCAGAGCCTGGGCCTCCTTTCTTTCTTTTTACTTTTTTTTACTCCTTTTTCTTTTCTCTTTATGTATATTTACATATTATAGAAAAATGTAAATAAATTAATAGAAATTCCTAAAAATCTTAAAAATAGTCATAAAATATTCTAGTTAATATTTAGCGCAACTACACTATCAATTATATATGGTGAACCAAGTGTATGCTACTTGCAGTAATTAATAAAAATTATTAATTAAATATAATTCATTATTAAAACTATAAAACGCTGTCAAATGAAAGTAAAATGCCTTAAAAGTTTTTTCAAAATAACAAAATAGATTTTTAAAAGTTTGTTCATACAGTTTGTAAAAGTTTATCGACGCATATATTTATTGTAGCATTTAACTTGCTACTAATTTATTAGAATAATACATTAATTTAAAAATCCATAATCTAAAATAGTGTACAAGTAAATAAATTAAGACTAAAAACCCTCAAAATTTTGGGAGTTTACATCCTACCTAACTTATAAAAATTTCGACCTCGAAATTAAAATAAAACTTAATATATCAAAATAAAATATAATATACAATGAGGTTGGTTACAAAGGAAGAGTAAGTGCGTCAAGTCATAAATCGGTTTTCGAAAAGATGTAGGTGGTGGTTACAGAAGGAATCCAAATTGACAACATATTCTATATGATAGGGTATCCTTAGTCAGACAGGATCATGGGTATTCAATTCATTGGAGGGAATGCGTCGATATTGGACATAAATCAAATAGGATGAGAATGGGTATATGTGGTTTGTTTTAAGAAAGAAAAAAAATAGGTCATACATGTGGTGTAGTTAAAATGGAGCACAAGATGGTGCGTTTGTGTGGGATGTGTATGCTATGGTCGTAGAGTGGCTTATCTAGTTCATGAGGGTAAAATTTGTTGAAAGGAAGTGGCTAGTCTTGTACTCCAATTACCAAAGTCATGGGCGAGGTATCAAAATGATATGGATAGAAATAAACGTTATAAACCAATGGTTTATTAGTTCCGTTGGAACCAATCTTTGATTAATTTAAATCTTGGATTGGCCGGACGAGATCCCAAAATTTATCTGAACCATTTCGGTTAGGTTAGGACAACCTAGAATAGGTTTCAACTCGAGTGGTTGAGCGAAATGCCAGTCGTATTGGTTAAGAAGGTTCTCGAAGTCTTGAGATGCACCTTCCGTGACTTTTGTGTATATGTAGCACACGGAACTCAATTAAGTGGCGCACTAGTGGCATGTGTGTAGTTGGATTCGAGTATATCACAACCATATATTGGGTCAAAAGGATTGAGTCAAGGTTGGATCTCTAATTGTAGTCGGAAAGTACATCGAATGTTATGGTAAGGATTATCGCTAGTCTTTTCGACCTAAAAGTCGTATCATAAAAATAGAGTACAAAGAGACGTATCTTTGTGGGACATGATATGTCTACCTGAAAGTGGAGTCGTCTATGTCTTGTATGTGAAGTTTATTGGAAGGTAACGGCTGGTCTTGTGCTCTAAATATTAATGTCACGGTCGGGGACACCAAATGATCTAAATGGAAGTGGGAGTTCATGGGCCACAAACCAATTTAATCAATCGGTAATACTAGTATATCCTAAAATTTAGAAGGCTTACAACTACTCATTCTAGAAGCTAAGACACGGTTTTAGGATTAATAAGGTTAGAAATTTTCAAAGTTGTGATATCGTACTTCGACTCTTGATAATAAAGAATAAGGCACGGTGTAACGTGATACGGTAGATATGAATCAAGTTCAAGGATCATTCCTCGATTCTAATAAATAGGAAATGAGTGCGTACAATGATACATGATTTGATAAAATATAATGAACCACTATTCCGTAGTATACGAAAGTTATCGATGGTGTAACGAACTCTAAGATACGTCCTATGAAAGATCTCTACCGGCTAAGTCGTAAACTTCTATTGGTGTTAATCCGGTCAGACTATAGTCATAAGATTCCTGATGGTGTTGCACATAGTGCTCATGCATTGCTATTGATAACTAGTGAGTCAATACAATGGAGCGTTATGCTTCAGATATTGGCCAAGCTGGTGAAGGTGTTGTTCTAATGCTAAATAAGTCTTTAATAATAAAATTTTATACCTAGAATAATACCTGCTGCATCCCTAATCTTAGGATGGGTGTTTATCATAGTCATGGTAAATGCTTGTCCTTGCTTTTACCTATTCATCTCATGTCTAATCTGTGGAGGCTTAGTCAAGTAAGGGTTGAGTTAAGGCATACGGGTCGCTATTTAAGTTAAGAATCAAGATGAATAAGTGGAGGCTCACAATACTTGATTCCTAGAGATTAGATAGTCTCCTAGGTTTGTGTTTGACCAAGGGTAAGATCCTAATTATTCTCAAATTTTAATGACTAATAGATCATGATATTAGTTTTAGGGTCGAGGGGAGGATGAGTAACTCAAGGCAAGGTTGTAGTCACATGGCTGGCCGATTGGTAGCTACACTTGTGTACACAACTATCATGGTCATAGGGATACTCTGTATCTATCTATCTATCTATCTATCCAATACAAGCGTTCGTCTTTCCAATCAATGAAAGACAAAAGCAATAAAGGGTTCAAGAAAGATGTCATCGAATACAATTATGCGATTCAAAGGCGAATATATAATTCAAGAGGAATTGTTAATGCAGTCGCGAATGAGATCCTCGATACCTCTATATCTCAATCCATATAGGATAATCAAATGAAGAGTGAACCAAATGCACTATGGTTGATCAGACCATAATACATTGATTCTAATTAGACAATGTGCTAGTGGGGGTCCCCAGTATACATATGTCCTGAACAAGCTCAATAAAGAATAAGCCTGCAAAACTAGGCAATAAATAGCGTCATCATTCATGGTAGTGCAAAGTATAAGTATGGGGAATAATGATGAAAGCAGTTATAAATTGTTCAAGTTTCACAAGAATCTACGTCGTGTCAGGTGTTCCTATTTATATTGTTGTCCTATTGTCTCTTGTATCAGGCCTTGGTTGACCAATGGAGAATGAGCTACAAAATTCCGATATTCTAGGTAATCATATCTTTCTACATTAGCAAATATTCAGTGTCATCCAGTTATACTTCATTAATGGGTTAGAAGAATATGGGCTGATAGGCCGTGAGGCTTACTACCCAACTAATAAAAGTCAACTAATAGAGAGCTTGAGAAATATAACATGTGTAACTAGTATGAGCTATCTTTCCAACCTCTTTGTTAAACATGAAGGAAAGATACGATTTCTAGTGAAAGTAATCAAGCAGAAGGAAGTCAAGGTAATCGAATGAGAGTTTGAATTGAATTTTAAGAAAGGAGGTCAACTAAGTGGATGCGATTCTCGACTCTAATCCTATCTACAGGCTCACATTGGTACAGTAACGTAACCGAAGTGATAAACTCGATCTGCATGGGCCACCACAAAATATGTAACGCCCCAGTCCCAAAATACTTGGGACTAAGTACGTGGACATGCCAGCTGCATACAAACGAAGAATACTCCAATATATGGAAATCTCGTATGTATCCATAAGCTGTAAAATGCAGTAAACCAAGACAACTAAATCTCATCCACCAAATAAGAGAATATTAATATGAATCAACTATGAAATTTATCATTTATACATGTAGTTGGGCGGAGACAAATCTACTACCAACTAATTAAAATGAAAGAAAATATACAAGAAAATGATCGATAAAATGGCAAGACGAACCAAGAGCAATCACCTTCCAAGAAATAGAGAAGATCACGGCCATGGCTAGAACACCTGCGAAAAGTCACAAAGCACACACCTGGAGAGATAACCAGGTCCTCAGAGGGACGTATCAAGATACATAAAGAACATGCCACATAACTGAATATATATAATATGTCATAAATCACATGTAAAGTAAAATAGTCCCAATCGTAACAAGATTCAATACCTCATCATTGAAACAGTAGACTACCCCTACAACCAAACAAGGACAAGGGGTAGAATACTATTCTGTGATGCGATATTGTCCCAATCTACTAATGCAACGGGGGTGATATGACATTGACTAGGGTTACCTAACCATCTAATGTGTTTATGCAGTTAAGAACAAACCTTTCGTCGCATGAGCCCTGGCTGTAAATAGGATCTGGTATTGTCCCTACTTGGGCACCAGTGACCTAACGAATGACGTTCAAAAATGACAGTAGCCAACCTGAGAGGATCATCTTACCCCAAGCGCATAACGTTCAAAAATGTCAGTATCCAACCTGAGGGGGTAAGCATACCCGTATATCCAGCGGAGCTTTCGGGTACAAGGGAATGTGTAATAGAAGCCCATACGGCAAGAAAATATTCTCTCCGCCCAATGTACCTATCTAAGTCACATCAGCGATCATGTACCTCTATTAACTGCTAAGTCTTCTAACGTGCCTCTATTAGCAGTTAGGTCTAACGCACGTGCACGGGTGATTGGACAACACGCAAGTACCTCTACATGCTACTCATCTCACACATATCTTATGGTACAACTGTGTCAAGGTTTATATAATATACTACATATGGTAGTTCCTTAAATCTAGGTCTATATGCAGTCAAAGGATAATAAAATAAGCAGACCTAATATCACTAAGCAGGTAGTAAATCATGAACTGTAATAATGGTACTGCTAGAAAACCTAAAAATAAATAAACAGTGATATACAATAACTAAAGAAAATGCAACTAAATATAAGCAGTAAATATGGCAAGGTATCTTGCCTGCGGTTGTGTGCAAAAAGGCAATGTCCAATAGCTCGAACCGTCAGAATAGTTAATCGATGAAAGCCAAATTCCGCATACGTCCTCGAATGCTGAAATAAATACCACGAACGTGTTTGGAATAAAGATATGTCTAGAAAATGCATGTCCAAAAGTCCAAATCTGGAACAGAAATCAAAAATTTGGGTCAAAATGATGTCCGCCGTTGGACCCATTTTGTACCAAAAAGCGTGCCAGTATCTACGATATATAAAGTCGTCAAACTATATGTTTACGGGTCCAGTTTAAGGAGATGAACCCAATGGTATGTCCAATTTTGGATTCTGATGAGCCATGCACAAAATCGCCTGTTGGATCGGGTCGCGGGCCTGCCAAATTGGCGTTCCAGTCGACCTTCTCAGAATCGGACCAAACTTGGCAAACAGGACCCAAAAAAATGATACGGTACTGCTGGAACAAGTTTTATCTCGATATGACTAACGTGCACAAAGTAATTAGAAAATTTGCAAGGAGGCCGATACGGGAAATTTTGACGGATACGGATCAAATTGGTCGCGCACACGTAACCAATTTGAATCACTACAAGAAAACATGATTTCTGTGACATGTAAAGTTGTCACAGAAGTTATGAAACTCGTCACAACACATCTTCTGTGACGAGTACAGTGATGACATACTTTCGTAGCATATACCTCCGTAGCTAAAAGAATAAGTGACGACTAAAATACGTTGTCATAGAAAGTTATCTACTGTGACAAGAATATGTTGTCAGTGATAGTGTACTTTCTGTGACAACAAATGCGTCACTAAAAATGTTATAAGTGACGCACAATATTGTCACAAATAGCATTTTATTGTAATTAAAAATAAATATATTTTTTTTTAAAAAATAAAAATTATTTATGTGACGACATTTCATATCACAAAAAAATTTAGTAACACTTTTATTGTTGTCACAATAAACGTATGTGTTTAGTGACAAGTACATGTCATCATTATAAATACTTGCAGTAACACTTTTATTGTTGTCACTGTATACTTATATGTTTAGTGAAGGTAAATATTGTTATCGTAGTATACACTTTTTATGTTTGGTGGCAAATCAATTTTGTCACGAGAATTTTTTTTTGTCGTTGTCATTATACATTGAAACACAACACACAATACAATACCACACAATTCTTGTAGAAGAGGGTATGCATGATTGTGCTCATCTTCCAAGAATACCCCTATCGACTTTCCAATGTAAACCAGAACTAACCTTCACAATCTAAAAGGCCTTTATATAGGCGATTGAAAAGTAATTATATCAATCCTCAAAAAGTAATTATATTGTTCCTTAAAATTCAGTACATATAACATGAAGAGAAGTAATATTTAGTACTTATAAAATAAAGAGTATCCAAACTAGCTGGTACATAAAACCTAGAGTAATCTATAAATATAAACTGATGATCAATTACATATGCAGCTCCTGTCTTGGTAAGGATCAATCTTTAATGACCTGCATAAATTAATAAAGAGACTGTTTAGAATATTATGTAAGTATATACAAGAAAAAAAATGTAAATTCAATAGCAACAACAATGAGGTAAAAATCCTAATAAAAAAAGAAGAAGGGAATAGAAGCTAAGAAGAAGAGAGAACAACAAAAAAATTAGGGTTAAAAGAAGGGCAAAATCCATATTCTGAACTGACGAAACTACAGTTGAATCAAGCAGTAAGACAGTATTAGTGTAGTTCTTAAGACTACTGGTTGTAGCGGATTCTTTTTTTACAATAACTCTATCTCACGTTATCTGTTAGTCGTTAGGTTTCATTGACCCATGAATTACAGAATGGAACAAGAACGACTCGTGCTAACTCTAATAAGCTCTTTCCTAATCAGTTACAATCTCCAACCTCAATGACTAATGTTAGTAACCAAAATAGAAAGTGATCATTGATCTGTATTGGTGAACCTAGATGTTTAGCACATTGGCTTTCAGCAGTTCCAATTTGTTTCGAAAACATAATTTTTTATTACTAAATGCTTTTTCTCACACTTAGGAGTTTTGACAGGTTCATGAACTTGATCTTGATTGAAGCAATGGAGCATAAGAACACAGTCACATACATTTTTTTATCTACTTGTGATAGATATTATATTAATAATCGCAGATCCCTAGAATACAGACAGTAATTAAGAATATATTGGCTCTTTATGGCGATAAATTCCCATAGTGAGAATATCTTACTTTTCTGTTATACAAAGTTCATGAATCAAAGTGCCCGTCTTAAACTTTAGATCAGCCTTGTGAACCTTTTTCTTCGTATCAGCTTCCAGAGATACAATGGTGTGTAAGTAACAATTTGACCCTACCTTACTGGAAAGACGGTTACCTGGACCTAAATCAATAATAACATGTTTACCTGAGATTACTCCAAGAACATAGTATAGCTTGTTGACATCGACACCCATAACAACTAGCTCTCCTGAACCAGGTGCTTTCTGTCAAGAGGCATGATACATGCATTACATAAGAAATAGTGAAGGCGCATATATATGTCATATATTGAAATTTGTGGCACTAGTAATAAGTAAAACCTTTGGATGGCTAGTAAAAGGGCGACACCAAGCACCATCGACATCCCAATAACTTTTTATCTCTAAATTCAATATGTCAATCTCATATGGTAGATGATTCTCGGTAACTGTAAATACTCTTCCTGCATGCTCAAACACGCTCATGTTGTTGGAGCCTTTGCTTGATTTTCCCAGCCTCCACTATCATTAACATAAAATCATCGGAGCAGTCAGTCAGCAGTAATCATTATGGATACATATATAGGTGCCATGTTATGTAATATATATCGTTGCCATATTCAGAATGATAGCAGCCATGACTGCTGGTGGTTTGCAAAGCAGAAGCAAGAAAGGAATGCCTATGCAGAAATCAGGCCATGAGATCTTCAAAATTTCAGAAAGGGAAACCAAGTGTCGATGCTGCTTATTGTCCAGCACCAGCTCTTTCAGAAGAATACTTATGCTGGCCAGTTAAATAATAATGCGATGCTTTTGAAATCCAAAACCAAGGGAGTTATCGACGCCTTCATGAATTGCTTCACTTGCGTTAAACCTGCAGTAGGAGCCGATCATGAGGACAGCATAAGTCATTCCCAACCCTGCAGGTATGCTTTAGTTTCCATATTCAGCAAACTTTTCATGTGTAACCAGCTTCCATATTGGATTAACCTTTCATCAAGACCAATTATTCTTAACTAAATGGTTAATAATTGTATCATCACAAAATTAATGTTCCTCATAAAAGCCGGTTTAACTGACAAATAGAAGAACTGTAACCATGTAAAACATGAGCAGTTATTAGCTACGGCATTCTCATCGTCTACAGTAATTAAGAATATGTTAGCTCCATTGCTATAGGTTATACTTTACTCCATAGCTTGATTGAATATAAAACTCCTATGATGTGGATCTGGACCGCACCAATAAAGTTCTGCAGTTAATTCCCAAGGAACATCACAATAGGTATGTCAATATATCTGCTGCATCTGCTAATGTGAAATATAGATAAACATATATTTGAAATAAAGTCCATTTTTGACATGTCATCTGATTAACTTGATAGCATATTTATGTGAACTTCCTTACAAAGCAACATATATTTATGTATCCTTCAGGTTGGCAGAACTTTCAGGCTGCTTTCTATCAAACCCAATTAACGGGTTAAACTTTATTGGGCTAATATCTAGCAACACTGCTTTGCCAGTAACCTTGCAGCTATATTCAGCTTAAAGGACTTCAGTCATACTTATTTGAAGGAATTTACTAGGCTCGTCCAATAATATTTAGCCGAGCAAGCATAAGGTGAGAATCACAATTTCTATGCAAACAAATCTCAAATAAGTTGAATATAGAACCAATAATTACCAATTAGTTCAACAAAAGCAAACTTGAACATGCTTGTACAGCTATCCTTCTCCAGTTGATTTTGAAATCGTCGTCACCCTAGACCATAATATAATAACTAATAAGATTACAGGGGCAACTCGATACAAAGCCAAACTCAACATGAAATAACCAAATCACTAAAAATCAAAATAAATATATCAGAATATAGTTAGTATACTTGATAAATGCCTTTGGAGGGAAAAACATAAAAGAAAAAGGTGTTGCGGTAGCTAATCTAAAACAAAGTATATATTCACCATTTTAGTGTAGTGTAGGATCAAATTTTGAGGCAGATCTATATATCACAATCCTACTTGACAGTTGTAGGAACTACAAATTTCAAATATGCGTATACTACTCTAACCCCCATTATTTGTACCTAACTAAATCATCGGTGCTAACACTTAAATGCTTGACACCCATATACTCCTCACACACCAACCCACACTCGGGTCTGATACTCATTGTTGCTGCCCCTGATACACCCTTATATCCCCAGCTATGCATTGCTGCAGAAATACGCAGCTTCAGAACTGTTGTGCATTATACTACACATGTGCACATGGAAAACCTGCTTTGCAGTTACTGCAGTTCACTACAACATGCTTACACTCATCTACATTTTCCAACTTGTACACACAGATGCACACTGGAATTTAATTTCTTCACATACAGTCATAATCTGCACAGAGCTTCTACACATAGTTCTGTGCACACACACACAGGATAGTGCACAAAACACCGATACATCTTAGATTATGCATATTGTAGAGCACCAACTGATACTATCCTATAGTTTCAACAAAAATCCTAAATACTCATGTTAAAACAACTTATATATATATATATATATATATATATATATATATATATATAATATATATATATAAATATATATATATATAAATATATATATATATATATATATATATATATATATATATATATATATATATATATATATATATAATATATATATATATAAATATATATATATATAAATATATATATATATATATATATATATATATATATATATATATATATATATATTCAGTTGACATGACTGATCCTATTTGGATACCTACTCTTATCATAAGTTAAATTAACTATTTTTTACTCATCTCAGCAGTTCAAAGTTTTTTAGTTGTCCATTTGTGGAAAAATGGACAAATACACAGCCTCTGCGAGGAGCGATGATGGCTGCGACAGCCCCTTATCACTGAAGAAAATGCACAGAAGATGAAAGGTTTGGTTTGGACGTGCTAGTTCTAGTTTTGGACCTTTGGTTGAGATTGAGAACAGAAACTCTTGTGGTTCTGTACAGAGTGTGCAGTTGAAAACAGAAATTCTTGTGATTCACAACTATATATATATGTACAATGGTGGATTGAAAAGTCATATAGAGGGACTTATTACAGAACTTAAGTTGGCATCAAAAAATTTGTTTGTTTGTTGAAACAAATTTTTATGGTCAAGTTGATCTTCTGTTTGCTGAAGAAGCAGAGATCGAAACAGAGTAGCTTATCTAGGGGGGTCTCCGAACCCAGTTGTGCGAGTGAGGTACGATGGCATTGGATCAAACCATCGGTTCATACTGGTCCAATTTAGCCCTACATGGCCGACCAAATGGGTTGGGTCCAGTATGGTTGTATCTATTAGGGTTTGTATATTGCCTATAGATAAGAGGTTGCTCTTATGCGGAGAGCTAACTCTAAAAACTTATTTCCACCTCCAGTTTTATGAACAAAATAATATTGTTGTTGTTGTTGTTCGTGAAGGCTTCACGACCGTGATTTTAGAATGTTGTGTTGTTGTCCAAATTTAGTTGCAAATAAGAGTTCATCATGAACAAAATAATTTGTTATTCATAATTACAAAAATCAATATATCATCTACCGACAAGCACAACCATTAAGGATAATAAAAAAGACGAAAGATGTTTCAAAAGAGCATTTTATGAAGTTGGGTTGTCAAAATCAAGCAATAAAAAGTTTAAGGTGCCAAAAAAATTTTGCGCTATAATTAGGGTACCACTAAGATAATTTAGCCTTGTTCTTAGATAGTGAAGGATGAGATCAAGGAGATCCAAGCAAATAATGTAGTAAGAATACACAGAACAATATATCATACATAAACACTATGCTCTAAAACTATATTCGATCATAGAATGAATGCTCCCAGCGTACACAGAACAATTATGAGTTGTGAAGCTGACACATAGCTGAGATAAAGACGTTTGGGTTATTTAGTTTTCGGTCTCACATATATATGGATATTAAAATTTAGGTCTCGAAATTGATCGAATTTGGGTCTCAAAATTACTATTCATTAGCCTACGTGAATATTAATTTCGAGACCCAAATTTTAACATCGGTCAATTTCGAGCCCAAATTCTAATATCCACGTACATGTAAGACCCTAAAACTAAATATCCCAAGATGATTAACGTTCTAAACCTTGACAAATCTCAACTTCCAAGCATCACTCGACATGGGGAACTAGTCTATAATGTCAATGTCAGAGTTCCGTCAGAGCTTACCTATGCATCCAGTCATTCAATGAGTTAAGGAAGGAATACATGAACCAGCTAATTTGTGGTGTTGAAGGATGTGAGATATTGGCAGTACAAAGACGGGCAGAGTTTTAGGTGTTACCACCATCTACTCAGTTATACCTGAATAAAGACTAAGATACAGGTTAATAATGTTGTGTAATCTTCGCACAATTTTGGCAGTTATACAATTCATATAATTGTCATTGAGTTTTTCCCATTAAACGATAAGCTGCATTTCACATCCTTAGCAGGTTGATCCGAAAAGAGAGAATGGAAAGAGTGCTAACCTGAACAATATTACACTATTTATAAAGCCACTTTTGTCAGCAAGAAAGAATGATGGAAACTTGAGAGACAGATTCATCTTGAGTAAAACACAAAGAAACCACAACAACAAACAAAAGGAGGCATTCTATCAAACACTTAGAAACAGATTCATCTTTTTTACTATAACCAGCAACAAAAAAATAGATTCTACTAAGTCCCTCACCTCCCTGAGCAGGATCCTTTTGAGCCATCCCCTCATCCTCCCATCATTACTAGTATTCATCATGACCTCATCATTTGAGACTGTATCCCTGTCTGAGTTGAGCTTGAGGGAGCCAAGGGTGGAGGATGTGAGCGCGAAGACGTGCCTCTGGCTGTCGTCGACCCTCCCCGACGATGCACCGTGGTAGTGGACCGACGTGTAGTAGCTGCAGAAGTGCGGAGGGAATGGCGAGATCCCCTGCCGGTCGCGGCGAGCCTGCTTGGAGATGGTAGAGGCCATTGGGTGAAGCTCTAGGTATACAGGAGAGATGGGGGGCGGGGGGCGGGGGCACGGTTTGTCAAATTTGGGAGGAGGGATTCAGGGAATTTGGAATTTGGGAGAAGGGATTTTAGATTTTGGAATGAAATTTTCGGGTACGGCTGAAAATTTATGATGGCTTGAAAAATTTTCATTGTTAAAATTCAATAACAAAATATATAAAAGTAATATTTTAGTAACAAAATTTATGTCATCGTAATTAGTCTACTAGTTTCGACCCGTCCAATCCGTCCTCATAAATAATAATACCTTTTTTCGAGAAAGAATTATTCCGATCTAAAATAGTATTGGAACCAACAAATCCTGCCTACTGTTGAACAATTTCCACCAAAAAATAGGCCTTTTTTGAGTGCTCCTTATGCATCGGAATTAGTATGGACTTTTATGAGATACTTCCGATGGAACGATTTATTTTGTCATAAATGCTACGTTTTTCGAGAACCCTCGTAAAAGTTTGTCGCAAATGAGGGTTTTTTTGGTATGGTCAAATCCGGCTACAATTAATATTAATGTCAAAATAGTATCAAAATTAGAATATTTTGTTTATTTAACTTTTTTTAAATTACTTTAAGTTTTTGTTACAAGAAATAAATTTCTTCTTTGTGACTAATACTTTTGTGTGACAAACAATTATTTGGTAACTAAAAGAAACTTTTAAGTGACAAGAATAAATTTTTAATCTTGTGGCTAATACTTTTATGTGACAGTAATCTTTTTTTGTAACTATAAAAAACCCTTAAGTGACAAGTATTTTCACTTATCACACATAGCTTGTCTTTGACATAAGTCTAAAATTTAAATTTTATTTCAGTGACAACATTAAGTGACGACTAATAAAAACATGGCCACTAAATGATTTAACTATGTGACAGAAAAAAACTGTTGTCACGGAATCAAATTATGAGTGACAACAAAAATTATTTGTCACAAAAATAACCCTTTCAGTGGCAAGTTTGACACTTGTCACAAATTACTTGTCACGAAAACCCGCATTTCTTGTAGTGAATTACGTCGAATCCCACACGTCCACAAAGTCGATACGCACCTTTCAATGCTTTCGGTTCGTGACTACGTCGCTCGGATTGGCGGGACGCACATTGTATGGAGATAATTTTCTAAATATTTTAGTTTACAAGAAACTGTTTTTTGCCGACATTACAACTTAATTACTTTTTATAAAGAAGATAAAAATTTAATCTACAAAAAGGATTTTATCTCCTATAGGCTGTCTACAAGTTCCATTTAATATGTTTTGGGTAACAGCCAATGGGTTGATCGGGATTTGGCCCTAAACAAGGGTACCTAGAACGGCTATATGTCTTTTTTCGGGATAGTTTTTTGTCGAGTTCTTCCTCGATTTTCGAAGTCGAAACCTCGATGAATCTTAAACCTCTTTGTAGGGATTCCTAGAGGGTTATGTGGGCTTTTTAACGAACTTTATGGGAACAAAAATGATTGACAATAGATGGAGAACATGAGTATAAATACTCTTGAGAACACGAGCTCGGGCTTGGGCTCGGGTTCTCAGAGCCTGGGCCTTCTTTATTTTTTTCTTTTTTACTCCTTTGTCTTTTCTCTTTATATATGTTTACATATTATAGAAAAATGTAAATAAATTAATAGAAATTCCTAAAAATCATAAAAATAGTCCTAAAATATTCTAGTCAATATTTAGCACAACTACACTATCAATTATATATGGTGGACCAAGTGTATGCTACTTGCAGTAATTGATAAAAATTATTAATTAAATTCATTTTTAAAACTATAAAATGCTGTCAAGTGAAAGTAAAATGCCTTAAAAGTTTTTTCAAAATAACAAAATAGATTTTGAAAAGTCTGTTCATACAGTTTGTAAAAGTTTATCAACGCATATATTTATTGCAGCAATTAACATGCTACTAAATTATTATAATAATACATTAATTTAAAAATCCATAATCTAAAATAGTGTACAAGTAAATAAATTAAGACTAAAAACCCTCAAAATTTTGGGGGTTTACAGATAACACTAGCACGATTAACTTGACTAAGAATCCAGTTTGCCACTCACACACAAAGCACATAGAGATTCGTCATCACATTCAACGTGATCACCAACAACACGAGGATATTTGCTTAGAGTTCATTGACACATATCATCAACTAGCAGATATTTTCATAAAACTACTGGCTGAAGACCGTTTTAACCATTTGCGTCGTGCAGGCATACTTGAATTTTCGGATTCATGATGCATCAGGTTTAATAAAAACTCTTATGACTTAAAAAATTAACATTTATTAATTGAAGTTATTTTGGTACAAGCCGAAAGGGTCCTTCTATCTTACAGGCGTAAATCGCCTGAAGCGACACGGTATACTAGTCTTCGGACTACCGCTAGCTGGAATTCGGTCCCTACAGCTAACCCAAAGTAATGAACATTATTCAATAGAGAAGTTTAAAGTTATCAAGATTATTTATCACTCATTATGCATAAATGAGCTGGGAATACAAGTGACCGAACTCTGGCAGAACTCGGATCGAGTTTGGGCCGAGTTCGGTCGGTGCTGTTTAATTTTTCAGAACAGCGGCAGCCAGCCCTAGCTCTATATAAACTCCATTTTCATCTATCTTTATTCTTCATCTACCTACTAAAAATCCTCCAAAAACCTAGTCTTCTACTACTTGAAGCTCTCCTCCTTCTTCCTCCTTAGATATTCAAAGCTTGAAAGGTGACTTCCTCCATACGTTCTCCACTCCTTTGAGGTATCACTTTTTCTCCTCTTTTCATCTATGGCTCCTAAGCAAATCCATAAGTGGAAGAAAGTTTCCTCTACAGCGGGTTCATCTTCAACCTCGGAATATGAACCTGTGAACGCATTTAGTCCCGCTCGTCCCTCCGATGAAGAGGACTTTGATGCTTCACTCTTTCCAACTATGGAATTCTCAAACTCTTGGTTTGACTCTTTTTCTCTTCGGGAATTATGTCCCGGGAGAGTTATCAACTTTATAATTTTTTTGAATATGCAAACACTTTCGATAGACTCAGTCTTCGGGACTTCTTTTCTACTACTGACAATATCTATGATAATGTCGTTAGAATGTTCTATTGCAACATGCAAGTAAAATCTGACGGTATTATCTACTCTTGTGTTGATGGACATGAAATTGAGTTTAACTCAACTGACGTCAACAACGACTTAAGTCGATACACAAAATATACGAAATGCTAATATTTCAGGAAATTGAAATAAATATCAAAAGAACGTACTACATCTACAAACAAGCTTTCAAGTCATCATCCAAAAGCGATCTGTATCGGAATCAATATCGAGTCAACTTTTACATTTCCTTTGTATTTTTATCTTTCCTGAGTCGAGGATATGAAATGTAAAATCGATCAAATATTACTGGCATAGGTTAACTCCAGTCCACCATTCCAAAAATCCTACCTATATATCAAAACTTTATATATCCAGAAAGCTGTAATGTCCCAGTCCCAAAATACTTAGGACTAAGTACGTCAGCATGCCAGCTGCACGTATACGAGGAGTACACCAATATGTGGTATCCTCGTATTTGTACATAAGCTGTAAATAATAATATATGATAAGCCACAGTATAATAACTATATCTCATTCACAGCTCAAAACAAAATGAATAAATAAGTCGCAATGACAATAAAAGAATTCAAGAGATAGTCGGGTGGACATTCCCACTCCAAACAGCTATGAAAAATAGTCTCAACTAAATATAGTCCAACCTCCTCAAACATCAAGAAAGATGATAAAAGATGTACAATATATGGTCTCAGAAAATAAAGAATAAAAACTAAGTATGAGCAGGAGATGCCTTGTTACCGACGTATGAAGGATCCAACGCTGCACCGTACTCGTCGGGATAGTCCTGCTCGTCTAATCTTGGAGAGATCACCAGGTCCTCAGAGGGACGTAACAAGATACAGAAGACATATCGAAGTAACTGAATGTGTAAATATGCAACTATGACTCTACAGGATCTCCGAACCGTCTATGTGAGATGCATATTGAGGACAACGTTCTACGCATGGGCTGTAGGATCAGCAAAGTAAATAAAGAATGGCAGTAGGTAGTGCTCATCCGAGTCGCTATCGGCCAGGGACAGACAGTAGCGCTCATACGAGTCACTATCGGCCCACAAATGTGTGTAAAAAGTAAATGTAGCCCTTAAGCTAGTAGTTGTCCCCTCCCTCCAATGCTCTTGTCCAAGATGTATCCATAGCCTGTCCAGTTGGCAACTGCTACGGCTTCTAACTCAATACACTAGTAGTAATTACCTCATATCCATCGTACGACCCATACGTATCGATGGCCTGTCGAGTACGCAGGCCCGTGTCCTATATGAACTCACTCATCGTGTGATACACATGTGTTAAGGCCATAGGAGATATGAAAATATCCCACACTCATAAGGTGGTCATCTAACACTAGGTTAACATGTCTACGGTCTCTAAAGTTGTCAAACTACATGTCTACAGATTCGATTTTTCAAAATGAACTCAACGGTATGTCAAATTTTGGATTTCGATGAGCCATGCATAAAATCGCCCGTTGGATCGGGTCGCGGGCCCGCTAATTTTGGTGTTTCGATCAACCTTCTCAGAATCGGACCAAACTTGGCATACATGACGAAAATTTCGATTCGGTCCTGTTGGCAGAAGTTTCGTCTCAATTTGACGAACATGCACAAAGTAATTGAGAATTTTAGAAAATGGCCGATACGGTGTTCTTCGACGGATATGGGTCAAATTCATCGCACACACGTGATCAATTCGAATTCCGTCAAAGCCCACACGTCCACAAAGTCGATACGCACCTTTCGATGCCTTCGGTTTGTGATGGGGTCGTCCGGTTTGTCGGAACGGACCTCGTATCGATGTTTTTTTAAGGTTTTTGAAACTGATTTTTGTTGATTTTAAAACTGAATTATCACAGAATTTAATTAAAATAAAAACTAAATCTGGTTTATGATCTCATATAGGTTGTTTATAAGTATGTATAAATAGATTTTCAAGTTCCTCGACCTATGGCTCGCGAAATGATCTCCAAAACAGAGTCGAGAGACGAATTTCTGTCATTTCTCTTCCCTGTTTCTGTGAGTTTTCTCGATTTTTCAAAAGTTTATACAATCGATCCACGGCAGATATGGGAATTCCTTTTGAAGGAATCTGTAGAGGGTCAACCCAACTTGGCGTAGAAATTTTTAGATCGAAATTCTATTAAGCGATGAAGTGGAAAAACTATTACAAAAGTGGGGTACCTAGGACTGATCGTTCGACAGAGCAGGACTCTGTTTTTGCGGAGCTGCAACGATGGTCGGCGACGGACGATGATGGTAACGGCTATGCAGGCGGTGGGAAAGGTCGTCAAGTACGCGTTGATGTGTAGGTACTTCGCACACGAGGGGCTCCGAAATAAAAATTGAACACTAAGTCTCCAACCTGCGTATATATACCCTATTTTTTATTCCGATTTCAAACTGGATTTAGCTAGATTTAAACGAATATTTACCTCTGTATTTATCCTAATCGGAGGAGAATAGATTCGAAGTTATACGGGGAAAGATTTGGTTAGATTTGATCAAAGGGTGATCGGGTTCTAACAAATCTTTCTTTTTTTTAATACATACTCCATCTATACTGAGACTTGGCTCGGGTATGGGGATGATGAACGATGCTTGCACTATTCATCGTGTGGGTTTTTGTTTTTGTTTTTTCCTATATATATATATATATATATATATATATTATATATATATATATATATATATATATATATATATATAAATATATATATATATATATATATATATATATATATATATATATATATATATATATAACTCTAATCTTAGAGTAATAAATAGATAAAAATACAAAGAAAATATATAGAAATCTAACTATGTTGGGGACTGTTTTATTAGTATTAGCACAAGCATCATACCTATTCATTAACAAAACCATGACTTAATTATAAATAAAAAAAATTAAATAAAATAGATGTATAGTAATTTAATTAAATAAAAAATATGGGAGTTTAGATCCTACCCAACTTAAAGAAATTTTATCCTCGAAATTAAACTAATACAGGGGGGTCAAATGCAATATAAAATTTTGGAAAGGTCTAATCATACAAGACGTACCTTGGTCTTCGAACAATTGCGGGTAACGATTTCGGATGTCGTCATCGCGCTCCCAAGTAGACTTCCCTGGCGAGTGATGCTTCCATGCCACGCGAACCAATAGCATAAATTGATTCCGCAACACCTTCACTCGGCGATCGAGGATACCTACTGGTTGCTCTTCGTACGACAAACTCGGTCCAATGGTGATCTCGGAGTGATCAAGCACATGATTGCTGTCTGCCACGTACCTCCTTAGCTGAGACGCGTGGAATACGTCATGTACTCCTTCTAGTGACGGTAGCAAGGCCAATCTATAAGCGACTTCTCCCACGCGCTCCAAGATATCAAAAGGACCAATGTATCTTGGACTCAACTTGCCATGTCCCCCGAATCGAATCGTGCCTCTAGTGGGGGATATCTTCAAGAAAACATGGTCGTCTTCCTTAAACTCCAAAGGTCGACGACAATTATCTGCCCACTGCTTCTGTCGATTATGCGCTGTTCGCAGGTGGTCTTGTATCTTCTTTACCTTCTCCACTGTGCTCAAAACCAGCTCGGGACCCAATATCTGTCGCTCTCCAATATTGCTTCAACAGATAGGAGATCGACATTTCCTGCCATACAATGCTTCAAACGGAGGCATCTGAATGCTTGCTTGATAGCTATTATTGTAAGAAAACTCCACAAGATGAAGGTAGTCCTCCCATGATCCGCCAAAGTCAAGTATATACGCTCTCAACATATCCTCTAGTGTCTGGATCGTACGCTCCGACTGGCCGTCTGTCTGCGGATGGTATGACATGCTAAACTTCAAACGCGTACCTAAACTGTCCTGCATACTCTTTTAAAAATGTAAAATAAACCTCGAGTCACGACCCGACTCGATGCTAACTGGTATATCGTGTAGCTTTATTATATGTTTCATATACATATCCGCCAAAACATCCGTGGACTGCCCCACTCGAAAAGGTAAGAAGTGGGCCGATTTGGTAAGTCTATCAACAATCACCCATATCGCATCTCGTCCACTAAGACTCCGAGGAAATCCTGTAACAAAGTCCATCATAATGTGCTCCCACTTCCACTCGGGAATGGGTAGCGGCTGCAATAATCCAGCCATCCTCTGGTGCTCGGCCTTCAATTATTGGCATACCAAACACTTGGCCATGAAACGAGCTATCTCTCGCTTCATTCCGTACCACCAAAAATACTATCGCAAGTCCCAGCACATCTTAGTCCTCCGGGATGAATAGAGTAAGTCGAACTGTGTGCTTCTGCCATCAAATGCTGTCGCAACTCTCTATTAGAAACATAAATACGATCACCATATCGCAATGTCCCATCGGAATGAATCCTCAATCCCATTTGTTCTTCTGCTTCGGTCCTCTCTCGAAGTCGTCGAAATCTAGCATCCGCAGGTAATGCCGCCTTGATGTGCTCTACTAATGATGACTGTACTTGGAGGCTGGCTAATATGCCATCTGATACAGGCAATACTACCTCGATAGCAAGCTGCTGCAAGTCTCTAATCAACTCCTTCTGCGTAGTCAGGAAGTGCGCCATGGGCTTATAAGGCTCAATGCGTCTTCCACAACATTAGCCTTGCCCGGATGATAATGTAGCTCAATCTCGTAATCCTTCATCAACTCCAACCAACGTCGTTGTCGCATATTCAGCTCTTTTTATGTGAACATGTACTTGAGGCTCTTATAATCAGTGTAGATATCAACCTTCTCGTCGTACAAGTAGTGTCTCCATAGCTTTAAAGAAAAGATAACCGTTGTGAGCTCTATATAGTGGGTTGGATAATTCTTCTCTTGCACCCTCAACTGTCTCGATGCATACGCTACTACATGACCGTGCTGCATCAGCACGTATCCTAATCCCTTCCCGGATGCATCGCTGTAAATCACAACACCTCCTGGGCCCGATGGTAGTGTCAAGATAGGTGCGGTGGTTAAGCGCTTCTTCAACTCGTCAAAAGCAGCTTGACACTCATCTATCCATACAAACTCCTGATCCTTGCAAATTAGTCGAGTCATAGGCCCCGCTATTCGAGAGAAATCTTCTACGAACCTTCGGTAATATCCCACAAGTCCAAGAAAACTTCTCACATCAAAAGCTGATGTGGGGAGGGCTATGCCTTGACTAATGTGATCTTCTCAGGATCTACTGATATGCCGTCTCCAGGAACAATGTGTCCAAGAAATGAAACATCCTTGAGAAAGAATTCACACCTGTTAAGCTTCGCAAAAAGTTGCTCATCCCTCAAGATTCCTAAAACTGTCCGTAGATGCTGCTCATGCTCCTCTTGGCTCTTCGAGTATATCAGGATATCGTCTATAAAGACGACCACAAATTTGTCCAGGTACTGATGAAAGATCTTATTCATTAAGTTCATGAAGACTGCGGGAGCGTTGGTCAACCCAAAGGGCATGAACAAGAACTCGTAGTGACCATACCTCGATCGAAAAGCCGTCTTCGGAATGTCCTCTTTCAAAACCTTCAGTTGGTGATAGCCCGATCGTAATTCAATCTTGGAGAATACTTTTGCTCCACTCAATTGATCAAATAGATCATCTATGCACGGCAAGGGATACGTATTCTTCATTGTCACTACATTCAAGGCTCTGTACTCGATGCACATGCGCACTGTCCTATCTTTCTTAGGCACAAAAAGTACGGGTGCTCCCCATTGTGACACACTGGCACAAATAAAGCCTTTTTCTAGTAAATCGTCAATCTGCGTCTTCATCTCTACCAACTCCTTGGGTGCTAGCCGATATACTCGAGACGAAATAGGCTCGGCTCCCGGAATAAGCTAAATAGAGAACTCAATGTCTCGGTCAAGTGGTAGTCCTGGTGTCACGGCCCGTACCCGCTTTTCGGGCGTGAGCTCGTGAGCGAGCCAGCTACGTATCGAGCGGACTCCAGCCCGACTCAAATACGTAAGGTATCACTATATCATGGCACGGCTATGGTATACTGCCAAATCATGGCAAGGTATCACTATATCTCAATCCACAATAAGAATATAAAACATGAATGAACAATCATAGGTCATGGTCTGCAGTCCATTGGCGTATTATTCGATTAGACTCCAAGAACGATATGAGTCTATAAAATAAGCAGAATATATCCTGGTATGGAATATAAAGCACGAAAGGATAATAAGAAAATATCACAAGCAAATACATGTATCCCTGCAGGTGTAATCACTACCATCATGATCCTCTAACTAACTCCACGGAATCAGCTACCTGAAGAGATCATCAGGTCCTCATGGGACATAGCAAGATACATAAAAAATGCCTATCTAACAGTTTAATCATGCATAAGAGTAAAACAGGCTATAAACATGAAACGAGATAGAAACTGACAAGTGGCTACTGATAGGTAACTATGAACACGGATACGGGATCAACTACGCATAAATGAACTGTAAGAAGAACAAGTAAAGAAGAGGTCCATGGAATACCAAACCCTTGCCCCGAGTATGGACTCGCAGACTTGAACTAATCACTAACCCTCGCCCCGAGTGTGGACTCACAGGTTAGTTCACGACAAACACCCTCGTCCCGAGTGTAGACTCGCAGGTGCAAACGGTCAACCCTCACCCCAATTGTGGACTCGCAGGTTGTGGAAACGATACAGGAATAGCAGTTCAATTACATAAACTTGAAGACACGACTCAGTCAAGATACAGGTGACGACACGGTACAACTCAGTCATGGCACAAGTGAGGACAACTCTAGCATAAACCATAATGTGGACAAGCCTGGTGTAACTACGCTATCAAGTCAGAAAATACTGATATACAAGCAAGACAATAAACTAGTAAATATGGTATGTAGAAAACATTTGAATCCATATCAACTAGAGTAACTAAATTATAACAAACTAAATACAGAAGACTATAAGCATGAAAATGAACTGTAGATGGAGGCAAGGTATCTTGCCTGGAGTTCGTCCAATATTGTGCTGAGGCTATGATATCAGTGTCCGATCAGGACTATCACATACTAATGGTGCTATGGCCCACAAGGATCAAAGTTTTGTTGCTTTTAATTCCTTAGGCTGCTATTGTTGTTGTTTCTTCTTTCTTCTTCCAGTAATGGCGACCAAGTGAAATCAAGGCTAAATTAATTATTTATCACATTATATATTTATATAACAGTTATAAAACATGTATATAGACTATTTATATATAACATTATACGAACATATATAATAGCTAACCATTCATATAGAGGAATATGTTTACAGAAGGGGGGTATAACTGGAATTACCTAGCTTTAGGTTAGGAAGAACTCGTTGAGCAATCTACTCCTGCCACGGACGTTCTTCCATCCTTGAGCTTTCTTCTCATCGTACGGATGGTGCTGTTGTTGCTGCTTCACTCTTCTGTTTCCATGGATATCACAATCGTAACAAAGACGTTAAGGGTGGTGGTGAGGAGAGGCTGCCGTCTGCGGTGCTGGCTTTGTCGAATCCCGACTATGGCGCAGGCCTAATCAACGGAGTATAACAGTTGCATCGTTCTAAGCCGAAGTTGGAAGGGACTGTGGCACAGTCCCATGCGGTCGAAGGACAGCACAGGTGGAGAGAGGAGGTGTTGGCGAGGAAGGCTTAGCTATGGGGGATGGTGTGGCAACCCACGACAAGGATGGGGTTGTCGATCTCGGGCGGAGGAGCAGTACGACCGGTGCATGGTTCATGAGCACCGGTGGCTCGGAAATGAACGAGGCAAGGTGGTCGAGCTCGACGTAGCCAAAGGTGTGGTTGGTCGTTAAAGAGGAGTTGGAGGAGAAGTGTCACGACCCGCACCCTAGAGTAAGGGCATGAGACGTGGGTACGTCCAGCCTACGCCGCAGTATCGGCGGTAGAACGCTGTCCTAGGTCAAACATCTAACAATATAAAGGTACCTGTACAGTATATACTCTCCGAATGGAGGTGACATAGCAGATACAGTCTCAATCACAACTAAGGTAGAGCGAGATAAAAGATAGGTAAAATATGAAATCCAAAAGAGATACAGCAGATAGAAGTCTAAGTGTCTAAGATACACAAACCCAGAAAATATCTCAAAGCTCAATACAGTAATCTATAGAATAAATACAACTCAATACAACTGAAATAACTAACTATACAACCTCTACTGTGTCTCCTCTAGGCTAGCAGGCAACCTCCAGGCTATCTGTAAAATTTATCAACAGGTCCAGTCAGGACAGGAACGAGCACATCTTATCTAGAAAACCCAAGTAAATGACAGAGAACTATACATCAGTTATAGACAGTTATATTGATGAAAATGGCAGTTTATATTCAGGTGATGGTAATAAAGAGAGATAAAGTGCAAGGAAAGTAAATACTAAACAAGAGAAGAATCATAGCAATGAAGACTGTAAAAATAGAACTAGCTGAACCAGGGTAATATGATATAAAGTCCAGACAGAAAATGTAACCAGTGTAAAACCTATGTAAATCCAGTACGGGATGAATCTAATACAAGATGAATCCAGTAAGGAAAGATTCCAGTTATAGTGATCAACGATTCCAGGGTGAGTCCAGCCTATACTCTAGCAGTGTATTTTAAAATACCGAGTTCGACATGTAAACGGCTGTGGGTAATCAGGTACATCCCTCACTGATCAGGCGAGAGATGGCTATGCTTCCAGTAGATTCCAGTAGGAAGATTCCAGATTGGGGTATGTCTACATGTCTCACTCTAGTATTTTTCCTTCCAGCAAGTGAATCCAGAATTTCGACACAATGATTCAAGATGAGTCCAGCCAAAATATAATGATCCCAGTAAATAATTCCAGTAAATGATTCCAGTAAAATGATTCCAGTTAAATGATTCCAGTAGGTGATTCCAGTAATAGAGATGATACCAGTAATAGAGGCCAGAAAATAAAAGTGTGTCGTATACATGAATTCAGAAATATCCACACGTGTTGTAATAGAGAATCGCATACAACTAACTAGAACTGAAGTACAGTAATTGACAAGTAAATGAGAGAACTATCAGAGAATGTACTCGCCTGATGTCTGAATGTCCAAGGTAAAGATACTGTCCGAGGAGAGGTGTCTGGCTCCTAATTAGAACAGCACAAGTCACAACATGTCCAGAAGGGTAATATAAAGTACTACAATGCATTCTACATGAATCTAGGTCAAACTAGGCCAAAGTCAACCCTTGGTCAACTCTGGTCAACTGCACTAGTCAAACTAGGTCATGTCCTAACCCAGCAAGTCTTACTAGGCCTAACCAAGACTATCCTAGCAAGCACACATCAATACAAGGCTATACAAGCCAACATACACCCAACTCTATATAGCATGCAATTATTTAATACTCAAATATGCAAGAATTCACATTGGATATACACTAGGTAATCTATTACTTTAAGCTATATATGTCTACACATATATACACATGCATATATTGGTATTCAACATTAGGTCTATAATCATGGTATTTCAAATAGTTATATAAACTTATATATTACAACACAATATGCTAACATATATATAATATACATACATAGCTAAGTTAACTATATTCATAATTACTTATTTAAGAGGCTATGTGTGTGTATGTGAACATGGCAAAGGGGTAAGTGAGGGTTAAATGGGCATACATAGTGTATACATATCAAAGAATGTCAAAGTGTAAGTGAACAATGTGTCAAGTGTGATAGTGTCAACATAGTGTAAGGGGGTACATGAGGTAATATAGGATTTGTGTTAACATAGAATATTACATCTCATTAACTTGTATATTGCATACATTACATCTATTATTACATTACATTCATGCTTGCATTCATTCATCATTCATTTATTCTCTTGCACCACTATATGCACTATACATTATATACTATGGAACCTACATATTCATTACAAGCCATACTTATACATGCTTACATTAGATATGATACTTACACCTCATACATCATTTATTTAACCATTTACACATGCTTGCATTCTCTATTTAATTACATAATGTATATACATTAACATGGGTTAAAATCAAATAGAATATTATATTACACACAAGGGTGCATAAAATGCATATGCCGAATAGTAACTTCTACTAATAATTAATACTGTACCATCTCAGCATGAATTAAAATCTAGGATTAAAGTATGTTATAGATCTATGTGTTAGCTTTCGGAAACTTCAAACGGATCGCGTTTTCGTTTCCGGAAACTCCCGGAATCGCAAAAACACCGAGAACGCGTTTGTCTTTCGTATAGCTGACACTCAAATAATTCTCCAGAAAGTTACAGAAATAATTAGACCTATTAATATATGTTTTTGGAAAGCTAACTTTAATACGCTTCTTTTAAAAAAAACGGAAGATTAAACCGAGTTTTGAGCTAGAAGTTATGATATTTCTAAGTTAGGGCTGAAATTAAAAACGTGGATAAAAATCATGACGGATTTAGGTAGTTTGAGACAAAAGAACACAAGTATATAACATAATATATCAAGAACTCACTCTCTACACTAATATATATATATGAGACACTATAGAACACATCTTCAATACAAAAATATGAGATTAAACATGTAATAATTCATTCATACATAACAACAACACATAGTGTGTCCAAATTTGGGATTTTCCTACATGGACACAACCACAACACAAAGGACACTCCTATGACCTCCAAATGGACACGAAATGGACAAAAATAGAGATACAACCATGGGGGTCATTTCTATGGGTTCAAAATAGACCTATATGCATGAGAAAATGAAAAGGAGAAGGGATTTATACCTCCCGGTAGATCGAATCGAAGAAAAGCCTTCCCGGAGCGACACCGACACGTAGAGATTCCAAAAGGACACGAACGAGCTCCGAATCCTCCCAAACTTGGGTAGCTTCCTTCTTGGCTAGAATAGAGAAGGAAAGAAGAAGGTTTGGTGGTGAAATGGAAGGATTTGGTGGAAAAATTGCTAGGGATTGCTCTCTAGGAATTTGGGGAAGAACAAGAGAGAGAGTGTGGATGAGAATAATAAAATGAACTTGAGCCTATCCTCTCCCAAAGTGGCTGGCCATATGGGACTATTTGTCCTATTATGGTAAGGTCCAAAATGCCCCCACTAACCTATTCTATTAGTATTAGGAAAGGGCTAATTGGTTGGGGCTAAATTAGTCATTCTAAAGTCTCTAATCACACTAACCTTATCCATAATAATTAGTCTAACCTCTAACTAAAATATTTCTATCATGTGAACTAAAATTAATATCATGTGGGCCATGCCTAACTAGTGTGTGGGTCCCACTAGAGTCAAACTACCCCCGGGTCCCCGTTTCAAGTCGGATTGAGTTGAAATTTGAACCCGACTCAAATAATCCCAAAACAATATCATAAATAATAAAATAAATTTCAAAAATATTTCAAAAATATAAAATGACAAAATACCCATGTTCCTGAAAACTGGGGGTGACAAATTCCTCGAAATTAAAACCAAACAATAGTAAAATGTCAAAATCATAAGTCATAATTTTAAATAGTTTAAAAATGATTAAAAATCACCAAAAATTATAATATGAAATAATAATCAATAAATAATAATTATAATTACAAAATTTTAAAATTACCCTCATCTGGAAAACTGGGTGTTACAATCCTACCCACCTTATAAAAATTTCGTCCTCGAAATTAAGATGATCGCACCCCCTTCTATGTCAAACATAGTCAAGGGTCAATCACTAGTCAATTTCTCAACATCCAAGTACTTGGTCATCAACTGGTCAACTTCTTAGGGTTTTACCTATGCTATCTATCTAGGTGTTGGCAACTAGAATTTAGCAAAAGAGAAACTCTATAATAGACTAGCTCTTAACTTCCCAATCCTATCAAGTCACCTATAACTAAATACCTACAAGCTAAGCACATGAATATCAAATACCATATATATATATATATATATATATATATATATATGCTCAAGAACAACAACCCATCACATATATCCTAAGTATATCATCTATATATATACATGACTGATCAACCAAGGGTTAAGGCAGACTAAACTTATAAGGGTCTGAAACAATGCTTAGAACAAGACTAAGGATGAATGGTCTGAATCAAGGGGACATGGTATCTAGTGAAGGGTCTGCACACTGCCTATAAAGGTGATCAACACAAAGGAACTCAACACGAAGAGAACTTAACTAAAATGGAAAACTGAACCAAGTATAAGCTAAACAACATGTTTATAACCCTATACAACAATGGCCTATAGATACCAACTAACCTATATCCCATATGCCAATATCATCTGCAATCTATCTATGCAAATAGATCTCTCGGTCTTAGGTGAAACTATAACTATACTCAAAGGCAGGCTCTGGTCATGGGTGCCTCACTGGAAAAGATAAGGAAAAGTAGTAATAATCATCAAGGCTGTAAGGCATACTAACATCCTATGTGTAACTGGTTGGTATTATAGATAACAGGAGAATTATCTGCAACGGGTTACTATTCTAACACCAATGCTAACTATCACCTCTAGGGTACAGACACTCAACAAGTCATTATACCATTATACTATGAAGGAACTACCTATGAATAAGCTCTACAAAACTAAATATCCCTACTCTTAAGTCATTTATAACAATCAAAAGGGTATGATGTTTAAACCTTCTCAAGATACAATCTGTTAATCATATGCGTCTGTCCAAAATCATGTTGTCCAGAGTCTTCATCATGCTAGTGAGCAAGGCTACGATAATCACAGAGTCCTTGACTAAGGTATGTACCTCTAGGTTCATGGTATTTAAAATTTTCGCACTGTCGTATGCGACAACAAAAACCTTAAATTCCCATATCCGAGAATACATCCAAAATCTGACTATATGTCCTCACTATGCCAACTAACACGACTATCGAGGATTATAGATCCCATGATTTAGGCGACCTAGCCCATATGATTTTTTCAAAAGAAAAACAACACAACAAAAGAGTAACATGACAAAATTAATCAATCAACAAAGAACAGATGGAATCGGATTTCAAGGTAATTATAAAAGACAATTGCGGAAATAAAATTGAGAAGAACGAAACTTGCAGCAAGATCTCCAACGGTCTGTGCATCCTCGACTATCCTGACGATAGCTCGCCCTGTTGGTTTTCTCCAGCCTGATGCTGATACTGCACAAATCTTTGCTGCTGATGCTGCATGAATCGCTGCTGCTGAGAGAAACCGGAAACGAAGGGAAAAGTCTTTATACAGATGAAGGTACACCTCCAATGTAGCAGAAACGCCAACCTGAGTCGGCACAACAGAAGCTGCGGTCTCGAGGCCCTGATGAACAGGACGAGAGGTGGCCAGGCTCTCGATAGTATCCCCCGAACCGAAGCGATGAGATCGTGTCTTCATAACCATCATGAAGACAGATCAAAACAAGAAGCAATTTCTGAGAATGAAGCAAAAATTCAAAGGAGAACAGTTTATATTCAAGGGAAGTCAATAAGCAACAATTTTAGACAAAAGGAATCGGATTAAGAGTTTTTCCTAATGTGATTGAGTACCTCCAAAAATATCCTAATCCTACTGCAGGCTGTAGTGATACTCTAGTTCGAATACCACTACATAAACTCGACCTGCATGGGCCACCACTAAAAACGTGTCACGACCCGCACCCTAGAGTAAGGGCATGAGACGTGGGTACGTCCAGCCTACGCCGCAGTGTCGGCGGTAGAACGCTGTCCTAGGTCAAACATCTAACAATATAAAGGTACCTGTACAGTATATACTCTCCGAATGGAGGTGACATAGCAGATACAGTCTCAATCACAACTAAGGTAGAGCGAGATAAAAGATAGGTAAAACATGAAATCCAAAAGAGATACAGCAGATAGAAGTCTAAGTGTCTAAGATACACAAACCCAGAAAATATCTCAAAGCTCAATACAGTAATCCATAGAATAAATACAACTCAATACAACTGAAATAACTAACTATACAACCTCTACTGTGTCTCCTCTAGGCTAGCAGGCAACCTCCAGGCTATCTGTAAAATTTATCAACAGGTCCAGTCAGGATAGGAACGAGCACATCTCATCTAGAAAACCCAAGTAAATGACAAAGAACTATACATCAGTTATAGACAGTTATATTGATGAAAATGGCAGTTTATATTCAGGTGATGGTAATAAAGAGAGATAAAGTGCAAGGAAAGTAAATACTAAACAAGAGAAGAATCATAGCAATGAAGACTGTAAAAATAGAACTAGCTGAACCAGGGTAATATGATATAAAGTCCAGACAGAAAATGTAACCAGTGTAAAACCTATGTAAATCCAGTACGGGATGAATCTAATACAAGATGAATCCAGTAAGGAACGATTCCAGTTATAGTGATCAACGATTCCAGGGTGAGTCCAGCCTATACTCTAGCAGTGTGTTTTAAAATACCGAGTTCGACATGTAAACGGCTGTGGGTAATCAGGCATATCCCTCACTGATCAGGCGAGAGATGGCTATGCTTCCAGTAGATTCCAGTAGGGAGATTCCAGATTGGGGTATGTCTACATGTCTCACTCTTGTATTTCCCCTCCCAGCAAGTGAATCCAGAATTTTGACACAATGATTCAAGATGAGTCCAGCCAAAATATAATGATACCAGTAAATGATTCCAGTAAATGATTCCAGTAAAATAATTCCAGTTAAATGATTCCAGTAGGTAATTCCAGTAATAGAGATGATACCAGTAATAGAGGCCAGAAAATAAAAGTATGTCGTATACATGAATTCAGAAATATCCACACATGTTGTAACAGAGAATCGCATACAACTAACTAGAACTGAAGTACAGTAATTGACAAGTAAATGAGAGAACTATCAGAGAATGTACTCGCCTGATGTCTGAATGTCCAAGGTAAAGATACTGTCCGAGGAGAGGTGTCTGGCTCCTAATTAGAACAGCACAAGTCACAACATATCCAGAAGGGTAATATAAAGCACTACAATGCATTCTACATGAATCTAGGTCAAACTAGGCCAAAGTCAACCCTTGGTCAACTCTGGTCAACTGCACTAGTCAAACTAGGTCAAACTAGGTCATGTCCTAACCCAGCAAGTCTTACTAGGCCTAACCAAGACTATCCTAGCAAGCACACATCAATACAAGGCTATACAAGCCAACATACACCCAACTCTATATAGCATGCAATTATTCAATACTCAAATAGGCAAGAATTCACATTGGATATACACTAGGTAATCTATTACTTTAAGCTATATATGTCTACACATATATACACATGCATATATTGGTATTCAACATTAGGTCTATAATCATGGCATTTCAAATGGTTATATAAACTTATATATTACAACACAATATGCTAACATATATATAATATACATACATAGCTAAGTTAACTATATTCATAATTACTTATTTAAGAGGCTATGTGTGTGTATGTGAACATGGCAAAGGGGTAAGTGAGGGTTAAATGGGCATACATAGTGTATACATATCAAAGAATGTCAAAGTGTAAGTGAACAATGTGTCAAGTGTGATAGTGTCAACATAGTGTAAGGGGGTACATGAGGTAATATAGGATTTGTGTTAACATAGAACATTACATCTCATTAACTTATATATTGCATACATTACATCTATTATACATTACATTCATGCTTGCATTCATTCATCATTCATTTATTCTCTTGCACCACTATATGCACTATACATTATATACTATGGAACCTACATATTCATTATAAGCCATACTTATACATGCTTACATTAGATATGATACTTACACCTCATACATCATTTATTTAACCATTTACTCATGCTTGCATTCTCTATTTAATTACATAATGTATATACATTAACATGGGTTAAAATCAAATAGAACATTATATTACACACAAGGGTGCATAAAATGCATATGCCGAATAGTAACTTCTACTAATAATTAATACTGTACCATCTCAGCATGAATTAAAATCTAGGATTAAAGTATGTTATAGATCTATGTGTTAGCTTTCGGAAACTTCAAACGGATCGCGTTTTTGTTTCCGGAAACTCCCGGAATCGTAAAAACACCGAGAACGCGTTTGTCTTTCGTATAGCTGACACTCAAATAATTCTCCAGAAAGTTACAGAAATAATTAGACCTATTAATATATGTTTTTGGAAAGCTAACTTTAATACGCTTCTTTTAAAAAAAACGGAAGATTAAACCGAGTTTTGAGCTAGAAGTTATGATATTTCTAAGTTAGGGCTGAAATTAAAAACGTGGATAAAAATCATGACGGATTTAGGTAGTTTGAGACAAAAGAACACAAGTATATAACATAATATATCAAGAACTCACTCTCTACACTAATATATATATATGAGACACTATAGAACACATATTCAATACAAAAATATGAGATTAAATATGTAATAATTCATTCATACATAACAACAACACATAGTGTGTCCAAATTTGGGATTTTCCTACATGGATACAACCACAACACAAAGGACACTCCTATAACCTCCAAATGGACACGAAATGGACAAAAATAGAGATACAACCATGGGAGTCATTTCTATGGGTTCAAAATAGACCTATATGCATGAGAAAATGAAAATGAGAAGGGATTTATACCTCCCGGTAGATCGAATCGAAGAAAAGCCTTCCCGGAGCGACACCGACACGTAGAGATTCCAAAAGGACACGAACGAGCTCCGAATCCTCCCAAACTTGGGTAGCTTCCTTCTTGGCTAGAATGGAGAAGGAAAGAAGAAGGTTTGGTGGTGAAATGGAAGGATTTGGTGGAAAAATTGCTAGGGATTGCTCTCTAGGAATTTGGGGAAGAACAAGAGAGAGAGTGTGGATGAGAATAATGAAATGAACTTGAGCCTATCCTCTCCCAAAGTGGCTGGCCATATGGGGCTATTTGTCCTATTATGGTAAGGTCCAAAATGCCCCCACTAATCTATTCTATTAGTATTAGGAAAGGGCTAATTGGTTGGGGCTAAATTAGTCATTCTAAAGTCTATAATCACACTAACCTTATCCATAATAATTAGTCTAACCTCTAACTAAAATATTTCTATCATGTGAACTAAAATTAATATCATGTGGGCCATGCCTAACTAGTGTGTGGGTCCCACTAGAGTCAAACTACCCCCGGGTCTCCGTTTCAAGTCGGATTGAGTTGAAATTCGAACCCGACTCAAATAATCCCAAAACAATATCATAAATAATAAAATAAATTTCAAAAATATTTCAAAAATATAAAATGACAAAATACCCATGTTCCTGAAAACTGGGGGTGACAAATTTCTCGAAATTAAAACCAAACAATAGTAAAATGTCAAAATCATAAGTCATAATTTTAAATAGTTTAAAAATGATTAAAAATCACCAAAAATCATAATATGAAATAATAATCAATAAATAATAATTATAATTACAAAATTTTAAAATTATCCTCATCTGGAAAATTGGGTGTTACAAGAAGCAACAGCATTGTGCGGCTGGGTCTTGGCTGCCACTATATACCGTAGGTTAAGTAGGAGAGCTAAACAAGAGGGATTAGGGTTTGGCTCGTGTGGGCCGGGTATCTATTTATATTGCAATTATAATTAGGCTTAAGCCTAATCAACTAAATGGTACATATATAATTATTTGTCCTAATAAATTCCAAAACCTCAATATTTAGGACTGCTATGATATTTCTAAAATATTTTTTTAGCAGAAAATAACAACTATATTAAATAAAAATTATTTATAAAATTACCTAGTAGTCCATATAATTTAAGTGACAAATTACCAAATACATATATATGTGTCTTGTATAAACTTATGTACTAACCTTTATAAATAAGATTGTGCCTATAGGTTATATACACAAATATATATATAGCCCAAAATCCATAAAAATCTAAAATATCATTTTAAGGAAATAAGATAAAAATAATAATATAATGTCACATAACACATATATTAATTATTCAGAAAATATTCACTTAGCCTATTAGCCTGAAATACAAAATATATACATGTACAATAAATATACACATAAATGGATGTCTCTGGACGTACTACACGTCTACATGGGCGTCTTTGCACACGTAACATCTATACACGGGCTTGAGCTGGTACGGGTCCAATTTGACACAGTCGGGTCCCCTACAAATCCTAATATCAATAAATTAATAAATAAATTATTTATAGGGTCATGTCACAACTTGGCCTAGTTTTCCTAGTTAGAGCACACTTATGACTAGATCTTCCGTGGCATGGCCAATACACTAGTCAAAGCACGCCACTGCACTATCCGTGCCATGTTTCCTAGTCGTCTGATACTTCCAAACTCCACCATGGCTAAAGTCATCTATCGTAAGAATTAATTAAATAATTCTTTATAAAAATCTAAAAATCACCATTTAAATCAAATAAATAATAATAATAAAATATTTTAAAAACTTTCAGGAAGGGAGGCTACACCTGGCAATTCCTCAGGGAATACATCCTCGAACTCGGTGATGATAGGGGCTGAGTGGTGTCCTGCATCATCATGTGAGTCCCCAATGCAGATGCATCGCTCCTCAAGGCTTCCTCTTTGGTGAATTCGAACTCCGCATCACTCGGGGGTCTAAAGATGATGCTGTCCCTATGGCAGTCAATAAGAGTGAAATACTGGCTCAACTAGTCCATTCCGAGAACCACATCGAACGTCGACATAGGAAATACAAGAAGTCGTGCCTTCATCTTTCTACCACTTATCACTACAGAACAATCTCCACAAATACTACTAACAGGAACCACTCCTCCTCTAGTGAGGATTCTAATGTTTTTAGATAAAGATGACATGGGTATACTGTGTCTAGTGGCAAAGCTAGTGGCTATAAATGAATGGGTGGCTCTAGTGTCAAATAATGTGATGGCAGGAAATGATGCAACTAAAGCCATACCTGCCATGACGTCCACCTCCGGTTCTGCCTCCTCTGCAGCTAGTGCAAAAGCCTTCACAACTCTCTGGTTGCCCGTATGTGCTCTAGCCTGCTGGAATTGGGCTGCCTGAGGGGGTAAAGGTGGTCGTGGTGCTCCTGGCCCCACAATCGCTGGCCTCTGCTGCTGATTTTATGGAGCATTCCTCTAAAATGGGCAATCTCTGGTCTGGTACTAGTTCGATCCACAAGCTAAATAGTGTCCCAGTCGGTATCTACAATCTCTCTAGACATGTCCAACTTTGCCATAGTAATGGCAAGTAGCCTTCTCCTGTGTCGGGTATGGCCCTGACCTCTACTGATGTTGATGTGTGGGAGGACGTCTCATCGGCCCTACTGTAGCGATCTTAGCTGATTCCATCATCGAAGTAGCTCGTCAGTTCGGCTTCTTGCTTATGGCCTCTTGAGTTCTAGCCTCCGCTAGAACAGCTGCTTGGGAGACCCTCGACTCGGAGCTGGTATATCTCTGCAACTCTATACTCAAGCCTTTATGAAATCTTTTGGCTTTCTCCAGCTCTGTCATAACCAACCCTGGTGCAAAATGACTCAGTCGGATAAATTTGGCGCCATACTCATCATCTGTCATACTCCTCAGCTCCAAGTGTAGAAACTGGTCATAAAGTGCATCCTTGGCAGTGTCGGAGAAAAACTTCTTATTGAATAGTCTTTTGAATTCCTCCCACGTCTGATCAACTCCTAGCCGTCTCTCCTCTGCGGCCCACTAATCGTAAGCATTTTCTTCTAACTGTAACTTCACTGCCGTCATCCATAGATCGGCGAATAACTCTGAAGCCTTCAGGAGCTTTTCTGTCTTAACCAGCCAATTGGTGATCCCGATGACATCTTCAGTGCCCTTGAAGTGTAGAGGATTCATGTTGCGGAATCCTTCTATAGTACCCACAGAGGCTTAGGGTGCTCGGGTCAGTGTTGTCTCCAAACTCCTCCTAATAGCCTCACTCTGCTGCATTTGAGCCTGCACTAAGCTCTGGAGGATCTGATCTGTAGTAGTCCCACCAGCCTGGGGCATGGGCTACTGTGGGGGCAGGTATAGCATTTGGGGCATGATCTGTGGGACACCCTGTGGCCCGTACTATGGAGGATATGAAGGATATGGAAAGGGATATTGTGGAGGCTGTTGTGGTAGGTAGGATGATGGTGGATATGGGGGTAGAATCTGTGGTAGATGTAGGAATGAAATCATAAAGCAGAATACTCTAGAGGGGGTGAATCGAGTAGGCAGCGGAATATTGCTAATTAAAAATCTCGTTAGCAGTTAGATCACAGATATAATAATAATCACAAAATAAATAACAGTAATAAAAAGGTGATCAGAAGGCAAACGCAAACACTGAGATTTATACTGGTTTCCCTCTTATGAGGACTAGTCCAGTCGGAAGAACTCTAACTTCCAGTTGAATCCACTATTGGAAAATCCCGCAAGTATTCATACGAAGTCCTTGCAACTTCTACAAACACGAGCTTTGATACGAAGAACTCGACCAACTTCAATTGTAAAGAGTTGTTTCTTCAATCAAGCCTCTGATTACAATCGCTCTGAAACTTCTAGACCGCACTGCACTGGCAAATTGACTAGAGGATTGTAGCTGGCTTAGGATTTGAAAATGGAAGCTTTTAGAACTCTTTGGAAGAAATGTAAGCTTTAGAAGAGAAGAGATTGAAAGTGAATTGGTATTTTTGAAATGATCGAAATCCTTCTCTATTTATAGTTTTTCCAAAGACAGAACTCTGACAGAATTCGGGCATAATTTATACAGAACTCTTTGTAACAAACCTCAACTGAAGGGTGACCAAGTGCAAAATCAAACGTTCACATAACGTTCAACTTGGCCGAACTCTGGCCGAGTTCTGCTAGGGTTCTGCCAGTTGATTTTGAGAAAAATAATTTTAGCTTTTTAAAAGTCCTTCAGAAGCTTTTTGTAAAATAGGTGTTTTTCAAAAACATAGGTCATTTTGAAAAGATAGGTCAGCTTTTCAAAAACGATTTTAGGATAGCCTATTTCCAGTACGACTTGGTGTACAATGTATTCCTAGACTTAATAAAATAAAAAAGTATTTTGCTTTGAAGAAAATACATTCTGAGTGGCAAACAGCTTCAGTCTTGAACATAGTAGATATCCATCATTGAGCAGTGTCCAAAACGTCGTAGGTAAACATCTGAATTGACTTGCATTTATATCGAGACAGAGTTTGATCAATTATTAAAATCAGGTTTGACCATGACCAATGGGCCAACAATCTTCCCCATTTTGATAATTGACAAACCTTGCCGATATAACATCTTGGTTTGGATCAATTCAAAAATATAATAAAAATTGTTCATAACCTGTATCCATGAAGATGTTAGATCTTATTTCTCCCCCGTTGTCACTTAGCAAAATAATTACAAAAGAGAAACTCCCCCGCAATAAATGCATAAGTAACAATCAGTGAAGAAACACAATTAAAAAATATATAAAAACATTCATCACAGGCATGTAATAATGTATAAAAATTAAAAATAAGAAGACAGATAACAACACAGGCATGGTATTTGTCACAGGCAGTTAATATGAAGCATAATAGAAAGATAATGCTAGAATAAAGCTGAAATAAATAAAGTGCTGAATAATAAACTAATATGAGTCAAATGCCAAACTGAGGCATAAAAATAAATGTCTATGCGAGTCAGAAATCATAACTGAAATAAAGAGTACTGATAATATCTTGGAATGTCGGAGCATTTCCAAGGAAACATAAGACAAAATATCAGTCTCAATAAGAATAACATCTCAAAAATCATCATCATCATCATCGGTTGCAGCGCCAGCATGTCCAGATGGACCAGCTCCAGAAGTATGAGGAGTGGCACCAGAAGTACGATGCTAATTGTATGTATTCCTTGGCTGGAACAAATAGTGGACCGCCTTATCATCAATGCGGTAGCCAGAAACAGAAGGGTCTCGAGGTAGAGAGCTAGCAGAGTGACCCGTCTGGGCAAATCGCAGATCGGCAAAGGAGTTGGCAATAGCCTGGAACTGAGTCACGTCACGAAACTCATGTTCCCTGGAAGTATCAACATAAAATGACTGCAGATCTTATAGATGCTGATGAATAACCTCAAAGGTCATAGGGTAAGACTGAGGAGGACCAGGTGCTGTAGGAGTAGGTGCAGGAGGAGCAGGTGCAGTAGGTGGAGGAACAGTGGCAATGCTGCGTCAAGAGAGTTTGAGGAACTTGGGCTCAGGGTCCAGAGCACAAGTGGATAAGTCAATATCGAATCTCTGAAAGATGCGTGGGATGATCATCGCATAAGAGAGGTTTCGGTCTCTTCCGCGACATCTTCCCATCATCTGAATGATAGTCTTAGGGGCAGAGAAAGGAATCCCCTTAAGAATGTGATATAAAGCAGAAAGCTCAAGTATAGTGACATCATCTTTTGAAGTGGATTTTGGAAGTATAGTAGAATAGATGATGCGATGTAATTTATAGTTAAACAAGTTCAAGTTATTGGCCTTGAACTTTCCAGGACGAGCACGTGTGGGCGCACAAAGCCCATTCTTGAAACTAACGAGAGTCGTACCATCGGGAAAATCAAAATCAGTGATGTCATTGAGCGGGACACCTTCGTTTAGAATACCAAGGATTTTCGCTAACGTTTCATCAGTAAACTCGATATCTATCCCTCCGACACGTGTTCTCGCGGTAAAAGTGTCTAATACAAAATTACAGTAAAATAGTCTAATGGCATTAGTAGCTATAGGGAACTATAAAGTAGCAAAGTGTTGTAACCCTAATGTCTTAAAGTAAGGATGGTGGTCGGGAAAAACAGTCCATTTGATCAGAGATCCGGTACAAATAGTACGAATAATGAAATCGGCATACCAAAGTTGGGCTTGGTCGAGAGTTTTGAAATAAAACTCGTCCGATGCACCGTCATCCGATTGGACCAAAGAAAAGAGGGAATCCGTATGCGGATCCGAAGACAATGTCTCTTCACTAGCATGGGTCTTCTTCCTCTTGAAAGGATTGAATCCCTTAGGCATTCTATCCCAAAAAAACTAGAAACCCTAACAATTTGAAAGTGGAGGAAAGAAGGAATTATACCTCCCGAGAATTGGATATGCTGTAGAGGACAAAATTCTCCACACGAATCCAAATTTTGGACGAAGATCTCCACGCGAATTGGAAGAAGAAAGGTGGAGACGAACTAGGGTTTAGGGGGCACGGCTGCTGCTGTTTTGATGATATTTGGAAGAATGAAGAAGAGGGGGCCTCGGATTCTGACTGGTACATATATATACCTGTAACTCCACTTCCCGGTATTTTTAAATAAATTCTAGTTATTATGCAATTGACATTATTAAGTTTAAATAATAATTTAGCTTTCATTTAAATTTTTGGATGATAAGATTTTGGAGGGAATTAATTTTGGGACCACTTTTCAAATTTGAAAAGTTGTTACAATGACTGGGGTCCACCATGTGAGTTTAAAACTGATTTTTAAAACATTTTCTGAAATATTGAAACAGCAAGGGGGTTGTTTGGAAAGTTTTCACTGCGGGGGGACTTAGAGAAGAAGTTTCGTAGCGGGAGGGGTTAAGTGCAAATGTCACTTTTCCCATTATATTTGTTTGGGTTGGCAGAGAGAGAAATTTATTCTCTATTCCAACGTTCTTCTGATTCTTTTCCTTCTCTCTCTCGAACGCTCGAGAGCACTCGAGTGCCTCGGCTTCCCAACCCCTCGGGTCCTCCGCCCTCTTCCACCGACGCGGCGACGACGACTCGGCGATCCGTTCCTTTGACGATGACGGCGGTGGCGAGCTGAGCTAGGCGACTCCGGCGACTTGGCGCACGAGCTTCGACGAGCGTTCTTCGACGGCAAGCGGAGGTTGATTTTTGCGGATCGGCTTCGGCAGCGTTCGTTTTTGACGATTCTTCACCGACGAGGTGAGTTTCGATCGTTCTTCCCGATCTTCCTTCTCATCTTAGTATCGATTGTTTAAATTCGTTCCGAGATTTCCCTGTCAGCCCTGACTTCACATCGGTGACGTCGAGGAGTTCATAGACTCAGCAACGTGGAAGCCTGACCAATTTTTACTTGAGCAACACACTTCGACGACCGACAGCCGACGGTGGCGAGTGATTTTATCTCCTCTTTTCCTTCACGGCAAATCGACGGTGAGAATCGTTCAATTTTTGTTAGATCTGGAAATTATAACGTTTAAAAATTTATTCTCCCAATTTTTCTTGGTTAGGATTGATCTATTTTCTCACTCGAAGAATGTCGGCAAATTTCTGATTCCTTCTATACTTCTTGATCTATCATTCTTGGTATGTATCTATGTGATTACGGTTTAGTTGAATTAGTGAGGTTGAATTCTTTGATTGTTCAAAATTTGTTTCTCTTCACATTTTGAAATCTGTCCAGCAATTGATATAACAGAGCTTGGAATCTAAGCGTGTCCATTTCTTCGAATTGTGTCTCACTACAGTTGAATTCTTCAGGTATTGTTCCTCTCAAACTCCTTTATTCAGTTACAATTGAATGCTTGGTTGTAATTTCAGTTGTATATGTTTTCTTTCATGCCTCGTGTTCGGTTGGCCGTGTGTCCGAGTCGCTCCTGACTGATGATTGATCGTGTCTGAGTTGTGGTTGTGTTGCCTCACGTTGGATTGGTGTTTAGGAATAGCAGAGTTTGTGTTCGTGCATTTGCAGATCAGTGATTGTGTCCAAGTTTCATATGGGTGTCCGGGTTGCAGTCGTGTCCACATGTATGACCAGTGCCATCATCCTTGCAGTATGCAGGCAGTTGACCGTGTCAGTGCTCGACTAAGTGCAGACCTGTAGCAGTGTTAACTGACTGGAGAACGAGTTCATTTTGGGGTTGCATTGATGACTACGAGTTTGAAATTGTATATTCTTATATTAGTTTAATTTGATTGTTTATGATTTTACACTCATTTGTTCTGATTCAGAATTATTTTAAATTGGAGTTGTTATCTGCTTGAATCTTCTCTTCTCTGGAATTTGATTATTTTGTTTGATTTATTTTGGAGATGAGATCTAGGTATGGTCAAATATCTGGGATGAGTAGCCGTTAAAGAGTTTAGATTCAAATTTAAAGTGGGTTCTATATTTATTTTAAAGTTTTTGTGAAAGTTGGTTGTTTAACTCAATCCGTATTGTGCTCGGGTTGGATGCTGAGTTACTGTGTTGAGAACTAGACCTGGAAAATATCAGGGTTTCATTCTTGGTTTCATTTTGTTGCTTAAATTAGAAGACTGATCCTATAGTCAGTATTATGGGCTCAGTTATTGTGTTGGCCGAGAAGTTGTTTTAGGCCATTAGGTTGCACTGGGCTGTCAATGTTGAAGTTAGCAGTAGTAATATCATGGAGAGCTTGCCATATTTCTGTTATTGTTGAATTCTGGAAAAACTAATTTATGTGGTGTACTACTGATCATGAGAATTGGTTGAAGCCTAACTTATAATAATAGCTAAGTTGTTTATTCATTTATTAATGTTGATGCAAATATACAGGTTATAGTATGATATTAAATAGAATCATATGGTTTAGATACAATTGAGCTATGATGGAACATTTTAATCGAGCATATTTTGACTATACTGTTAGTTAGAATTATCACCCTATTTACTAACATGGGTGTAGTTAAACAAGAACTTGGTTTTTCTAGAATTTTGAGTTAATAATTTTATGAGTAGAAACCAATATAGAGATTATGTTTAGTTCATAACCAACTTGTACAAAATTATAAATTCAGGAAGACATCCAGTTCCTGATTTTCAGTACTTTCCAGAGCCAGGCAAGTACTTTTCTATGGTTTTGTACATTTACATTCATGTACCCTTTTCTTGTGACACTGTTATAGCACGACATCATGTATTCCTGTACTCTGGTACTCTTGCTCTTGTACTTGTTAGTATCGGGTGGGGAAATACACTAGCCATGTGACCAAACCCGGTTACTATATATTCTTGTACCTAGCTTAGGCCTCGCACTGTGCACGCGGGTCCTAAGTCGTACCATATTCATGTACTCCTGTACATGTTCCTGTACTTACCCCAGCCGGTCACATGGACTAGATGTATTTCGATATTGTGCACATCATGTCTGGTACTGCAGGATCATAGTTTCATTCCTGTACTTTACATTCCTGTACGTTATATTTCCTGTACTTTACATTCATGTACTATAGTTCCTGTACTTTACATTTCATGTACCATATCTCTTGTACTCAGTTTCTGTACCACCTTCCTATATTTACCTGTTCATTCCTGTATTTCATTTTCTGTACATCTTGTATTCATTCATGTTCATGTTTCATTACCTAGAACTGTACTTTGCTCCGCTCCTGAATAGGATATGTTGCAGGTGAGATGGAGGCTATTTGCGACACCTTCTATGGACGGGATGTTGCTATTATTGCTGAGCCAGCTGGAGCTGTGCTGGACCTAGAGGCCGCAGAGGCTTAGTACCTTTCCTTTATATCATTTCTTATTTTGAGACTTAGTCAGACATTTGACATTTCTGGATGAATGTAATAAAACATATAGACTTGTACTATTTCTGGGATTTCGTTTATAGATGCTGTGATGTTACCTTACTTCATGATTACTTGTTAGTTTCTCTTAGTATTGGTACAGCTTACTTCGTCGTGTCCAACGACGAAGGCTGGGCGTGTCCGACTCGTGTCCGATTATTCGGGAGCGGGTCGTAACATGTTTTTAGTGGTGGCCCATGCAGGTCTATCCTAATGGTACCTAGGACTTAGCGTACTATTGGGGGACTTGATTTACACTAGGGAAACTTGAATCACAGCATAGAAAAAACGGGTATATCGGGTACATATGGTTATTATATAAACATTTACATTTTTCTGGTAGGTTAGGTTTTATCAATCACGAAGTTTTCTTTTTATGCAGGATGGTCGCCACTAGGAAGACCGCAGATCAGCCAGGAGTTGCGAGCAGCTCAGGAGTTGCAGTCAGCACTGGAGTTGTAGGCGGTTCAGAGCAGGCCGCACCAGACGTCCAGGCAGATCCGCTCCCGCCAGCGCCTCCTATCTTTCCCGCACTGCCACCGACGATGATGTTCGACGGCGCTCAGGTGATGGTGATGTTCCAGCAATTTATGGAGGCCCAGAACCACCAGGCTGCACAGTTCAGGGAGGCCCAGAGTCAGCAGGCAGCGCAGTTCAGAGCGACTGTCGTTGACGCACTTCGGACCAGAGAGCCGGCAGCACCAGCTCCAGCAGCAGCAGCAGTTCCAGCGCCACGAGGACCGAGATCGGGGACAGCCAAGGAGTACCAGCACCTTTCCCCGATGGACTTCTGGGGCGACGAGGGGATCATCTATACAGATGAATGGCTGGAGAATGCAGATAGGACCTTGACCATGGCGAACATTCCAGAGGACCAGAAGGTGTCAGTGGCTAGCATGCGACTCTTTGACTTGGCGAGAGCTTGGTACCGGGAGGACCCCCAGTTGGCGGAGCCCCGGGTGTCTTGGACAGTTTTCAAAACACTGTTCAAGGAGAAATTCTTTCCAGAGGTGGAGCGTGATGAGTTGAGGATGCAGTTCGAGGCGCTGCAGCAGGGGACGATGACGGTTGCTCAGTATACTTCAGAGTTTACTAGACTCAGCAGGTTCGCTGAGAGCCTGGTTAGAGAGCCAGAGGACAGAGCATGGAGATTCAAGAAGGGTCTCAACAGGGAGCTGCGACATGCGGTGGCGATTAGCCAGGCGACTACCTACTCCAGCATCCTTAAGATCGCCCAGGCAGTAGAGAAGGAGGCAGACCCAAGGCTGAAGAGGGACCGAGACGTGGGCAGCAGCAGTTTCCAGACACCGACGAAGAGGGTCCAGACCCAGACTCAGGCGAGACCCCAGCAGCCGGCACAGCAGCAGCATCGACCAGCCAGAGCTCCTGCACATCAGCATCAGAGACAGCAGCAGGGGATTACTTGCACATTCTGCTATCGGCCAGGACACCGCTTCGACGAGTGCCGCAAGAGGCTCGGACTCTGCTTATTCTGCGGATCAGACGTGCACCAGATGAGGGACTGTCCACAGGCTGCGGCTAGACTGACTGGAGGACCGAGAGGAGCTAGAGGACCACCACCTGCTCCACCCAGAGCTCTATCAGCCGTACCACAGAGGGGACCAGCTTTACCCACTCAGCAGCAGCAGTTTGCACAGCGTCAGCAGAGGGGAGGACAGCAGCAGGGACGTGCTTACGTCATGGCGGCAGTTGAGGAGGATGAGGCAGTACCGGATGTGATCACAGGTTCTATACTTTTACATTCTTTTCCTGCCATTGCCTTATTTGATTCTGGAGCCACACATAGCTTTGTATCATATGCGTTTCTGTATAGACACGGCTTCACACCCAAGCCCACTAGGCTGAACTGTCGGATTATGACAGGAGGTGGGTTAGTGCCAGTGAGTGAGATGGTGGAATGCCCTATCACTATTGCTGGGAGGGAGTTTAGAGCTCGACTTCTAGTGATGCCACTGCCCGGATTTGATATAGTCCTCGGCATCGACTGGATGAGCGAGCAGTTTGCCGTAATAGACTGCCATGAAGGGAAGGTGATCTTCAGTCCGCCAGGAGTTCCACCGTTCGAGATCAGCCGACGAGTTACAGAGAGGCCAGAGGGAGTCTACTTCGGAGCTGTTGCAGAAGACCAGGAGTTGCCGCATCCACTTATCGCAGAGTATCTCGACGTCTTCACCGAGGAGCTGCCAGGATTGCCGCCGGATCGAGATGTAGAGTTCGGCATTGACCTATTGCCCGGATCAGCGCCGAAGTCTCAGCATTGTTATAAAATCAACCCGAAGGAAGCTGTGGAGTTGAAGGTGCAGATTGATGAGCTAGAGGGCAAGGGATTTATTCGCTCCAGTGCTTCACCCTGGGGAGCACCGATGCTTTTTGTGCCCAAGAAGGATGGGACGGTGAGGATGTGCATTGACTACCGTGTACTCAACAACATCACCATCAAGAATCGATACCCTTTGCCACGGATTGATGAGCTGTTCGACCAGCTTAGTGGAGCGAAGGTCTTTTCTAAGATTGATCTTCGGTCGGGATACCACCAGATGAAGGTTCGGGAGCAGGATATTCCGAAGACAGCTTTCAACACCCGATACGGCCAGTATGAGTTCCTGGTGATGCCGTTCGGACTCACTAATGCCCCAGCTGTGTTTATGAACCTGATGAATAAGGTTTTCCACAAGTATTTGGATAAGTTTGTCGTAGTCTTTATTGACGACATTCTGATCTATTCCAAGACAGAGGAGGAGCATGTAGAGCATCTGCGGATCATTTTGGAGATTCTGCGGAAGGAGAAGCTGTACGGAAAACTCTCGAAATGTGAGTTTTTCTTGGACAGAGTGGAGTTTTTGGGGCACGTAGTGACCGGAGAGAGGATTTCTGTGGATCCCAAGAAGATTAAGGCAGTGGAAGCATTGGCACCTCCCAAGTCAGTAGCAGAGATTCGTAGTTTCCTGGGTCTAGCAGGATACTACAAGAAGTTCGTGAAGGACTTCGCCAGGATAGCAGAGCCTATGACAAAGCTTACGCGGAAGGACGAGGAGTTCATATGGAGCGACGCCTGCCAGACAGCATTTGAAGAATTGAAGAGAAGACTCACGACGGCACCAGTTCTAGCTTTACCATCAGGATCAGGAGGATTCGTCATCTACAGTGATGCTTCAGGGAAAGGCTTGGAATGCGTGCTAGAGCAGAACAAGAAGGTTATAGCGTATGCTTCTAGACAGTTGAGGCCCCATGAGAAGAATTATCCTACACATGACTTGGAGCTTGCAGCAGTCATATTTGCCTTGAAACTGTGGAAGCATTACCTATATGGAGAGAGAGTGGACATCTTCACGGACCACAAAAGCCTGAAGTATGTCTTTACTCAGAAGAAGCTGAATATGAGGCAGCGCAGATGGCTGGAACTCATGAAGGACTTCGACATCAGTCTGCAGTACCACCCTGGGAAGGCAAATGTGGTAGCAGACGCTCTCAGTCGATATCCTATTGCTATGTATCTCACCATGGACCGGCATCTCTTGGAGGATCTGGAGAGCCTTGGGATTGAGATTGTTCTCCCAGGGTACGGAGGTCAGATGATGCATATACAGATACAGTCGGGGTTGCTAGAGAAGATCAAGGAGGCCCAGTTACTTGATGAGGGAATCCAGGGTCTTAGAGCTCAGGCAGAGTTAGGTCTGCTCGATGATTTTACCATTGCGGAGGACGGATCCTTGAGGCATGGGAGTCAGCTGTGTGTGCCTAAGGACTTGCGGGAGGAGGTGACGCAGGAGGCTCATCAGTCGCAGTATTCTATACATCCTGGATCTACCAAGATGTACAAGGATTTGCGTGAGTATGTTTGGTGGTATGGGATGAAGAGAGAGGTTGCCAGATTTGTTTCCAGATGCCTTGTGTGCCAGCAAGTCAAGGCGGAGCGCTAGAGACCAGCGGGACTACTCCATCCTTTACCTATTCCGGAATGGAAGTGGGAGCATATTACCATGGACTTTGTCTCTGGATTGCCGCATACTCCCAGTGGCAAAGACGCTATTTGGGTGATCGTGGACAGATTGACAAAGTCTGCCCATTTCATTCCGTTCAAGGTTGGGCTGTCGACCGAGAAGCTTGCAGACCTTTACATGCGTCAGATCGTGAGGATTCACGGAGTGCCAGTTAGCATCGTTTCAGATCGAGACAGCCGCTTCACATCACACTTCTGGAGGAGTCTACAGCAGAGCTTGGGTCACAGCTGAAGTTCAGCACAGCCTATCATCCACAGACGGACGGGCAGTCCGAGAGGACCATTTAGACCTTGGAGGACATGCTGCGGGTTTGTGCACTCGATTTCGGTGGTTCGTGGGAGGACCATTTACACTTGGTAGAGTTTGCCTATAACAACAGTTATCAGACTAGCATCGAGATGACCCCGTTCGAGGCACTGTATGGACGGAGATGCCGCACGCCGCTATCTTGGGACGATGTTGGCGAGAGAGCTTTACTTGGACCAGAGATGGTGGTGGACTCAGCAGAGAAAGTCAGACTGATCAGAGACCGTCTCCGGGTTGCGCAGGATCGGCAGAAGCACTGGACGGACAGCAGCAGACGGCCGCTTGAGTTCGAGGTTGGAGACAGAGTATTCCTGAAGATCTCACCAACCAGGGGCGTCATTCGGTTCGGCAGAGGCGGGAAGCTCAGTCCGAGATTCATCGGACCATTTGACGTGACGGCACGGATTGGCGAGGTGGCGTATCGACTGGCGCTTCCAGCTAGTTTAGAGGGAGTGCACGATGTCTTCCACGTATCTCAGCTCCGACGATACATTCCAGACCCCAGCCATGTAGTAGACTATTCAGAGCTAGAGGTGGGCCCGAGATTGACTTATGAGGAGCAGCCAGTAGAGATCCTGGACAGGAGGGAGAAGCGTTTACGGAACCAGACTATCCCTCTCGTTCGCGTCATGTGGAGACACCACTCTCCAGGAGAGTCCACATGGGAGCGCGAGGACGAGATGCGGGAGCGCTATCCCACCTTATTTGATTGATTTGATTGTACTCTGATTGTGGGATTCTAATTCCAATAAATTACTAGTGTTTGGACCCTTGTGATTTGCCGAGATTTTTGTGTTGCTTATTTTGTCCTTTGAATTTCGAGGACAAAATTTTTTAAGGGAGGGAGATTTGTAACTCCACTTCCCGGTATTTTTAAATAAATTCTAGTTATTATGCAATTGACATTATTAAGTTTAAATAATAATTTAGCTTTTATTTAAATTTTTGGATGATAAGATTTTGGAGGGAATTAATTTTGGGACCACTTTTCAAATTTGAAAAGTTGTTACAATGACTGGGGTCCACCATGTGAGTTTAAAACTGATTTTTAAAACATTTTCTGAAATATTGAAACAGCAAGGGGGTTGTTTGGAAAGTTTTCACTGCGGGGGGACTTAGAGAAGAAGTTTCGTAGCGGGAGGGGTTAAGTGCAAATGTCACTTTTCCCATTATATTTGTTTGGGTTGGCAGAGAGAGAAATTCATTCTCTATTCCAACGTTCTTCTGATTCTTTTCCTTCTCTCTCTCGAACGCTCGAGAGCACTCGAGTGCCTCGGCTTCCCAACCCCTCGGGTCCTCCGCCCTCTTCCACCGACGCGGCGACGACGACTCGGCGATCCGTTCCTTTGACGATGACGGCGGTGGCGAGCTGAGCTAGGCGACTCCGGCGACTTGGCGCACGAGCTTCGACGAGCGTTCTTCGACGGCAAGCGGAGGTTGATTTTCGCGGATCGGCTTCGGCAGCGTTCGTTTTTGACGATTCTTCACCGACGAGGTGAGTTTCGATCGTTCTTCCCGATCTTCCTTTTCATCTTAGTATCGATTGTTTAAATTCGTTCCGGGATTTCCCTGTCAGCCCTGACTTCACATCGGTGACGTCGAGGAGTTCATAGACTCAGCAACGTGGAAGCCTGACCAATTTTTACTTGAGCAACACACTTCGACGACCGACAGCCGACGGTGGCGAGTGATTTTATCTCCTCTTTTCCTTCACGGCAAATCGACGGTGAGAATCGTTCAATTTCTGTTAGATCTGGAAATTATAACGTTTAAAAATTTATTCTTCCAATTTTTCTTGGTTAAGATTGATCTATTTTCTCACTCGAAGAATGTCGGCAAATTTCTGATTCCTTCTATACTTCTTGATCTATCATTCTTGGTAAGTATCTATGTGATTACGGTTTAGTTGAATTAGTGAGGTTGAATTCTTTGATTGTTCAAAATTTGTTTCTCTTCACATTTTGAAATCTGTCCAGCAATTGATATAACAGAGCTTGGAATCTAAGCGTGTCCATTTCTTCGAATTGTGTCTCACTACAGTTGAATTCTTCAGGTATTGTTCCTCTCAAACTCCTTTATTCAGTTACAATTGAATGCTTGGTTGTAATTTCAGTTGTGTATGTTTTCTTTCATGCCTCGTGTTCGGTTGGCCGTGTGTTCGAGTCGCTCCTGACTGATGATTGATCGTGTCTGAGTTGTGGTTGTGTTGTCTCACGTTGGATTGGTGTTTAGGAATAGCAGAGTTTGTGTTCGTGCATTTGCAGATCAGTGATTGTGTCCAAGTTTCATATGGGTGTCCGGGTTGCAGTCGTGTCCACATGTATGACCAGTGCCATCATCCTTGCAGTATGCAGGCAGTTGACCGTGTCAGTGCTCGACTAAGTGCAGACCTGTAGCAGTGTTAACTGACTGGAGAACGAGTTCATTTTGGGGTTGCATTGATGACTACGAGTTTGAAATTGTATATTCTTATATTAGTTTAATTTGATTGTTTATGATTTTACACTCATTTGTTCTGATTCAGAATTATTTTAAATTGGAGTTGTTATCTGCTTGAATCTTCTCTTCTCTGGAATTTGATTATTTTGTTTGATTTATTTTGGAGATGAGATCTGGGTATGGTCAAATATCTGGGATGAGTAGCCGTTAAAGAGTTTAGATTCAAATTTAAAGTGGGTTCTATATTTATTTTAAAGTTTTGTGAAAGTTGGTTGTTTAACTCAATCCGTATTGTGCTCGGGTTGGATGCTGAGTTACTGTGTTGAGAACTAGACCTGGAAAATATCAGGGTTTCATTCTTGGCTTCATTTTGTTGCTTAAAATAGAAGACTGATCCTATAGTCAGTATTATGGGCTCAGTTATTGTGTTGGCCGAGAAGTTGTTTTAGGCCATTAGGTTGCACTGGGCTGTCAATGTTGAAGTTAGCAGTAGTAATATCATGGAGAGCTTTGCCATATTTCTGTTATTGTTGAATTCTAGAAAAACTGATTTATGTGGTGTACTACTGATCATGAGAATTGGTTGAAGCCTAACTTAGAATAATAGCTAAGTTGTTTATTCATTTATTAATATTGATGCAAATATACAGGTTATAGTATGATATTAAATAGAATCATATGGTTTAGATACAATTGAGCTATGATGGAACATTTTAATCGAGCATATTTTAACTATACTGTTAGTTAGAATTATCACCCTATTTACTAACATGGGTGTAGTTAAACAAGAACTTGGTTTTTCTAGAATTTTGAGTTAATAAGTTTATGAGTAGAAACCAATTTAGAGATTATGTTTAGTTCATAACCAACTTGTACAAAATTATAAATTCAGGAAGACATCCAGTTCCTGATTTCCAGTACTTTTCAGAGCCAGGCAAGTACTTTTCTATGGTTTTGTACATTTACATTCATGTACCCTTTTCTTGTGACACTGTTATAGTACGACATCATGTATTCATGTACTCTGGTACTCTTGCTCTTGTACTTGTTAGTGTCGGGTGGGGAAATATACTAGCCATGTGACCAAACCCGGTTACTATATATTCCTGTACCTAGCTTAGGCCTCGCACTGTGCACGCGGGTCCTAAGTCGTACCATATTCATGTACTCCTGTGCATGTTCCTGTACTTACCCCAGCCGGTCACATGGACTAGATGTATTTCGATATTGTGCACATCATGTCTGGTACTGCAGGATCATAGTTTCATTCCTGTACTTTACATTCCTGTACGTTATATTTCCTGTACTTTACATTCATGTACTATAGTTCTTGTACTTTACATTTCATGTACCATATCTCTTGTACTCAGTTTCTGTACCACCTTCCTGTATTTACCTGTTCATTCCTGTATTTCATTTCCTGTACATCTTGTATTCATTCATGTTCATGTTTTATTACCTAGAACTGTACTTTGCTCCGCTCCTGAATAGGATATGTTGCAGGTGAGATGGAGGCTATTTGCGACACCTTCTATGGACGGGATGTTGCTATTATTGCTGAGCCAGCTGGAGCTGTGCTGGACCTAGAGGCCGCAGAGGTTTAGTACCTTTCCTTTATATCATTTCTTATTTTGAGACTTAGTCAGACATTTGACATTTCTGGATGAATGTAATAAAACATATAGACTTGTACTATTTCTGGAATTTCGTTTATAGATGCTGTGATGTTACCTTACTTCATGATTACTTGTTAGTTTTCCTTAGTATTGGTACAGCTTACTTTGTCGTATCCAACGACGAAGGCTGGGCATGTTCGACTCGTGTCCGATTATTCGGGAGCGGGTCGTGACAATACCCAGCCGAACTCTGGCCGAATTCGGACCGAACTCGGGCCGAATTCGCCAAGGGTTGCCTGGCTATATATGTATATAATAATAATGGGGCCACATCTTTTTTATTAATTCGTTTTAAATGTTTAATTCAGGGTTTAGTAATTTTAAATCTCAAAATAATATAATTAATATTATTTTATAAATTAATATTCTTTACTATGCATCTGTCTCAGATTAGCTGTAGGAGTACTGTCCCAGCTAACGGAGGTTCACCGAGGAACTCTTAAGTACCGCTTCGCTTCGACCGTAGTGGTGGTGATAGACAGACTCTTTTTAGGCTTGTCTCGAAAACAGTTATTGAGTATCAAATAAATTAATTAATAAAACAAAATTAATTAATATTATTGATATCTAAAATTCCTAATTCTCGATGTAAATAATTGAAACGATCTTCCGCTAGAGGTTTTGTGAGTATGTCAGCTAATTGATTCTGTGTGTCTATGTATACAAGGTCTATATCTCCATTTTGTTGATCTCTAAGAAAGTGATGTCTAATCTCGATATGTTTAGTACGAGAGTGACATACCGGATTCTTAGTCAAATTAATAGAACTAGTATTGTCACAGAAAATGGGTATGTGTGTAAAATATAATACATAGTCTTCTAAAGTTTGCTTCATCCACAAAATTTGTGCACAACAACATCCTGCGGTGATATACTCAGCCTCGGTTGTTGATAATGCAACATAATTTTGCTTCTTACTAAACCAAGAGACTAGAGCTTTTCCTAGGAAATGACATGTGCCGCTAGTGCTTTTTCTATCTACTTTGCATCCGGCAAAATCAGCATCAGAATAATCGGTTAGGTCAAATGACGTGGTTTTGGGATACCATAAGCCGACAGAAGAAGTGCCTTTAAGGTATCGGAAGATACGCTTAACTGCGCACAGATGTGATTCCTTAGGATTGGCTTGAAAGCGTGCACATAAGCAAACACTAAACATAATGTCTGGTCGACTAGCAGTTAAATACAGTAAGCTACCGGTCATACCTCGATACTTACATATGTCGACAGGTTTGCCTTGTTCATTAATATCAAGCTTGGTTGAATTCGCCATTGGAGTGCTAAGTGGCTTGACTGCTTCCATGTCGAACTTCTTTAATAGATCCTTTGTGTACTTTGCTTGATTTATGAACGTTCCATTGCTAGTTTGTTTGATTTGTAGTCCGAAAAAGAATTTTAGCTCTCCCATCGTGCTCATCTCAAACTCATTCTGCATACATTTTGAAAATTCTTGACAAAGAGATTCATCAGTAGATCCATAAATAATATCATCTACATAGACTTGAATCAAAAGAATGTTATTCTTCAAAGATTTTATAAACAATATAGTGTTAACATTTCCCTTTAAAAAACCGTTATCAAGTAGAAAAGAGCTCAGACGATCGTACCAAGCACGAGGGGCTTGTTTCAAACCAAGGCTTTCTTTAACTTGAAAACATATTCAGGAAATTTGAAATCAGTAAAACCAGGAGGTTGAGCTACATAAACTTTTTCTTTTATAAAACCATTTAAAAATGCACTTTCGACATCCATTTGAAATAACTTAAAATTATGAAAACATGCAAATGCATATAACATGCGAATGGATTCTAATCTCGCAACTGGGGCATAAGTCTCATCGTAGTCGATACTTTCTTCTAGATTGTATCCTTGAGCTACGAGTCGAGCCTTATTACGAGTCACTAAACAATTCTCGTTCAGTTTGTTTCGGAATACCCATCGGGTGCCAATGACCGGATGATCAATGGGCTTGGGAACAAGTTTCCAAACTTGATTCCGTTCGAATTGGTTTAATTCCTCTTGCATAGCATCTAACCAAAAATTATCACTACATGCTTCATCAATATTTTTGGGTTCAAACTGCGAAATAAAAGCAACCCAAGAAGCTATATTTTTATTAGAGGAACGAGTACTTACACCCTTGGTAATCTCACCAATTACCAAGTCCTTTGGATGATTAGCCAAGAATCTCATCTCTTTTGGTGTAGTCTGAGGATTGCTAGTTCCGGCTTCTTTGCTTGGAGGTTCATCTGATGCTTGATGTGATGGTTCTGCATCTTTGTGTGAAGGTTTTTCAGTAGCTGTACTTGCTGAGATTATGTCTTCATTTTCATCATTGTCTAAGTGTTGATTTAGCTCATCAAACTTGACATTGATTGATTCTTCGATGATCATGGTTCTTTTGTTGAAGATTTTGTATCCTTTGCTCTTTGCTGCATAACCTAAAAATATAACTTCATCAGCCTTTTCATCAAATTTACTCAAATTGCCTTTAGTATTAAGAATAAAACATCTACAACCAAAAATCTTGAAATATGAAACATTTGGTGTTCTATCAAACCATAGTTCATAGGGAGTCTTCTTCGATATAGGTCGAATTAGAAACCTATTGAGAATATAGCATGATGTATTTACAGCTTCAGCCGAAAAGTATCTAGGTAGACTAAACTGGTTTAACATTACTCTAGCCATTTCAGATAGAGTTTTGTTCTTACGTTCCACAACTCCATTTTGTTGCCAAGTCCTAAGGCAAGAGAATTCATGCAAATAACCGTGTGTGTCACAAAATTACTTGAATTCTGCATTCTCAAATTCGTCGCCATGATCACTATGAATGCGAGTAATCATGAACCCTTTTTCATTCTGTACTTTCTTGTAAAAGGTGACAAATTCTGATAATGCATCGTTCTTTCGTGCAAGAAAATAAACCCATGTATATCTAGAAAAATCATCTACAATGACAAATGCATATAACTTACCACCTAGACTAGCAATTCTACTTGGTCCAAATAAGTCTATATGCAACAGTTGTAAAGGTCTAGTGGTACTTACATCGTTCTTGAATTTGAATGCGGATTTGGTAGCTTTGTTCTTTTCACATTCACTACATACCGTATCCTTCTTGAAAGAAATGTCCGGTAAGCCGCGTACCAACTTCTTTGTAGATAATCTTGAAATTGTATCCATGTTTGCATGACCGAGTCGCATATGCCATAGTTGACTCTCAATGCTTTTGGCCATCAAACATCTACCTGCTTTGTTAGCATCTTCTAACAAATAGAAAACATATATGTTGTCTTCCCTAATACCTTCAAATATAGTACTACCAGTTGAACTATCAACTATAGTACATTTATCTTTGACGAAGTTAATACCATAACCAAGATCAGCTAAATAGCTTATGCTGAGCAAATTATGTTTTAACTCGGTAACTTGACAAACATCTTTAATCACTGGATAGGGAGCCTTACCAATGTTACCGATACAGATTATGTACCCTCTTAAATTATTATCGAAGGAGACGTATCCTTCTTTATTCCTCTTCGACAGTGTTGCGAATAATGAAGTGTCACCAGTCATGTGCCGTGAGCAACCACTGTCGAGGATCCATTTTCTCTTAGTATGTGAAGGGCGTCCCACCTACAAAATAATTTATAGATGAAACTCTTGGTACCCATTTCTTGTAGGGTCCTGGCTGGTTATTTTTTTGTATCCATATATAAACATTTAAATCTACTAACTTTCTGATTCTACAAGCAGAAGATATATGACCAATGAGGCCACAATAATGATATTTAGTATGTTGAGTGTTGAAAGTATTGTGAGGTGCATGATTGGTAGATTTTGGTTTTCTAGTATAGAAGAATGCATGCCTATTAGTCTTCTTGGGCATAGTTTTGGTATGGTTTGGTCTGACAGTGTTGGGCGTGTTCCGATGATTCGGTAATTGATATGTGTTAGAATAGGAAGGAGCAACTTCAGGCCGTTTTCCTAAACTAATTTCCAACTTTTTGGAAGTTTCATATAATCTAGTATAGTCAGATGTGAGTGATTCTAATCTGACCTGTGCACACTGGAGACTCTTTCTCTCCTTAGATAGGTCTTCCTTTAACTGGATGATAGTTTGGTCTTTTTCTTCGGATAGCTTAATAGTCTCGTGTAATAACAACTTAATAGAAGAAAGCTCAACAATCTTATTTGAAGAGTTATTATCTCTAACATGATCTAGTAGGTCGGTAAGTCTTCCTATTTCACCTTTGTACTCTTTGAGTACCTACTTAGAGGTTTCATATTTACTACGCAGTTTTCTATAATCATTTAGCAAGTCACTGAAAGCCTCTCCTAGTCGCTCAAAGGTGAAATCATCATAAGGATCAAATAGAGGATTAGTGATTACCTGATCGCAAGCCATCAAGCATACATTTGTAGGGTCATCTGATTGTTCGTCTTCTGAGTCGCTGGCTCACTTTCATGCCATATGCTTGTTTTGGCGTACTTCCTTGATGTAGGTTTCTTCAGGTAGCCTTTGTCATATTTGTTGCTTTTCTTTGATGATGATGCTGTGGGACAATGTTTCTTCATGTCCTTTCTTCTTGCATCCGTAACAAATAGGATCTTCTTCGTTGTTGTTATTGTTGCTGTCTTTTGTTCTCCTGTTAAGTCTTATGAACTTCTTGAATTTTCTTACCATAAGAGCTTGATCTTCAGAGTCGGAGTCGCTGTCATCAGAGTCGTCTTCGACAGTTTTTCTATGTTGAGCCTTGAGAGCGACCGACTTTTCTGACTTCTCTTTTGGTGTAACATCTTCAAAGTCTTGAAGTTCTAACTCGTGAGTGAGTAGCTTGCCCATGAGTATTTTCAAAGACATTGTTGAGAGGTCGTTCCCTTCAATGATTGTTGTAGCCTTTGTGTAACACCCATTTTTCTAAAATGAGGGTAATTTTGAACTTTTGTAAAAGTTTATTATTTCATAATAGGATTTATGATTTATGAGAATTTTAACTAATTGAATACTATTTAAAATTGGTGAATTATAATTTTGATGTGTTAGCTAGTGAACTCTAGAACTGTTGAGCCTAGAGACTAACCATGACCATGGGAACCTAACCATGTGATTAGAATAACTATTTACAACTTTTTAGGCTAAGGGTATTTTGGTTATTTTGTGACTTTTGAATTATTTAGGATTTTGATTAATTGGTGAATTTTAGATTATTTTAATAATATTTAAATTGATGTATTATGATTTTGGTCACTTTTTATATTTTAATATTTTGAGAAAATTTTATATTTTTAATATTGTTTTTATTGGATTTGTTTAGTCGGGTTTGAGTTTCGTCTCGTTCCGACTTGTATTGTGACCCGGGTAGCTTGAACTCTAGATGGAACCCAATATTAAGTTAAGCATGGCTCACAAGACCCAACATTAAGTTAGTTAATTAAACTAATTTTTATCATGTTAGAATGGTCAAGTTAGAGACTCAAAACTAGATCATTTTGACCCCAAATTTGAACCTAGTCTAGACTTAACCATATGAGACTAGAGAGGGGCAATTAGGACATTTCTCATTAGCCCTAATGGACTCTTTATGGTAGCCACCTTTAGGGGAGAATGATTCATTTCATTCATTACAATCTTGTCTCTTTTATTTTCCTTTTGTTCTTCCCCAATTTTAGAGAGCCTTTCCATTGATTTGATCTCCAAATCAAATTATTCCCTCACCAAACCTTCTCTCAATCATTCCTATTCTCCAAGGGAAGGGTGCTACCAAGGATTAGAAGAGGAGTGCAAGGAGGAGTGTCCACTTTGAGGGATCTTCGTATCGGAGCCGTGTCCTAAATGATTTCATTGGGATTCCACTCCCAATAGGTAAAACCTATCCTCTAAATCGATTTCCTTTGCATATAAATTGGTTTTGAATCCGCATGATCCATCCTCATGCATATGTCCCATTTAGATTCAAATTTGAGACCATTTGGAGCTCTCTTGAGGATTTTAGATATGTGTCTTGTGTCCTACTTGATAGATCCCAAATTAGGACACCCCATGTGTATGTATGTATGATAATAATTTAAATAGATATTTAAATTCAGTTTTAGAATGGTTAGAGAGTGGATTGATCTTATTTAGGATGGTTAGAATGAGTTTCATTTGGATACCTATGTTTGTATCCAAGTATCTTGGCTTATATGTGTTCTTTTGTCCAAAACAACTCAAATTCATCATAATATTCATCCACGTTTTTATTAACCAAAGCAACTTATAAATGTCATAACTTTTAGCTTAGAACTCCGATTTATCTCTCATTTTTTTTAAAAGAACCGTATCGAACTTAGCTTTTCAAATATATATTTTAATAAGCCAAATGCATTCTGTAACGTTCTGTAGAATTATTTGAGTGTCAGCTGTATGAAAGACGAACGTGTTTCGGTATTTTTGCGATTTCGGGAGCTTCCGGACACGAAAATGCGATCCGTTTGAAGTTTCAGAAAGCTAACACGAAGGGCTACAACATATGTTAGTCCTAGAATTTAGTAGATGCCCAATTGCTATAGTATTGATTTTAAGTAGAAGAGTAAATATACGATATATACATTTTGTGTAACCTATGAGCCTATGTAGTATGGATATTAAATGAATATAGAGTATGTAATACATGATATGTTAGATAAATGAAATGATATATATATGATATATATCCTCTTTACATTAATGTATATATATATGGTTGAATGCAAGCATGTAGGAATGAATTAATATAATGTATGTCAGCAATTCATAAATGCATGAATGAAAGAATGATATACAATGTATGCATGAAAGTATATAATGAATGCTAGATATGAATGCAAGGTATACATGTAATGATAGGTATGAATGCATAATATATAAATAATATAATACAATATACAATGATAGTATGTATGGTAATATAGAATATATGATGCAAGCATGTATATGTCCACTGTTTTCCATTTTTCTTACATTTTCCTTTCCTTCCCTTTCCTTTTCAGTTTTTTCCCCTTTTTTCCTCTTTTATTTTTACATGTTGTATACAATGTATATAATGTATAGATGCATGTAAGTATGTAATATATATGCATGAATGACATGTATGTAATAAAAATAAGTATATGTATGCAACTTAATGATAGGTGAATGGATATAATGCCTGAACTGAAATATGCATGCATGTGGGATATGAATGAATGTATATTAGACAAGCCATGCAACCCCTTTAACTTGATGTAAAATCTGAACACACTTGTACACTATAACCCTTTCTTGAAAATATGAATCTAGATAATGCAAACACTTGTATTAGCACTTACACATTGGTCTTAATACTAATTTAGTTTCACATGATGTATCACATGCACACTTGACACTTAACACTATCACACTCTATCTCTTAGCATCTTAATACATGACTTGTTGTATGATATATATTGCCTTGTTATAGCCTAATATCTATAGATGCCTTAACCTATTTTGGATGTATATATATATATATATATATATATATATATATATATATATATATATATATATATATATATATATATATATATATATATCATAAATATGTATAGATGGTTGTGAGTGATGGCTTGTTTAGCCTTGTGTTGTTGTGTGCTTGCTAGGATAGACTAGTTAGGCTTAATGAGACTTGCTGGGATTAGGCTTGACCTAGTTGACCTAGTTTGACTAGTATTGAGAACTAGAGTTGACCAAGGTTGACTTTAGCCTAGATTGACCCTAAACGTCATGTAGATGCAATGTAGCAGTCTATTTCCTTATTTTAGACATGTTGTGACTTGTACTGTTCTATAGGAGACAGATACCACTCCTCGGACAATAGATATTCTTCAGATGTTCAGGTTATCAGGCGAGTACATTCTCTGATCATTTCATAACTTGCTTAGAATTATATTGCTGCTCTAGTTTACCTTATTTGATGTTGTCACGATATTATCACGGATTGGTACTATATGGATCCCTACATTGAGAGGTTATCCCCCTCGGGAGCATCGGATACATCATGTCGTGTGTTTTATGTATATCATGTATTCCTCGCTCTCATGTTACTCATGTTTCTCATGTGCTTCATGCTCGTTCATGTATGCTCGTGTACTCTCATGTTCGGTCATGTTTCTCATGAATCTCATGTATAACCTATACTTCATGTGCACTTATTTATGAGCCTTCATGTGAATTTCATGTGTACCCATTTATGGGCCCCCATGTGAACTTCATGTGCACTCATGTAAGAGCTCTCATGTATACTTTATGTGCACCCATTTATGGGCTTCATGTAAAAACCATGTACGTAACATAACTTGTCTTGATCCTTGTGTATTGATTGGGGTATGGAGGAGTATAAATAGTCATGTGAACAATTCCAAAGTAGTATAGCCATGTACGCCTCTTTAGTATAGCCATGTTCAAATCAAGCCGTTCACATGTCGACTTTGTACTCTAAATCACTAGTTACTGGTAGCTCTCTACTTATAGTAGATATTTCTATTACAGTTCTCTCTGTTTACATCATGTACTTTCTTTCAGTTTCATGTATCGTACTCTCTTGCATGTTTATATTATCTAACCTGTTATGATTTGCGTGAGATGTATTGTACTCGCTCCTGTCCTGACTGGACTTGTTGATAAATTTTACAGATAGCCTGGAGGTTGCCTGCTAGCCTAGAGGAGACACAGTAGAGGTTGTATAGTTAGTTATTTCAGTTGTATTGAGTTGTATTTATTCTATAGATTACTGTATTGAGCTTTGAGATGTTTTCTGGGTTTGTGTATCTTAGACACTTAGACTTCTATCTGCTGTATCTCTTTTGGATTTCATATTTTACCTATATTTTATCTTGCTCTACCTTAGTTGTGATTGAGACTGTATCTGCTATGTCACCTCCATTCGGAGAGTATATACTGTACAGGTACGTTTATATTGTTAGATATTTGACCTAGGACAGCGTTCTACCGCCGACACTGCAGCGTAGGCTGGACGTACCCACGTCTCGTGCCCTTACTTTAGGGTACGGGTCGTGACACGTTTTTAGTGGTGGCCCATGCAGGTCGAATTTATGTAGTGGTATTCGAACTAGAGTATCACTACAGCCTGTAGTAGGATTAGGATATTTTTGAGGGTACTCAATCACACTAGGAAAACTCTTAATCAGATTCATTTTATCTAAATTTGCTGTTTATTGTCTTCCCTTGAATATGTTTGTCCTCCTATGAATTTTCGCTTCATTCCCAGTAATTGCTTCTTGTTTTGATCTGTCTTTATGATAGTTATGGAGACATGACCTCATCGCTCCGGTCCGGGAAATACTATCGAGAGGCTGGCCACCTCTCGTCCTGTTCATCAGGGCCTCGAGATCGCAGCTCCTATTGTGCCAACTCAGGTTGGCATTTCTGCTACATTGGAGGTGCACCTCTGTCTGTACAGAGACTTTTTCCCGTCATTTCTGATTTCTCTCAGCAGCAGCGGTTCATGCAGCATCATCAGCAGACCAGGGGAAACCAGCAGGGCGAGCTATCGTTAGGACAGTCGAAGATGCACAAACTATTAGAGAACTTGCTGCAAGTTCCGTTCTTCTCTATTCTATTCCCGCAATTGTCTCTTATAACTATCTTGAAATTCGATTCCATCTGTTCCTTGTTGACTGATCAATTGTTCTGTTATTTCTGTGTTACGTTTGCTTTTTTCTTCTGAGAAAAAAATTATATGGGCTAGGTCACCTCATTTATGGGATCTAGAATCTTCAATAGTCATGTTAGCTGGCATTGTGAGGACATATAGTCAGATTTTGGACCTATTTCTCGGGTGTGGAAATTTAAGGTTTTTGCCGTCGCATGCGGCAATGCAAAAATTTTAAATACCATGAACCTAGAGGTATGTACCTTAGTCAAGGACTCTGTGATTATCGTAGCCTTGCTTACTAGTATGACGAGGATTTGGAGCACCATGATTTTGGATAGACGCATATGATTATCAGATTGTACCTTAAATGCTCTTGAACAAGCTTTCTCTACTTTTGTTCAGTCTTTCAAAAAAAAATTGTTTTGTTTCTCATTATTTAACTTTGGAGTAGGAGTAGCTTTAGCTGTATTATAAACCTTTGTGTAACTTCTTACTATGAATCTCTTCTTAAAATAATGAATCGATGATTTTACTAGACCTTATCTTGGATTTGATATTATAGCTCTGGGTTTCAAAATGGTTCCTTCTTTTAAACGGATAAGCAGAACAAATTTTATCGTTATTTCTTTCTTGCTATTATTCTTGAATTAAATAATAATAATAATAATAATAAAACTGTCTTGATTACATCAATCACCTACTTGCAATCTTGGTAGGAATCTAAATGTTGGTCTTGACGTAGAATTTGATTTATTTAATGGGACATGAGAATATATAGTGGATACAGACACTTTTCCTGATACGTATACATGCTACACTTGATTTTCTAACCTATCTAAATACATATTAATTTGTTATTGATGTTAAATTCTCAAAACCACAATATTTTCGATACAATACAGTATCAGAGACTGGTTCTCTGCTTTTTTTTCCAGTTTAGATTCATAATTTAAATATAAATTTCTTGTTAGTAGTTTTGTTTACATCACTGTACATGTATGTTATATACAGGGTTTCGATTCAAAAAAAAAATTGGTTGAGTTTTGTGTTTGAATTTGTCAAATCTAAGACTGTGTGCATATTAACCCTTAATACTGGATTTTAAATGTTTAGTTCAATTTGCTATTTTTAAATGTAATATTTAGAGCTGTGTACATTGTTGTATGTAGGGATATAAATTTAGGTTTCATATTCTTACATGTTAGGTTGTGATAAACATTGGGGTTGGTTGATATCGAATTTCTCCAAAATCCTAAAACTGAATACATGTTAACATTCTTACATTGATTTCAAATGTTTAATTCGATTTCAGATTTAATATGTAATGTTAAACTAAACTGAATGATTGAACCCTTCATTTTAAGTTATAACCCCTGTACTCATGACACTCTACACTAATGTACACTAATGTTCACAACTGCCGTGTAAACCTAACCCTTCATCTCTATGTTATGTTCATATATCTATATATTTTTTTTCATATATCTATATATATATATATTTATATATATATATATATATATATATATATATATATATATAGTTTATGCATACATGTTATAATGTATATAGATACATAACTAAATCTCTACCTCTCCATACATATAGGTATATGTATATATATGGTTGGCCATGCATGTTATGAGTAAATAGGTTGTGCATTGTAGATTGTTTAACCAATATGCCATGAGTAGTGTAACTTGATAGCTATTGTTTTGAAACCCAAATTCTCCTATACACTTTCATGTATATTTCACACACACACACACACGTCTACTATCTAACCCTATGAACATGTCCACATACACCCATACACACACTAACCACATAACCTTTACATAATGCTAGCTTTTTCCTCTCTAACGCTCTATATATATATATATATATATATATATATATATATATATATATATATATATATATATATATATATATTGTGATTGGATTTCAATGCAATTGACTTTCATTCTTTAACTTTTGATTTTGATTTTTCTTTGAATAGTATCCCTTTATAGATAATTGGTAGTTATCTTATTTTATTTTCTGATAAGTACTAGTTTTTATATAGGATGGTAGACTGCCTTACAGTTTTGATGATTTGTTATTTCTGTATCTTTCCAGTTTAACACCCCTAATTGCTTGTATATTTTGATACCCTATGACCGTTTTGGTTTAACATGACTAGTATACCTAGATGAGACTTTCACTACAACCGTATGCCATGATCCTGTATGCCATTCTTTTAAATTGTATAATTTAAGTAAGTTATGAGGCTTTGATTGTTGGGGACGAGACTCTAGAAGAAGTACGACCATCTTAATTTCGAGGATGAAATTTTCTAAGGAGGGTAGACTTATAACACCCATTTTTCTAAAATGAGGATAATTTTGAACTTTTGTAAAAGTTTATTATTTAATAATAGGATTTATGATTTATGTGAATTTTAACTAATTTAATACTATTTAAAATTGGTGAATTATAATTTTGATGTGCTAGCTAGTGAACTCTAGAACTATTGAGCCTAGAGACTAACCATGACCATGGGGACCTAACCATGTGATTAGAATGACTATTTACAACTTTTTAGGCTAAGGGTATTTTGGTTATTTTGTGACTTTTGAATTATTTAGGATTTTGATTAATTGGTAAATTTTAGATTATTTTAATAATATTTAAATTGATGTATTATGATTTTGGTCATTTTTTATATTTTAATATTTTGAGAAAATTTTATATTTTTAATATTGTTTTTATTGGATTTGTTTAGTCGGGTTTGAGTTTCGTCTCGTTCCGACTTGTATTGTGACCCGGGTAGCTTGAACTCTAGATGGGACCCAATATTAAGTTAAGCATGGCTCACAAGACCCAACATTAAGTTAGTTAATTAAACTAATTTTTATCATGTTAGAATGGTCAAGTTAGAGACTCAAAACTATATCATTTTGACCCCAAACTTGAACCTAGTCTAGACTTAACCATATGAGACTAGAGAGGGGCAATTAGGACATTTCCCATTAGCCCTAATGGACTCTTTATGGTGGCCACCTTTAGGAGAGAATGATTCATTTCATTCATTACAATCTTGCCTCTTTTATTTTCCTTTTGTTCTTTCCCAATTTTAGAGAGCCTTCCCATTGATTTGATCCCCAAATCAAATCATTCCTTCACCAAACCTTCCCTCAATCATTCCTGTTCTCCAAGGGAAGGGTGCTACCAAGGATTGGAAGAGGAGTGCAAGAAGGAGTGTCCACTTTGAGGGATCTTCGTATCGGAGCCGTGTCCTAAAGGATTTCATTGGGATTCCACTCCCAATAGGTAAAACCCATCCTCTAAATCGATTTCCATTGCATATAAATTAGTTTTGAATCTGTAGGATCCATTCTCATGCATGTGTCCCATTTAGATTCAAATTTGAGACCATTTGGAGCTCTCTTGAGGATTTTAGATATGTGTCTTGTGTCCTACTTGATAGATCCCAAATTAGGACACCCCATGTGTATGTATGTATGATAATAGTTTAAATAGATATTTAAATTCAGTTTTAGAATGGTTAGAGAGTGGATTGATCTTATTTAGGATGGTTAGAATGAGTTTCATTTGGATACCTATGTTTGTATCCAAGTATCTTGGCTTATATGTGTTCTTTTGTCCAAAACAACTCAAATTCATCATAATATTCATCCACGTTTTTATTAACCAAAGCAACTTATAAATATCATAACTTTTAGCTTAGAACTCGGATTTATCTTCCGTTTTTTTAAAAGAACCGTATCGAAGTTAGCTTTCCAAATATATATTTTAATAAGCCAAATTCTTTATGTAACGTTCTGTAGAATTATTGGAGTGTCAGATGTACGAAAGACGAACGTTTTTCGGTATTTTCGCGATTTCGGGAGCTTCCGGACACAAAAATGCGATCCGTTTGAAGTTTCGAAAAGCTAACACGAAGGGCTACAACATACTTTAATCCTAGAATTTAGTAGAGGACCAATTGGTACAGTATTGATTTTAAGTAGAAAAGTAAATATACGATATATGCATTTTTTGTAACCTATGAGCCTATATAGTATGGATATTAAATGAATATAGAGTATGTAATACATGATATGTTAGATGAATAAAATGATATATATATGATATATATCCTCTTTACATTAATGTATATATATATATGGTTGAATGCAAGCATGTATGAATGCAATTAATATAATGTATGTACGCAATGCATAAATGCATGAATGAAAGAATGATATACAATGTATGCATGAAAGTATATAATGAATAATAGATATGAATGCAAGGTATACATGTAATAATAGATATGAATGCATAATATATAAATAATATAATACAATATACAATGATAGCATGTATGGTAATGTAGAATATATGATGCAAGCATGTATATGTCCAAGCATGTATATGTCCACTGTTTTCCATTTTTCTTACATTTTCCTTCCCTTCCCTTTCCTTTTCAGTTTTTCCCCCTTTTTCCCTCTTCTATTTTTACATTTTGTATACAATGTATATAATGTATAGATACATGTAAGTATGTAATATGCATGAATGACATGTATGTAATAAAAATAAGTATATGTATGCAACTTAATGATAGGTGAATGGATATAATGCCTGAACTGAAATATGCATGCATATGGGATATGAATGAATGTATATTAGACAAGCCATGCAACCCCTTTAACTTGATATAAAATCTGAACACACTTGTACACTATAACCCTTTCTTGAAAATGTGAATCTAGATAATGTAAACACTTGTATTAGCACTTACACATTGGTCTTAATACTGATTTAGTTTCACACGATGTATCACATGCACACTTGACACTTAACACTGTCATACTCTATCTCTTAGCATTTTAATACATGACTTGTTGTATGATATATATTGCCTTGTTATAGCCTAACATCTATAGATGCCTTAACCTATTTTGGATGTATATATATATATATATATATGATAAATATATATAGATGGTTGTGTTGTTGTGTGCTTGCTAGGATAGACTAGTTAGGCTTAGTAAGATTTGCTGGGATTAGGCTTGACCTAGTTGACCTAGTTTGACTAGTATTGAGGACTAGAGTTGACCAAGGTTGACTTTAGCCTAGATTGACCCTAAACATCATGTAGATGCATTGTAGTAGTCTATTTCCTTATTTTAGACATGTTGTGACTTGTACTGTTCTATAGGAGACAGATACCACTCCTCGGACAGTAGATATTCTTCAGATGTTCAGGTTATCAGGCGAGTACATTCTCTGATCATTTCATAACTTGCTTAGAATTATATTCCTGCTTTAGTTTACCTTATTTGATGTTGTCACGATATTATCACGGATTGGTACTATATGGATCCCTACATTGAGATGTTATCCCCCTCGGGAGCATCGGATACATCATGTCGTGTGTTTCATGTACATCATGTATTCCTCGCTCTTATGTTATTCATGTTTCTCATGTGCTTCATGCTCGTTCATACATGCTAGTGTACTCTCATCTACTCTCATGTTCGGTCATGTTTCTCATGAATCTCATGTATAACCTATACTTCATGTGCACTCATTTATGAGCCTTCATGTGAATTTCATGTGCACCCATTTATGGGCCCCCATATGAACTTCATGTGCACTCATGTATGAGCTCTCATGTATACTTCATGTGCACCCATTTATGGGCTTCATGTGAAAAACCATGTACGTAACATAACTTGTCTGGATCGTTGTGTATTGATTGGGGTATGGGGGAGTATAAATAGTCATGTGAACAATTCCAAAGTAGTATAACCATGTACGCCTCTTTAGTATAGCCATGTGCAAATCAAGCCGTTCACATGTCGACTTTGTACTCTAAATCACTAGTCACTGGTAGCTCTCTACTTATAGTAGATATTTCTATTACAGTTCTCTCGGTTTACATCATGTACTTTCTTTCAGTTTGATGTATCGTACTCTCTTGCATGTTTATATTATCTAACCTGTTATGATCTGCGTGAGATGTATTGTACTCGCTCCTGTCCTGACTGGACCTGTTGATAAATTTTACAGATAGCCTGGAGGTTGCCTGCTAGCCTAGAGGAGACACAGTAGAGGTTGTATAGTTAGTTATTTCAGTTGTATTGAGTTGTATTTATTCTATAGATTACTGTATTGAGCTTTGAGATGTTTTCTGGGTTTGTGTATCTTAGACACTTAGACTTCTATCTGCTGTATCTCTTTTGGATTTCATATTTTACCTATATTTTATCTTGCTCTACCTTAGTTGTGATTGAGACTGTATCTGCTATGTCACCTCTATTCGGAGAGTATATACTGTACATGTACCTTTATATTGTTAGATGTTTGACCTAGGACAGCATTCTACCGTCGACACTGCGGCGTAGGCTGGACGTACCCACGTCTCGTACCCTTACTTTAGGGTGTGGGTCGTGACACTTTGGAATCCAGTTCTTTATGAGAGCTCGTAGAAGTTTGCGAATCTTCTCATGGTTACTGTAATCCTTGTCTACTGAAGACAACGGATTTACAATATCCAAGAACCTTGTAAACATCTGAGTGACTGATTCACTTGGCTTTATTTTGAACGCCTCGTACTCCTGAGTAAGTCTGCTGATCTTTGACTCCTTGACTTGTGTTGTTCCTTCGTGGGTTACTTCGAGAAGTTTCAACACTTCGTTTGATGTTGTGCAAGTAGACACCCTGTTGAATTCAGTTCTATCTAAAGCACAAAATAGAGCGTTAATAGCACGTGCGTCAAGACTGGCCTTTTTCTTTTCATCCTCTGTATATTTGTCATGGGGTTTTTCAACTAAAATTCCATCAACATTAATACGAGGGGACTTTTTATAGCCATCAATAACTACAGACCATAAGTCAAAATCAAGAGATTTCAGAAAGAAACTCATACGTATTTTCCAATAAGTGTAATTTGTGCCGTCAAGCAGTGGAGGTCTGTTTGTGGCTTGGCCTTCACTTATAAATTTCACAGTTGCCATATGTAATGCTGTGATCTATATAACAATTGAATATAACTGTAATTTTACCTTACTTTACCTGTATAATCCGTTCTGATACCAATTGTAGGAACAATTAGGATCCGAATATAATACCGCTAGAGGAAGCACAGCTCTGATACCAATTGTAGGAACGAAATCGTAAAGCAGAATACTCTAGAAGGGGGTGAATAGAGTAGGAGCGAAATATTGCTGATTAAAAATCTCGTTAGCAGTTAGATCACAGATATAATAATAATCATAAAATAAATAACAATAATAAAAAGGTTATCAGAAGGCAAACGCAAACAGCAAGATTTATATAGGTTTCCCTCTTGTGAGGACTAGTCCAGTCGGAAGAACTTTAGCTTCCAGTTGAATCCACTATTGGAAAATCCCGCAAGTTGTCATACGAAGTCCTTGCAACTTCTACAGACGCGAGCTTTGATACGAAGAACTCGACCAACTTCAATTATGAAGAGTTGTTTCTTCAATCAAGCCTCTGATTACAATCGCTCTGAAACTTCTAGACCGTACCGCACTGGCAAATCGACTAGAGGATTGTAACTGGCTTGGGATTTGAAAATGGAAGCTTTTAGAACTCTTTGGAAGAAATGTAAGCTTTAGAAGAGATTGAAAGTGAATTAGAATTTTTGAAATGATCGAAATCCTTCTCTATTTATAATTTTTCCAAAGACAGAACTCTGACAGAATTCCGTCAAAATTCGGACAGAACTTTTTGTAAAAAACCGCAACTGAAGGGTGACCAAGTTCAAAATCAAACGTTCACATAACGTTCAACTTGGCCAAACTATGGCCGAACTCTGGCCGAGTTCTGCTAGGGTTCTGCCAGTTGATTTTGAGAAAAATATTATTGGCTTTTTGAAAAGTCCTTCAGAAGCTTTTTATAAAATAGGTGTTTTTCAAAAACATAGGTCATTTTGAAAAGATAGGTCAGGTTTTCAAAAACGATTTTAGGATAGCCTATTTGCTAGTACGACTTGGTGTACAATGTATTCCTAGACTCAATAAAATGAAAAAAGTACATTGCTTTGAAGGAAATATATTCTGAGTGGCAAACAGCTTCAGTCTTAAACATAATAGATATATCCATCATTGAGCAGCATCCAAAACGTCATAGGTAAATATTTGAATTGACTTGCATTTATATCGAGACAGAGTTTGATCAATTATTAAAATCATGTTTGACCATTACCAATAGGCCAACAGTAGGAACTGGGGTGGATAGGGTGGTGGAGGCGGTAGGTACTTCGCTTGATTTACTGGGTTTTCGGGGTCTGTCTGCCCTATTTGAGGTTCCGGGGATTGCTCATGAGTAGTGGGTGGTGTCATCATAGGCTGCAGTCCGGATGGTGCTCGAGTGGTAGGGGACATGGGTGGCTGACTCACCGGTCCTTCTTAAGAAGTGGTGTTCCTATCAGTAATGGCGAGGGGAGTAGCGCGTCCACTACGAAGATTCATCCTATATTTGTACGAAGAATTGAGTTGGTTAGAACAAATTCAAACTGGATGTAATCAAGCAATCAAATGAGAAGCTGAGAAGAGGTCAAAGAAGGTTTTAATAAGTGGATGAGATTCTATATCCTATTCCTATTTGCAGGCTTGTTGGGCACATTCATATAACCCAACGATATTAATTTGAGGACCTGCATGGGCCACCACAAAAGACCTAAATACCTATGTAATTTGGTTAATTCTATTCTGGTTCTCAAATGACCGAACTCTGGTAGAACTCTGACCGAGTTTGGTCCGAGTTCTGACCGAGTTCGGTCAACCTAAGTTTGAATTTTAATTACTTTCGAATCTGCATCCAACATTCATTTGCGAGATCTTAGCATCCGAACTCTGCCTGAACTCTGCCCGAGTTCGGTCAGGAAAAACACCTATAAATAGAGAAGAATTTTTTATTTCTAATCATTCGTTCACTCTTCTCTCTATCTATCCTTCAAACTATTTTTCAGTAATCAAAAGCTTTCACATTCTACCTATACATCTCTTAGCCAAAGCCAATAACATCGTGTTCAATTTAGAGTCTTTGGTTTACAGAGTTGTAAAGAGGTTACATGTTCAGAAAATATCTCAGTTTTTGGAGTCGGTCGTGTGCTCGTCACTAAGCAGTGTTGTGAAGTTGGTCGTGTACTTGTCACCAAGCACGGTGATGTAAAGAGACGGTAAGCTCTCATTTAGCTTATGAATAGTAGATTAACAGTGAGTAAGAGTACTCGCGACTGGATTAGTCCTCTAAGAAGGAAACTAGTATATATCGTGGTGTTCACTGAGTTTGATCTTCTATCTCTTATTGCTATTTAAATTATTATCTCTTTATTCCTGCCATAGAATATATTTGTTAAATTTTTAATTGATAATTATTACCGCTGCATTCGCATACACACTCTATTCACCCTCCTCTAGAGGTGCACAACGGTCCTATAAGAAGGCCCTCTATTGGTGAGGGTTGAAGGAACTGCTCCAGTTGAGGGGCCAACGACTGAAAAGGCCCCTGTCCCAGAAGAGGTTCCGATGACCGATGCTGATAAGGCTATTAAGCCGAAAGAGGTGCCTCTATTTACTCCAATCGCTTCGTTTGATTATGAGCATTGAGATTTCTCAGATTTGTTGGAGGCGTGTCAAGAAGAGGCCCTTGTGGGGGTTATAGCAAATGAGCCCGTCGTGACGCCCAAAGCTAATCTTGCGATGACCGAAGACAAAGCCAAAAAGACAATCGGGGACACTTGTTTGCCATTGATTATCAAAGAACAGAACAGTTTTATGGGAGGACTGAACTTTAATTCACAATTACAAACTCGCTTGTATAAAAGAAAGTCTAGTAACAAAACCTAGGAAAAGCAATCTAAGTATAAATGTTTAATTTGGATTCTGGAGGGTGACGGTAGAGGCTCGAGAAAGTGCTATCAACTCTTTCTTACTCCTTGGACGATCGAATGCAACCTCGACTCCGGAGAAGAAATGCCCTCTCTCTGTGTGCTTTTTGCTCTGTGTGTCCCTGTGTCTGCAGGGTCTAGGGTGCTAGGAGACTTTGCAAGGGAATAGCACCTTGTATTTATAGGAATTCATGAGGAATGGGATGTACAGCCATGTGGCAAGTTTTGGGCCACATCCTTGTAATCGTGCATCGAGACTCGGTCAGCTGGGGGATGGTTGAGATTGATCATGATCTGTTTGTTGCATAAGTCTGAACTGTCAAGACTTGGTCAATTTTTGCCACGTATCTCAACTGCTATGACGAGCCGCATGAGAGACGTCTCATGACAGAGCCGTATGAGGTAAGCTTCATGACTGAGCTGCATGAGAGACGTCCCATGGCCGAACCGCATGAGAGACGTCTCATGACCGAGCTGCATAAGGTATGCTTTCTGACTGAGACGCATGGAGACGTCTTATGACCGAGCCGTATGAAGTATGCTTCATGACTGAGCCGCATGGAGACGTCTTATTGCCGAACCGCATGAGAGACGTCTCATGACCGAGCCGCATGAGGTATGCTTCCTGACTGAGCCGCATGAGAGATGTCTCATGACCGAGCCGCATAAAAGATGTCTCATGACCGAGCCGTATAAGGTATGCTTCCTCAATGAGCCGTATGGAGATGTCTCATGACCGAGCCGCATGAAGTATGCCTCATGACTGAGCCGCATGGAGATGTCTCATGGCCGAACCGCATGAGAGACGTCTCACGACCGAGCCGCATGAGGTATGCTTCCTGACTGAGCCGCATGAGAGACGTTTTATGACCGAGCCGCATGAAAGACGTCTCATGACCGAGCCGTATGAGGTATGCTTTATGACTGAGCCGCATGAGAGACATCTCATAACCGAGCTGCATGAAAGACATCTCATGACCGAGCTGCATGAGGTATGCTTCCTGACTGATGTGAGCACCCTAAATTTCTGGTTGATTTTTTTTATTTTATTTTATTTTCTGATTGATTGGTTTCGATAAATAATTTATTCTGTTATTTTTCCTTAAGTATACTTTTCTGTGCCTTTGATATTTGAGTGTCAGGGATGTTCAACTCTGGAAATCTTCTTTACGAGTTTTGGAGTGGACATGATTGCCTTCATGACGGTATATAGTGTCCCATCCAAACTTGTTCCCTTGTGCTCTTTTTGCTTCGCAGAACTTCGGGTCGATTTTGACCATTTGATTATTATTTATTTTTCCACTCTTTTCCTTGATCATTTTCAGCACGTTACTGTGACTTTTAAATTGGGAGCGCAAGACCAGTCAGTTTCTTAAAACCAACTTCTCATTGATGATCTACTCGAGACGCTCTTCACCCTTGACCTTCGTGTCCCACTCAGACACGCTATCTTGTGCTCCATTTGCTTTGCACAACTTTTCTGACACATGACCCAATTTTATTTCACACCACGGTGTCACATTTATTTTCTAACTTGATTTGTGGGTCCCCTGTCGACCAAAACCTGTCAGCCCCAACTATGGACATGGCCCACTTTGAGCCTACTATCTGTCTGCCACTTGTGTCCCATTTATTGGAATCCCCATGTGCTACTTATTTGCCTATGATCATCAACACCTATTTTTAATTCAATTATTGCATAATGTCCGATTTTGGATCCAATCCGACTCCACTGAACCCAACCTCAGCTTTATTTTTCCTCTTTCATGACACCCTCATATTTTCTTGCCCAAAAATATTACTTGTTCTTTCTAACTATTTCTAATATTTATTGGAATTCCCATTTGTTTAAATTCCCATAGGAATGACAATTTTTTTCCTCTAATTAAATCCTAGCCATTGTTTCCCCAAACAACATCTCACCCATCAATTTACCTACATTAACATCCCCAACAGCCCCTATGCATGGCCGGCCCTAACTCCCAGAATTACTTTTTCTCTCTCTCTCTCTTCCTAATACTATTCTCCACAAAACACTTCAACACAGCAGCTATTACACCATGTCCCGACAACCCGACCTCCTCTCCCCATGGCCCGACCCCCTCCACTGGCCGTCGGCCACCGTCGGCCACCACCACCATTCTCCTCCATCTCATTCCCTTCTCCTTCTTCCCTCTCCTCCCATTCTCCTTCCTCCTCCATTCCAACACCAAACCGCCGCCACCACCTTCGTTCTTCCACCACAGTTGCCGTGCCCAGTGCTCCGCCGCCCTACCTCGCCGGCCGACCACGCCCCCGTCGTCGTCGTCGCCTGGCTTGGCCGTGCCACCGTGCGACAGTTGCAGCGGCAGCAGCACCATAGCGCGCGCGTGCGTGCGAGCGCTGGTCGCCGCCACGCGCCGCCGTGGCTCCGACGACCCCCTCCGTGGGCAGCCCCCCCTCCGGCGAGCTCCGACGTGCAGCCCCCTGACGACCACCGTCCTCCGGGACGCGCCGTCGAGGCGATTCGTGCGTTTTGCACGACGTCCCGTCGTGACGCGCGCGGAATCGAGTTCATTTTGGCGTTCCGTCGCAGCGACTTCGCACGCATTTTCCCGGAAATCCGACCGTTGGATCGGCGATTTCTTTGCTCCGTCGCAATCTCGGTATATCCACCTTCATTCATGTCAATTTTCGTCCGTTAATTTTATCGTTTGATACATCAAAACCGGCCACCAAGTTGACCGTTTAAATTGTATTAAATTTGGACAGTTTTGTGGGGCCAACTTCGTCAGCTTGTATCTCGTCCACCGCAGCTCCTTTTGGCGTGCTACCAGTTCCTGTGTTAAGTTGGTATAACCCTCTTACTAACCCTCCAGTTTCGTTTCATTGTGAGCTTGTTTGATTGGTTGAATTCGACGCCAAAGTTGGTCGTCCGAATTCGTAATTTCCAACTTGTAAAATTCCATTTTTGAACACGGGACTCCAGATTTCATTTTTGACACCACCATTAGACTCGTGGCATCGTTCTGGCATGTTTTCATATAAAATTTTTTAGATTTGGAGAACGTGGGCCCTGTCACATTTTTCGGTGCAAAATGGGTCCCACATTCTGGGTCAACGGGACTTTTTGACGTCGGCTCATCGGAATCCAATTTCGTATATACCGTTGAGTTTGTGTCGTCATTCTGGACTCGTTGACATATAATTTGCTAGGTTTTGGTGGACATTGGATCGGACACGCATTTCGGTGCAAGTCAGATACCAATATCCGGGTCAACCGGTCATTTTGAGATCGGCTCATCGGAATCCAATTCCGGATATACCGTTGAGTGCGTATCGTCATTCTGGACTTGTTGACATATAGTTTGCTGAGTTTTGATAACATTGGCTCCGGCACGTATTTCCGTGTAAACCGGAATTCCAAGTTTTGGTCAACGGACGAAATTGAGATCGGGTCAACGGAATCCAATTTCGGATATACCGTTGGGTTCGTATCGTCATTCTGGTTTCGTGGACATATAATTTGCTATATTTTATAGTCCTATTTTCTTGCACGTCTTTCGGTGCAAAACGGCTCCGACATGGACACCGTTTTGACCCAAAATTACCTTTTTGCCCTTGTGTCCAAATTGGACCGAAGGGTAGGCTATCGTAGCTAATTTGACCATTCTGGACACGTTGGCGATGTTTATTTTATCGTCCGACAATGTTTGTTGATAGTTTCTTTGAGTTTAACCTTTTTATAATTTATTAATAATTATTTCTTATAATGTTCGTATTTCGGGATTAGTACAACGAAACTGAGCTCAGTTAATTCCAGTGATCTCACATCGCTGAAATTGACAAGATGGATACGTGGATCACTATCATAAGATTATTAACTTTACCGTTAATCATCTTATCTCGATTTGCGTGTCGTAAGTTTCGACGTACGAATAACGAAGTACACTTTATATCTTTTAATAATATAGATTGCTTGTAGAGTTTTATTTATTACAACTTGAACACCTTGTAACCTGTGTTGCTTTAAATAAGACTCTGTGGCTTCAGTTGGACCCATATACTTATCAGCTGTTCAGGTTATCGAGGCGAGTACATTCTCTGATCTTTTCATACTTATCTGGATTATATTCTTGCTCTAGATTACTCTACTTGATGCTGACACGTATCTTCACGGATTAGTACTATATAGATCCTTTCCGGAGATGTTATCCCTCTACGGGTGCATCGGGTATTTCATGTTCATGTACTTTATCATGTGCATCAGGTACTCCTTGTACTCGTACTAGTTCATGTTTTTACATGTTCTCATGTGCTTCATGTACTTCATGTGCTTTCATGTGCTTTCATGTGCTTATCATGTGCCTCATGTACTACTCATTACATGAGTTCACGTATGTTAGCTGTATTCATGTGCTTATAACATAACTTGAACGGATCCTCGTGTATTGATTGGGGCAGGGTGAGTAGAATTGGTTATGTGATCACTATCCCCAGTAGTTGTATTCATGTGCCTCCTTATTTGTATTCATGTGCCCCCAAGCCGTTTACATAACCATTGTGCTCTAAATCACGTAGCCACTTACAGTCTCTACTATCGTGTATTTACTTTCAGTTACAAAATATCTCCTGTTTACTCGTACTTCCTATTCAACACTTCCTGTATTATACTCTATTGTATGATTTATACTCCTAACCTACTATGAACTATTTTAGAGATGTGTGCTCGTTCCCGTCCTGACTGGACCTGTTGATAAATTTTACAGATAGCTGGAGGTTGCCTGCTAGCCTAGAGGAGACACATTAGAGGTTGTTTAGATAGTTATTTCAATTGTCTGGAGTTGTATTTACTTTATGGATTACTGTATCTGAGTTTTGAGATTTGAGATGTATTTCTGTATTTGTGTATCTTAGACACTTAGATTTCTCTCTGTTGTACCTCTTTCGGATTTCATGTTTTATCTATCCTTATCATGCTCTACCTTAGATGTGATTGAGTCTGTATCTGCTATGTCACCCCCATTCGGGAAGTATAAACTGTTTAGCCTTGTACTGTTAGATGCATGAGACCTAGGAAAGTGTTCTACCGCCGACACTGCGGCGTAGGCTGGACGTACCCACTTCTCGTGCCCTTATTCTAGGGTGCGGGTCGTGACACATTTTTAGTGGTGGCCCATGCAGGTCGAGTTTGTGTAGTGGTATTCGAACTAGAGTACCACTACAGCCTGCAGTAGAAATAGGATATATTTTGAAGATACTCAATCACAATTAGGATCCCTTGAGAGATTCCTGGGACGTCCCTTGAGAATCTTATTTTAACTTCGATTTGAAAACTCTTTTTCCCTTAATTTTATTTAGCTTTATTTCCTGTTGGCGAATTTGATTTTGATGGATTATTGTTGAATTTGAGTTTGTATTTATTGATTTGATTGAAGATTGTTGAATTTTGAATCTTGATGTTAGCTGTAGCATCCGAGTTTGTATTTATATGATTTGAAGATTTTTGTTCATTTTGAATTCTGATGTTCGTTGATAAATTTGATTTGATTTTTGAGTATTCATTGTTGATTTAACTTAATTTTGTCAAGATGAAATTATATGGGCTAGGTCATCTAAGTTTTGGAATCTAGTCTTCTATAGTCACATTAGCCAGCATGGTGAGGACATATAGTCTGGCTTTGGATATATTTCTTGGGTGTGGGAATTTTAGGTTTTCGTAGCCAAGCTAGCGGCATCGCAAAAATGTTAAATACCACGATTCTAGATGTATGTGCCTAAGTCGAGGACTTTGTGATTATCGTAGCCTTGCTTACTAGTATGACGAGGATTTAGAGCACCATGATTTTGGATAGACGCATATGATTATCAGATTGTACCTTAAATGTTTTTGAACATATTTTCACTACTTTTGTTCAGTTTTTCAAAAAAAAAAGAGAATTTTTGTTTTGTTTTGTTTCTCATTATTTAACTTAGTAGTAGCTTTAGCTGTTTTTATAAACCCTTGTGTAACTTCTTACAAATTTCTTCTTAATGCAATAAATCGATGATTTTGCTAGACCTTATTTGGATTTGATAAGCAGAACATATTCTTTTATCATTCTTTTCCTGCCAGTATTTTTATTACCATCATTCCTTGTCTTATATACCTGTCATGATTACATCAATTCCCTGTCTCGTATATAATTCTGTCAGCTATACCTTGAAAACTCTTGAATCTTCGTATCATTTTTGCCTGAGAAATGTTGAGGAAGTGACGTAAATCATCTAGTGCGGAAATGACGTAATTGGTTTCATAGGATGATTTAGTAGGAATCAGAATGTTGGATGTCAATTATAAAAAAAAATTTAGAGGGAGATGTGGTAAAGGTTAGAATGGAATCGAGTGATAAATGTTATCAATTTAGAAACAATCGCAGAAAATTGGGTTACGAGAAATTCATGGATGTATTCAAAAAAAAAACTAATGAGGGTATCAGAGGTCAACCTAGTTTTGAGGACTAGAAAATCTTGGTTATTGATTCTTGGAAACTATTACAAGACTATGTAGAAATTTAGAGATAGAAAGGGGAATTTAATTGTATTCTATGATCATGCGAAGTTGAACTAGATATTGTAAGAGGGTGACTAGAGACAGAGAGAACACAAGAATTTTAAGCTATAGGAATTATTTTTAGATGATTGGGAGAAATTGTGGAATTCAAAAGGACAACATTTGAAGGTGAACGTTGAAGAAAATATGAAGGTTGATTTATAAACAAGAATAAAATTTTGTGTGACATAGTGGTATTGGAGTTTAGTAAATACGAGACTTGACTTAAACAAGTACAAGGATTTCATAAACTGGGTTAGAGGTTTCGGATTTAATTTAGAACGAGGTGAAGGGATTTGAAAATTTGATTAAATGAATAAGTGTTGATACCTAATTAGGAGGGGTATGCTTCATGGAAAATGTTTTAGAAGTCTGAAATTTTGTCTATGGTGATTATGGTAAAGGTTTAGATGACTGAAGGTTATAAAATTTCAATGATAGTCATATGAGGGTTGATTTTCATACTGGGATTTGTGAGAAAGTATGATTGGCAAATGGTAAACTGATAGTATTAGAGAGAGACGATTTACTGACTTCATATGAAATCTTTCTTGTTTTTCCCTAAAAAGGGTTTTTCAATATTATTGAATCCTAGTTTCCTTAAACACGACCAAATCAACTTCGATTATCTTTTCTTATCTTGGGTTGTACTCAATTGACTTAAATTTGATTACGACCTGAATCTCCATCCTTGTATGCTCGTTCTCAGACTTTGTTGAACTGTCCTCCATATTGCCTAAATCTTGATTTTTCCAATTTGATCAACTTAGATCATGTCGAAACTAAATATTCTTAATATATATATTGTGATTTGATTTCCATGCAAGTGACTTCATTCTTTAACTTTGGTTTTGATTTTTCTGAACCCTTTATAGATAATTGGTAGTTACCTTTCTTTATTTTTTGACGAGTACCAGTTTCATGTAGGATGGTAGACTGCCTTACAATTTGATGATTTGTTATTTCTGTATCTTTCTAGCTTAGCACCCTAGATTGCTTGTGTTTTTTGATACCCTATAACCGATTCAGTTAGCATGACTAGTATACCTAGATGAGACTTCACTACCACCGTATGTCATAACCTTGTATGTCGTCCTTTTTGATGGTATATTTTATTTAAGTTCTGGAATTTGATTGTGGGGGTTTGACCTAGAAGGAGTACGAACATTTTAATTTCGAGGACGAAATTTTTATAAGGTGGGTAGGATGTGAGCATCCTGAATTTCGGGTTGATTTATTTTATTTTATTTTATTTTCTGATTGATTAGTTTCGATAAATAATTTATTCTGTTATTTTTCCTTAAGTATACTTTTCCGTGCCTTTGATATTTGGAGTGTCAGGGATGTTCAACTCTGAAAATCTTCTTCACGAGTTTTGGAGTGGACATGATTGCCTTCATGACGGTATATAGTGTCCCATCCAAACTTGTTCCCTTGTGCTCTTTTTGCTTCGTAGAACTTCGGGTCGATTTTGACCATTTGATTATTATTTATTTTCCCACTCTTTTCTTTGATCATTTTCAGCACGTTACTGTGACTTTTAAATTGGGAGCGCAAGACCAGTCAGTTTCTTAAAACCAACTTCTCATTGATGATCTACTCGAGACGCTCTTCACCCTTGACCTTCGTGTCCCACTCAGACACGCCATCTTGTGCTCCATTTGCTTCGCACAACTTTTCCGACACGTGACCCGATTTTATTTCACACCACGGTGTCACATTTATCTTCCAACTTGATTTGTGGGTCCCCTGTCGACCAAAACCTGTCAGCCCCAACTATGGACATGGCCCACTTTGAACCTACTATCCGCCTGCCACTTGTGTCCCATTTATTGGAATCCCCATGTGCTACTTATTTGCCCATGATCATCAACACCTATTTTTAATTCAATTATTGCATAATGTCCGATTTTGGATCCAAACCGACTCCACTGAACCCAACCTCAGCTTCATTTTTCCTCTTTCATGACACCCTCATATTTTCTTGCCCAAAAATATTAATTGTTCTTTCTACCTATTTCTAATATTTATTGGAATTCCCATTTGTTTAAATTCCCATAGGAATGACAATTTTTTTCCTCTAATTAAATCCTAGCCGTTGTTTCCCCAAACAACATCTCATCCATCAATTTCCATACATTAACATCCCCAACAGCCCCTATGCATGGCCGGCCCAAACTCCCAAAATTACTTTTTCTCTCTCTCTTCCTAATACTATTCTCCACAAAACACTTCAACACAGCAGCTATTACACCATGTCCCGACAACCCGACCTCCTCTCCCCATGGCCCGGCCCCCTCCACTGGCCGTTGGCCACCGTCAGCCACCACCACCATTCTCCTCCATCTCCTTCCCTCCTCCTTCTTCCCTCTCCTCCCATTCTTCTTCCTCCTCCATTCCAACACCAAACCGCCGCCACCACCTTCGTTCTTCCACCACAGTCACCGTGCCCAGTGCTCCGCCGCCCTACCTCGCCGGCCGACCAAGCCCCCGCCGTCGCCGTCGCCTGGCTTGGCCGCGCCACCGGGCGACAGTACCAGCGGCAGCATCGCCATAGCGCGCGCGCGCGTGCGAGCGCTGGTCGCCGTCATGCGCCGCCGTGGCTCCGACGACCCCCTCCGTGGGCAGCCCCCCTCCGGCGAGCTCCGACGTGCAGCCCCCTGACGGCCACCGTCCTCCGGGATGCACCGTCGAGGCGATTCGTGCGTTTTGCACGACGTCCTGGCGTGACGCGCGCGGAATCGAGTTCATTTTGGCGTTCCGTCGCAGCAACTTCGCACGTATTTTCCCGGAAATTCGACCTTTGGATTGGCAATTTCTTCACTCCGTCGCAATATCAGTATATCCACCTTCACTCATGTCAATTTTCGTCCGTTAATTTTATCGTTTGATACATCAAAACCGGCCACCAAGTTGACCGTTTAAATTGTATTAAATTTGGACAGTTTTATGGAGCCAACTTCGTCAGCTTGTATCTCGTCCACCGCAGCTCCTTTTGGCGTGCTACCAGTTCCTGTGCGAAGCTGGTATAACCCACTTACTACGTCTCCAGTTTCGTTTCATTGTGAGCTTGTTTGATTGGTTGAATTCGACGCCAAAGTTGGTCGTCCGAATTCGTAATTTTCAACTTATAAAATTCTATTTTTGAACACGGGACTCCAGATTTCATTTCTGACACCACCATTAGCCTCGTGGTATCGTTCTGGCATGTTTTCATATAAAATTTGTTAGATTTGGAGAACGTGGGCCCTGGCACATTTTTCGATGCAAAGTGGGTCCCACATTCTAGGTTAACGGGACTTTTTGACGCCGGTTCATCGGAATCCAATTCCGGATATACCATTGAGTTCGTGTCGTATTATTGACTCGTTGACATATAATTTGCTAGGTTTTGGTGGACATTGGATCGGACACGCATTTCGGTGCAAGTCAGATACCAATATTCGGGTCAACGGATCATTTTGAGATCGGCTCATCGGAATCCAATTTTGGATATACCGTTGAGTTCGTATCGTCATTCTGGACTTATTGACATGTAGTTGGCTGAGTTTTGAGAACATTGGCTCCGGCACGCATTTCCGTGTAAACCGAAATTCCAAGTTCTGGTCAACGGACCAAATTGAGATCGGGTCAACGGAATCCAATTCCGGATACACCGTTGGGTTCGTATCGTCATTCTGGTTTCGTGGACATATAATTTGCTATATTTTATAGACCTATTTTCTTGCACGTCTTTCGGTGCAAATCGGCTCCGACACGGACACCGTTTTGACCCGAAATTATCTTTTTGCCCTTGTGTCCAAATTGGACCGAAGGGTAGGCTATCCTAGCTAATTTAACCATTCTGGACACGTTGGCGATGTTTATTTTATCGTCCGAAAATGTTTGTTGATAGTTTCTTTGAGTTTAACCTTTTTATAATTTATTAATAATTATTTCTTATAATGTTCGTATTTCGGGATTAGTACAACGAAACTGAGCTCAGTCAATTCCAGTGATCTCACATCGCTGAAATTGACAAGATGGATACGTGGATCACTATCATAAGATTATTAACTTTACCGTTAATCATCTTATCTCGATTTGCGTGTCGTAAGTTTCGACGAACGAATAACGAAGTACACTTTATATCTTTAATAATTAGACTAGAATTAACCCTGTTTGACCAGAGTTGACCAGTTGACCCAAAGTCAACTATAAGTCAACACTTGACCTAGTTTGACTAGATTATTGATCGGAGTTGACCTAGAGTTGTTTTGACTTAGAAGAATCTAGGATAATATAGATTGCTTGTAGAGTTTTATTTATTACAACTTGAACACCTTGTAACCTGTGTTACTTTAAATAGGACTCTGTGGCTTCAGTTGGACCCCTATACTTATCAGTTGTTCAGGTTATCGAGGCGAGTACATTCTCTGATCTTTTCATACTTATCTGGATTATATTCTTGCTCTAGATTACTCTACTTGATGCTGACACGTATCTTCACGGATTAGTACTATATAGATCCTTTTCGGAGATGTTATCCCTCTACGGGTGCATCGGGTATTTCATGTTCATTAGTTTATCATGTGCATCAGGTACTCCTTGTACTCGTACTAGTTCATGTTTTTACATGTTCTCATGTGCTTCATGTGCTTTCATGTGCTTATCATGTGCCTCATGTACTACTCATTACATGAGTTCACGTATCTTAGCTGTATTCATGTGCTTATAACATAACTTGAACGGATCCTTGTGTATTGATTGGGGCAGGGTGAGTAGAATTGGTTATGTGATCACTATCCCCAGTAGCTGTATTCATGTGCCTCCTTATTTGTATTCATGTGCCCCCAAGCCGTTTACATAACCATTGTGCTCTAAATCACGTAGCCACTTACAGTCTCTACTATCATGTATTTACTTTCAGTTACAAAATATCTCCTGTTTACTCGTACTTTCTATTCAGCACTTCCTGTATTTTACTCTATTGCATGATTTACACTCCTAACCTGCTATGAACTGTTTTAGAGATGTGTGCTCGTTCCCGTCCTGACTGGACCTGTTGATAAATTTTACAGATAGCTGGAGGTTGCCTGCTAGCCTAGAGGAGACACATTAGAGGTTGTTTAGATAGTTATTTCAATTGTCTGGAGTTGTATTTACTTTATGGATTACTGTATCTGAGTTTTGAGATTGAGATGTATTTCTGGATTTGTGTATCTTAGACACTTAGATTTCTCTCTGTTGTACCTCTTTCGGATTTCATGTTTTATCTATCCTTATCATGCTCTACCTTAGATGTGATTGAGTTTGTATCTGCTATGTCACCCCCATTCGGGGAGTATAAACTTTTAGCCTTATACTGTTAGATGCATGAGACCTAGGACAGCGTTCTACCGCCGACACTGCGGCGTAGGCTGGATGTACCCACTTCTCGTGCCCTTATTCTAGGGTGTGGGTCGTGACAACTGAGCCATATGGAGATGTCTCATGACCGAGCCGCATGAAGTATGCTTCATGACTGAGCCGCATGGAGATGTCTCATGGCCGAACCGCATGAGAGACGTCTCGTGACCGAGCCGCATGAGAGACGTCTTATGACCGAGCCGTATGAGGAATGTCTCGATCAACCTGTGCACTCGCTTTGTGGGCTCGGGTATCCCGAGCGGACGAGTGCGTAGGTATCATGTTTGCTCCCTGATGCGGGGCTAGTAAAAGCACTTGCCCTCGATCATTGTTGGGAGACTCATAAGAACCACCCTGTCCGTTTGCCGCCGGGGCTGGACACGGACGGTTCTATACAACTTTCCATCAGAGCCCCGCATAACAGTTAGCGGGACTCTCTGATGGCCAGTAGCTTGGACAGTTGACTGGGCATGTTGAGCCCGCACTTCCCTAGACTTCTTCGACTTAGCACCCGAAGGTGCGTAGTAGGAAGAGTCCAAGTTGGAAGGAGGGAAGGAAAGTTGGTGCCCTTTTCAAAGGAGGCAAGGGGGCTCTATTTATAGAATGGAGTGAGCCCTTTCTTCTCCTCCTTTCCGATGTGGGACTAAAAGCAATATTTTCCATGCTTCTACAAGCCCCCTTCAAAGTTTTCAAATTGCAAATTTGGAATACTTTGAATAAGAAGCATGGAAAGTAGAGTTGTTTTGATGTGGCAATCCTATCAGAGGTGATAGGTTTGGGTACTTCAGCTGGAGATTTTATGTAGACTTATCATCATTGGCGTACCTTGGTTTTAGGTACGGATAACAAGTTGAGAGAGGGAACCATCATATTTACTCAGAGGTGGTAAGAATATAGTAAATATGGGGTTGATGGTAATGAGGACGTGGTGGAAGTGGGCTCAAATGAGGATACATAGAACAACTCAGAGGTAAAATGGATGTGGAAGTTCTACATAATGGGTAATGAATGCCACAGAACAACTGGGTTCTAGAAGCATATGATTGTGAAAAAGGGTGCATGTACTAGAGGATCTAATACAGCATTCGTGGTCAACAGAGGACATTTGTGGACCTATTATCCCTTTTTGTGTACTAGCGGTGCGAGTACGGATAATAAGTTGTAAAACCCCTAAATTTCTACTATATATTTATTATTATTTTTATTTAATTATAAAAGGCTAACATATTTAATAGTAGCAATTTAGAAAACTATTTTTTGCAAATATTCTTAACGTGAGGTACATGAATTTTATTCCTATATATAATTTCATTTTTGAAATTATTATATTAATATTTTATTATTCAAAAAGTTATTTAAAAATATTATTATTTTCAAAATTATTATTATTGGTATTTTTGAAAATATATTTGAAATTATTGTGGCCATTTTAAATCTCGATTTAATTTCATGGATTTATTTTAAATAGTTAAAAGATAGAATTTATACTTAAATTGAGTTAGATTGTCTAGTTTTAAATTGGAATTTAATTTGAGATTGGATTTGATTATTGTTTTAAATTGGGTTTTTTTTAATACTAATGTTTATCTAACTGGGTATTCCCACCTCCTATAAAAGGAGCGGTACTCCTCCATCCACAACCAAGCCTTGTGCATCGTGTCTGTGCCTTGTCCCATCCACTATCACTTCTCCTTACAAATACATGTTTCCATATCCGACAATCCCGGATACCCCGTCCGTGTCTCACAGGACACGACACCACCAGTACAATACCCAACTACAACCGACCCAACCCAAAATTTTCTAGCTACCTCTGTCGACCACCACCCTCGCCCCGTCGCCATCGTCGCCAAAATGGCAATCTAATGAGAAAAATATTTTTTATTTTTATAGTTTCAAAATAATATATGTAATATTTAATTTAGCTATCAAAATTTCCTAAATTTATGACTTTATTTATGAAAGGCCTTTTATTTGGAATAAATAATATTATTCATGCATACATATATTTCATAAATATTTGCTAGTTTAATTTAAATAAAAATATAATTTTCAAGATTTATTATTCAAAAAGATATTTAAAAATATTTATTATTTTTGAAATTATTATTATTGGTATTTTGAAAAAAATATTTGGAAGTTATGGTGGCCATTTAAATCTTGATTTGATTTTTGGATTTATTTAAATAGTTAAATATTCAAAATTTATTTATCCCATTTGATTTTGAGCTAAAAATTTAAATAGATTTAAATTGGATTTAATTGATTTGATTTTAAACTAAGAGAATTTGATTTGATTTGATTTAAATTAGATTTGGATTTGGATTTGGATTTGGATTTGATTGCTTTTAAATTAAATTAGGAAATATCTAAATTGGGTTTAAAGGAATCCTAATTCTTATCTAATTGAAAATTTCCACATCCTATAAATAGGCAGGTACTCCTCCATATTATTTTCACCACAAATCATCTTTCAAACCATCCTTGTCAAAATTTCTCTCTTTTTTTGGTCATAAATTCAGCCTCAATTTTCAAAGGTTGTAGCAACTTCGAATGACCATAACTCCCAACTCCGGACTCCTTTTGACCTCCAGTTTTTTTTGTTGGAATCATATTGAGGTATATTTTCTGAATGTAAATTTTATTTTCATAAATTCGGAACTTAATTTTCTAGAAAATTTGTGGAGTGTCAGTGGTCCAAAATCTGACACATTTTAGTGTTTTTGAGATTCTGGGAGAACCAGGAATCAGAATCACGATCCGTTTGAAGTTCCGGAATACTGACAGAAAAATACATATCATATATTTTTTTCCCAAAAAATTTCCAGAATATTTTATTTTTGGTTTTTATTTTAGAAGTTTATCACATCGTCTGAGTTATCTTGTGTAGCCCTGTGACTATTCTGTACCCAACGGGATTGTCGATTTCACCAGCAACGACCTCAGGGAAGATAGCTTGCCACAATTTACTGTTTATAAATTAGTTGCATTTATTTATTACATATCACTGTTCATTTATTTTTAGTTCTTGATTACTGCCTGCTCAGTAATATTAGTTGTACCTTGTTATTTACCTTTGATTGCATATGGACTTAGAGTTAAGGGACTACCACTAGCTTAGTGTATTGCATAAACTTTGACACTGTTGTGCCACGAGATGTGTGAGTTATGAGTAGCATATAGTCTACGGACTTGCGTGTTGGCTGATCACTGATGCGTGAAGGACGTACGTTAGGTCTAACTGTCAATAGTTGTATGTTAGAAGACTTGACAGTTAGTAGTGTTACATAGTCGTGGATACGACATGATAGGTACATTGGGTGGGGAGAACATTTTCTTATCGTATGGACTTCTATTGCACTTCCCTTGTAACCCGGAAGCTCTGCTGGAGATACGGGTATGAGCCTCTCAGGTTAGCCACTGTCGTTTTTGAACATCATGCTCTCGGTCACTGGTGCCCAAGTGGGGACTATACCAGATCCCATTACAGCCAGGGCTCATGCGACGAAAGGTTGTTCTCACTGCATGTTCACTTTAGTTTGGTTAGATTACCTTATTGTGTCTTGTCACTTTCTTTGATTGTGGCATATTTTATATTCAGTATTATATGGCAGGTTAATGTATCTTGTTACGTCCCTCTGAGGACCTGGTTATCTTGCCAGGTGTGTGTTTCGTGATTTCTTGCAGGTGCTCTAGCTAAGGCCATTCCTTCCTTCGTGATGATTGCTCTTGGACTCGCCATTGCTCTCGCTTGCTAAATTTTTTCCTTGTATATTTTTCCATATTTAATTTGGTTGGTAGTGGACTTTGTCTCCGCCCAACTATGGTGTATATGACAAATTCAAAGTTACTTTTATGTCATATTTATCTTTGTGGATGAGATTTAGTACCTTGGTTACTGCATTTTACAGCTTATGTATATATACGAGGGTCCATATACTTCGTATGTATGCAGCTGGCATGATTGCGTTCTAGTCCTACGTATTTTGGGACTGGAGCATTACATATTTTTGTGGTAGCTCATGCAGGTCTAGTTTACCGTTTCGGTTACATGATTGAACCAAACAGACCTGCAATATAGGATTAGAGTTTAGAATCTCATCCACCTACTTGACTTCCTTCCTTGACTTCAAATTCCGAACTCTCGTTCGACCCCCTTGATTTGCATCTTGCTTGACTCCTTCCACCGTAAATTCTTAGTTTCGTGTTTAGTAAGATGACTACACTAGTATATGCCCATAGGTTAAACACATGGCTAGATGGAATGCATTGACAATTAATATGCATGGAGATTTTATTTGAGTTATAAAGGCCTTTATTTTCCTAAAAACATGATCTTAAGGATTAGTAAATTTCAAGTTGGGTAGTAGCATATTTTTCGCTTTCAAAAGATAGTTAGAAATTTTATTTTGCTATTACATGGTGGTATACACAAGAGAATAGCTAGATCGAGAAAACAAATTTATGATTTATGATTTTTGGAAATTGTGAAATAGTTTATGATTTATTGGGATATGAAACCGATTTGGAAAAAAATCTTTAAATTGTGACACATGATTTACGATTAAATTCAAATTTGGATTGAATATGTTAAAGTTTATCTCAAATTTATTAAAGTATTTTAAATTATAAGTTATGATTTTGTAACGACTAGAGAATATGAAGGGTTTGTGATTTACAGTTTATTAGAGGACTTGAGGATTTAAATTGATTCTACGATTTACGAATTATAGGTATTTAATTTTGAGCTTGAAGAGATAATGGTAAAAAATTTGTTTGAAATATTTTTGGAAGATATGAAATTGACTTGAAGGAAAAATATTTAAAATTTGCTCATATGATCTATGATGTATAAGTTATTTAGATTTCGAGTTTAAGGCCTTGAGTATGGATATTTAAATTTTGGAGAAAAAAAAATTACTTTTGAAGAGTAGTTGTGACTTATTGGAAGCTAGATATACCCATTTGAAGGATATAGAATTAAATTCGGGAGTTATTTAAACGTTCCATTTTGTATTTCGACGGATAAACTTATTAAATGTTGAGTTTGGAAAAAAAATGATGAATTTATTTATTCGATTTGCAAATTACGAGGATTGTTCGAGATTGACTAGAGATTTAAAATTTTTGATTAAAATTGACGGTCTAAGATGACTGGAAAAACTTTGGCAAAGTATCTTGAAAATTTTATTGAAAAAATTTTGAGGAGCTTGAAATTTTTAGATCATATATTGGTAGAAGACCAAGAAGCAAGTAAGGTCACCCTAGTGAGATAGAAGTATTCTACATTAGATTGCCATGCCACCTATGATTATGATATTGCATATACACAAGTATAGTTAGCCATCGACCAAACCGATGAACATATTTTGACTTACTTGATCTTCCCTCAAATCTAGATCATTATTTGTGACCATCTAATTGTTTGAAACATAGAAATGATTAGAGTCGTTCCCTTGACCATACCCTTATCTATGAGACTATTTTCTCTCTAGAAACTGCACCTCTAACTTATTTTACCTTGATCTACAAGATTTCCTAAATTATCTATGTTTCGTGCTTTAACCTTTTATTTTTGTGCATTAATTAGTACTTTATGAAAAACCCACTTTCTATTTTGATCATTTGGCATTCCCTATCGTGACTTCAATATTTGGAGCACAATACTAGACTTTTCCTTCCAACAAATTTCACATGCAAGACCTAGACGAGCTCACCTTCATGTAGGTACATCATGTCCCACTAAAACACGTCCTCTTGTACTCTATTTTTATGGTACGACTTTCGGATCATAAAGACTAAACTATAACCCTTACCATGGCACCGATATACTTTTGACTCTGTATATTGGGCTCAACCATGACTCAATCTTTCGACCCAATATATACGTGATTCCTTAAATGCTTAACTTTGTGTTTTATCGTGATTGCTTAGACTTTGTTCATTTATTTTCATGTCTTATCTTGATTCACTTAGACCCAATATCTTTTCGCTCTTCAATATTGCAACGCTTACTTTTCCCTTCTCACTAAATTGCTTGTCGTATTTCACCTTGATTCCTCTATGGTCTATGCAATTTTGCTCATGTTATGATTTCCTTACTCGAAGAAGAATGTGATCATGAAAATTTTGGATTAGTAGAGGTTAGATTGGAGAAACCCCACAACATGGATAAATAATATAGTGGTTAGGATAATTACCAGATTTCGAGGTGTAGATGGGACATAAATAAGTGTGCGATAAATCCAAATATATGAAATAGGGAATGATATACGGTGTTTTGATGAAACACTCAAGAGTAAATAGACTTCTCGAATTTCAAAGGCTTGTTTTGAGATAACTAAATATCGAGTGAAGAATTTTCTAAAGTAATTGGTGGTTTAAGAACCACATGTTTATATAAAATTTAGGGATGCAAATTTTTGGATAAAGACAATGTTATGACGATATTTTCAAGGATAACAAATTGTTGAAGAAAGAAACTTTATATTTTTAGTTCTAAGATGATTATGAATACGAAGTTAAGATGAGCTACATTTCTACCATCAAGAAGATGAGATTGTTAAATTCAAAATTTCGGGAGAGTGACTAATAAGTATTTTAGAAAAATTTGCAATTATGATGATAGAAGATTGAGTTATGAAGGTATACGGATAGTTTTCGAGATTTATCATTGAAGACGGATTTTTGATACCCATGGATGCATTGAGCAACAAATACAAATCGTAATAAGGAGATTTTAACTTTTACTTGGGCCAATTGGTTGAAAGTGTTGGAATTATAATTTTAGAGGAAATTTTAACTTGGGAAGATATATATAAGTGAGCTAGTATAATGGAGATTATGGAATTCAAAATATGAGACTATTCTATGACGAGAGAGGAAATTAGAGTACATTTAGAATCATATTGGTTTTTTTAAAGGGGACGTGGAACGGAAATTTTTTTTTTTGAAAGAACGATTTATGATAAGAGAGATTTCATGAATATTGACGATATCAAGGATTAAGGAGTTTATTACCTACTTAGGAGGTTGCTTTTAGATTAATGTTAAGGTTGATCGAGCTTAGCCATTGATTGATTGTCATGATCAAATTCAAAAACCATCAAAAAAATTTTAACGATCAAATGACATACTGCCATTAAAATGTCATTTCATTCTCGTCAAACAATTGATTGCCTTTTTGTTCAATATGAATCAAATTCTTATCGATTATACTGCTTCTATCACCTTCACCCTACCTACCCTAATTTTTCCTAAATTTCGAGGACGAAATTCTTTTAAGTTGGGTAGGATATAAAACCCCTAAATTTCTACTATATATTTATTATTATTTTTATTTAATTATAAAAGGCTAACATATTTAATAGTAGCAATTTAGAAAACTATTTTATGCAAATATTCTTAACATGAGGTACATGAATTTTATTCCTATATATAATTTCATTTTTGAAATTATTATATTAATATTTTATTATTCAAAAAGTTATTTAAAAATATTATTATTTTCAAAATTATTATTATTGGTATTTTTGAAAATATATTTGAAATTATTGTGGCCATTTTAAATCTCGATTTAATTTCATGGATTTATTTTAAATAGTTAAAAGATAGAATTTATACTTAAATTGAGTTAGATTGTCTAGTTTTAAATTGGAATTTAATTTGAGTTTGGATTTGATTATTGTTTTAAATTGGGTTTTTTTTTAATCCTAATGTTTATCTAACTGGGTATTCCCACCTCCTATAAAAGGAGAGGTACTCCTCCATCCACAACCAAGCCTTGTGCATCGTGTCTGTGCCTTGTCCCATCCACTATCACTTCTCCTTACAAATACATGTTTCCGTATCCGACAATCCCGGATACCCCGTTCGTGTTTCACAGGACACGACACCACCAGTACAATACCCAACTACAACCGACCCAACCCAAAATTTTCTAGCTACCTCTGTCGACCACCACCCTCGCCCCGTCGCCATCGTCGCCAAAATGGCAATCTAATGAGAAAAATATTTTTTATTTTTATAGTTTCAAAATAATATATGTAATATTTAATTTAGCTATCAAAATTTCCTAAATTTATGATTTTATTTATGAAAGGCCTTTTATTTGGAATAAATAATATTATTCATGCATACATATATTTCATAAATATTTGCTAGTTTAATTTAAATAAAAATATAATTTTTGAGATTTATTATTCAAAAAGATATTTAAAAATATTTATTATTTCGAAATTATTATTATTGGTATTTTGAAAAAAATATTTGGAAGTTATGGTGGCCATTTAAATCTTGATTTGATTTTTGAATTTATTTAAATTGTTAAATATTCAAAATTTATTTATCCCATTTGATTTTGAGCTAAAAATTTAAATAGATTTAAATTGGATTTAATTGATTTGATTTTAAACTAAGAGAATTTGATTTGATTTGATTTAAATTAGATTTGGATTTGGATTTGGATTTGGATTTGGATTTGATTGCTTTTAAATTAAATTAGGAAATATCTAAATTAGGTTTAAAGGAATCCTAATTCTTATCTAATTGGGAATTTCCACATCATATAAATAGGCAGGTACTCCTTCATATTATTTTCACCACAAATCATCTTTCAAACCATCCTTGTCAAAATTTCTCTCTTTTTTTGGTCATAAATTCAGCCTCAATTTTCAAAGGTTGTAGCAACTTCGAATGACCATATCTCCCAACTCCGGACTCCTTTTGACCTCCAGTTTTTTTTGTTGGAACTGTATTGAGGTATATTTTCTGAATGTAAATTTTATTTTCATAAATTCGGAACTTAATTTTCTAGAAAATTTGTGGAGTGTCAGTGGTCCGAAATCTGACACGTTTTAGTGTTTTTGAGATTCTAGGAGAACCAGGAATCAGAATCACGATCCGTTTGAAGTTTCGGAATACTGACAGAAAAATACATATCATATATTTTTTCCCAAAAAATTTCTAGAATATTTTATTTTTGGTTTTTATTTTAGAAGTTTATCACATCGTCTGAGTTATCTTGTGTAGCCCTGTGACTATTTTGTACCCAACGGGATTGTCGGTTTCACCAGCAAGGACCTCAGGCAAGATACCTTGCCATAATTTACTGTTTATAAATTAGTTGCATTTATTTATTACATATCACTGTTCATTTATTTTTAGTTCTTGATTACTGCCTGCTCAGTGATATTAGTTGTACCTTGTTATTTACCTTTGATTGCATATGGACTTAGAGTTAAGAGACTACCACTAGCTTAGTGCATTGCATAAACTTTGACACTGTTGTGCCACAAGATGTGTGAGTTATGAGTAGCATATAGTCTACGGACTTGCGTGTTGGCTGATCACTGATGCATGCAGGACGTGCGTTAGGTCTAACTGTCAATAGTTGTATGTTAGAAGACTTGACAGTTAGTATTGTTACATGGTCGTGGATACGACAAGATAGGTACATTGGGTGGGGAGAACATTTCCTTATCGTATGGGCTTCTATTGTACTTCTCTTGTAACCCGGAAGCTCCGCTGGAGATACGGGTATGAGCCTCTCAGGTTGGCCACTGTCATTTTTGAACGTCATGCTCTCGGTCACTGGTGCCCAAGTGGGGACTATACCAGATCCCATTACAGCCAGGGCTCATACGACGAAAGGTTGTTCTCACTGCATGTTCACTTTAGTTTGGTTAGATTACCTTATTGTGTCTTGTCACTTTCTTTGATTGTGGCATATTTTATGTTCAGTATTATATGGTATGTTGATGTATCTTGTTACATCCCTCTGAGGACCTGGTTATCTCGTCAGGTGTGTGTTTCATAATTTCTTTGTAGGTGCTCTAGCTAAGGCCATTCTTCCTTCGTGGTGATTGTTCTTGGACTCGCCATTGCTCTCGCTTGCTAAATTCTTTCCTTGTATATTTTTCCATATTTAATTTGGTTGGTAGTAGACTTTGTCTCCGCCCAACTATGGTGTACATGACAAATTCAAAGTTACTTTTATGTCATATTTATCTTTGTGGATGAGATTTAGTACCTTGGTTACTGTATTTTACAGCTTATGTATATATACGAGGGTCCATATACTTCGTATGTATGGAGCTGGCATGATTGCGTTCTAGTCCTACGTATTTTGGGACTGGAGCGTTACATAAGTGAAGAGAAAACCAATATATTTACTCAGAGGTAATGAGGATGTGGTAAATATTGGTCTAAAGTAGAGCCTTCCTACTCAGAGGTAATAAGGACGTGGTAAATATAGGTTAAAACAGAGCCTTCCTACTCATAGGTAATGAGGACATGGTAGGAGTAGGCATAATAGGGGTACATAGAACAACTCAGAGGTGCTATCAACGTAGAAGTTCTATGCATTGGGTGATTTATTTGTGATGGATAGGAAAACAACTCAGAGGTAATATGGACGTGGTTGTTTTTTCTGTTGGAAAATTTTGTGGACCTATTACCCCTTTTGTGTACTGACAGTACGAGTAATAAAATTTTGTGGACCTATTACCCATCTGCGCACCGGTGGTGCAGGCAATAGTTTTTTAGGCAAATTCTTGGAGGTAGAAAAGCTATGATCAGGGGGTACATAGATATGACCAAGAGAATTCATTCGGAGTAATCAGAGAGTAAGTTCAGTGGTACCTGAGGGTACGTAACTCAACAATTTGGAAGATTTGAAGTCGGAGTGTAAGTTCAGCGATACCTGCGGGTATATGACTCACAATTCGAGAGATAGTTGGAAGGTGTTGTTTAGACATAGTACTTCTTAAGGAACTTGCCGTTGTTATTGTTGGTATTAGGGCATTTTCCCTTATCCTCTATATCCGAGATATGCAGCCCCAGTTGGCGAGCCTTCTTCAATTTTGCTTCTGCACTAGTGGCGCTGATGATGAAGGCCTTCCAGTCTTTAAATTGATCTTCGCCCATCCAGAGGCTGATTGTGGGGAGCAGTCTCTTTTGGCAAATCTCAATTAAAGATGAGTCCGGGTTACCAGAGGGCAATTTTATCACGGTTTGGCGAAACCGCTCGATATAATTCCTTGTCAGTTCTTTTTTCTCTTGAACAACGTCCATGAGGGTTGCTATTATTACGTCTTGTCCTACCTCGTAGAACCTATCCAAGAACATATGTTTGAAGCCGGCAAAGAAATGGATGCAGTTATCCGGTTGGTTACGGTACCAATCGAATGCGACCCCTTCCAATGCCCCAATGAATAATCGTGTGAGGATGGCATCGTCATGCGGCAGATGGTCTGTTGTTACTTCGAAGTAAGTCATGTACCGGCTCGCAGAGGTCTTTCCGTCATATGGATTAATGTTGAATGGTTTGTATTGTGGAGGGAAGGGGACATCTCTCCATGCAGCAGGATACAGTTGTCGTATCTTGAGGTCCTGAGAGTTTTCTCGGGCGTAAAACATTGCCCGGAGCTCCTGGACTTCTCTCCTCGCCTTCCTGGGCTCTTCTGCAGCAGTGGGAGCCGACATTCCGGGTGGATTGTCGCCCGGGGTTGGTGCGGTTGTGTTTGAATCCGTATTGACGGCGGGACCCAAGCTTGTTTGGCCAGGTGTCCTTCCTTGGAGAGCTGGTAGGGCCGCCTTGATCTCGTCTACCGACTTAACCAAGGTATGAAGTATGGCCTCAAGGGTGTCGAGGTACTGTCGATCACTGGGACCGTCTTGGTCATTCTCAGTCATGAATACTGTTCTTACATGAGGAGCAGTAGAAGGAACTGTAGAAGACGTGCTCTCCGAATCATACCCTCGAATAGAGAAGTCATCGGGGTATGTGGGAATGTTCTCCTCTGGTTCAGACTCAGAGGAAGTGCTACTCCCTGCATAGGAGGTTGCCTCATCTTGGCACTTGTGGATGTCTTCAGGGACGTTAGAGTTTGCTGCATCTGTTGTGGGGATTGCCTCCCCAGGTTGATCTTCTTAGAACATCGGATTGTTGTGGATGTTTCGGGGAGTGCTACCCCCAGCTTCGGCTACCCCCAGGGATGTAGATGACGAATCTCCAAGTGTTGAAGATTTTGTATTCGAACGGGTGCCTTGATAAACTCCTCCTATGGTGATTGTGGTCAACCGCTTAGATGAGAGTTTCCTGGCCACACTGGTTGAGATTGTCGGACTGGAGGTATTTATTTTCTTCTCTTTCTTGCCGGTAGGGACCTTCATGGCAGAAATACATGAGGCGAAAGGAAGCTCCTCATCTCCCGAGCTTCGTTCTAGGACCAGTCCTGGCTGCTGCAGTCATTGGAAGACGGACTGCCGGTCCTCTTGTACTGCTGTCTTGTTGCAGCAGCAGTTGACAATGAATTGAGTGCAGTGATGTCCATGGAAGGACTCTCTGCACATCAAGGTTTCTTCTCTTTCCTTGCGCTTGTGAAGGATCACATCACGCAAGTCAAGTGCATCTTGAGCAACCTTTACACTCGTTTTGTGGGCCCGGGAGTCCCGAGCACATGAGTGTGTTGGTATCATATTTGTTCGCTGACGTGGGGCTAGTAAAAGTACTTGTCCCTGATCATTGTTGGGAGACTCTTGAGAACCACCATGTCCGTTGGCCGCCGGGGGCTGGATACGGGTAGTTTTGTATAACTTTCCATCAGAAGCCCGCATAACAGTTAGCGGGACTCCCTGATGGTCATAAGTTGGGACAACTGACTTAGCTCAACGAGCCCGCGCTGCCCTAGACTTCTTCGCTCTAGTACCCAAGGACGCATAGTAGGAAGAGTCCAAGCTATGCCGTACAGAGTTTGGCACATCTTCCTGGGAGCATCTGAGGTCATGACCGCATGAAAGGCGGCCGAAGACTGAACCCGAGCCGCATAGGGCAGATTATCTGCGGCATGAGCCATCTCCCTGTGGCTGGGCTTGACGGCCGCATCAGCATGCTGCATACGGCTGGGATAGGTGGCCTCATGAGCGGTCTGCATGCGGCTGAGATTGGCGGCCGCATGAGCTTTCTATATGTGGCTGGAGCTCGTGGTCGCATGAGCCTTCTCCATACGGCTGGGATTGGTAGCCGTATGAGTCTTCTCCATGCGGCTGAGATTGGTAGCCGCATGAGTCTTCTCCATACGGCTGGCGCCCTTATGCGGCTTTTTCTTGGACGGCGCAGAGTTTCTATTTGCTTCCGTAAGTCCAGCATCGTAGTACTTTCTTTTGCCAGACTTGGGGACAGCAGGGTCCTTTACGACCTGAAGTGGGGCCGCAAGTGAGTCTTCTCCGCCGTCTTGGGCAGCAGTGAACACTTCTTCTAGAGCTTGGGAGGAGCAGCAATTTTGGGCCTCTACTCCATGCGGGCCTTCTTCGTGCCGGCTCGCTTCTGGACCGAGCTAGCGCTCCCGTCAGAGAGCATCTCCTCAAACGCTTGCTGGTCGAAGCGAACAACCAGCATCTGTTGCGTGGAGCCAAGCTTGGCTTGCATCCGATTGCGTCACCAACTTCTCAGCAGTGGAGAAGTTAGTCCCCAGCAGAGTCGCCATCGTGTTTGCCATTGATTAACAAAACAGTTTTATAGGAGGACTGAACTTTAATTCATAATTACAAACTCGCTTGTACAAAAGAAAGCCTAAGAACAAAACCTAGGAAAAGCAATCTAAGTATAATTGTTTAATTTGGATTCTGGGGGTGACGGTAGAGGCTCGGGAAAGTGCTATCAACTCTGCCTTACTCCTTCGACGATCGAACGTAACCTCGGCTCCGGCGAAGAAATGCCCTCCCTTTGTGTGTTTTTTGCTCTGTGTGTCCTTGTGTCTGCAGGGGTCTAGGGTGCTAGGAGACTTTCCAAGGGAATAGCACCTTGCTATTTATAGGAATTCATGAGGAATGGGATGTACAACCATATGGCAATTTTTGGGCCATATCCTTGTAACCGTGCCTCGAGACTCGGTCAGCTAGGGGTTGGTTGAGATTGATCATGATCTGTTTGTTGCATAAATCTGAACTTTCAAGACTTGGTCAATTTTTCCCATGTGTCTCAACTGCTATGACGAGCCGCATGAGAGACGTCTCATGACAGAGCCGCATGAGGTATGCTTCATGACTGAGCTGCATGAGAGACATCCCATGGCCGAACCGCATGAGAGACGTCTCATGACCGAGCCGCATGAGGTATGCTTCCTAACTGAGCCGCATGGAGACGTCTCATGATCGAGCCGCATGAAGTATTCTTCATGACTGAGCCGCATGGAGACTTCTCATGTCCGAACCACATGAGAGGCGTCTCATGACCGAGCCGCATGAGGTATGCTTCCTGACTGAGCCGCATGAGAGACGTCTCATGACCGAGCTGCATGAAAGACGTCTCATGATCGAGCCGCATGAGGTATGCTTCCTAATTGAGCCGCATGGAGACGTCACATGACCGAGCCGCATGAAGTATGCTTCGTGAATGAGCCGTATGGAGATGTCTCATGGCCGAACCGCATGAGAGACGTCTCATGACCGAGCCGCATGAGGTATACTTCCTGACTGAGCCGCATGAGAGACGTCTCATGACCGAGCCGCATGAGGTATGCTTCATGACTGAGCCGCATGAGAAACGTCTCATGACCGAGCCGCATGAAAGACGTCTCATGACCGAGCCGCATGAGGTATGCTTCCTGACTGAGCCGCATGGAGACGTCTCATGACCGAGCCGCATGAAGTATGCTTCCTAACTCAACCGCATGGAGATGTCTCATGGCCGAACCGCATGAGAGACGTCTCATGACCGAGCCGCATGAGAGACGTCTCTTGACCGAGCCGTATGAGGAATGTCTCGAACAACCTGTGCACTCGCTTTGTGGGCTCGGGTATCCCGAGCATACGAGTGCGTAGGTATCATGTTTGCTCCCTGATGTGGGGCTAGTAAAAACACTTGCCCTCGATCATTGTTGGGAGACTCTTGAGAACTACCATGTCTGTTTGCCGCCGGGGGCTGGACACGGGCGGTTCTGTACAACTTTCCATCAGAGCCCCGCATAGCAGTTAGCGGGACTCTCTGATGGTCAGTAGCTTGGACAGTTGACTGGGCTTGTTGAGCTCGCACTGCCTTAGACTTCTTCGACTTAGCACCCGAAGGTGCGTAGTAGGAATAGTCCAAGTTGGAAGGAGGAAAGCAAAGTTGGTGCCCTTTTCAAAGGAGGCGAGGGGGCTCTATTTATAGAATAGAGTGAGCCCTTTCTTCTCCTCCTTTCCGATGTGGGACTAAAAGCAATATTTTTCATGCTTCTACAACACTCAAGGTGAAGCCCTGGATACTTCGACAGAGCCTCCTCATCATATTGTTGACACATCCGGAGAAGCCATTAAAGACTGGGCCGGTAAGGCGGATAAAGAGATGTTGGCAATAGGCCAGGAAAATAAAATAGCCGATGAGGCGGCTGTGGATGATATTGGGGATCAACCACAGGAGTCATCCAAGAGGGATGTTGATGAGTCGGCCAAGGAGGCTATTGAAGATCAAGCTAACGAGTCGGCCAAAGAAGCGTTGCTTGACTCGACTGCCAAGGAGAAGGTAATTGCCGAGGTGGTAGATCAACCTTTTCCAGCTGGAGAGTTAGGAAAGGATCCTAGGATAGGGAAGTCTCCTACTCTAGAGGGTCCCGTCCTGGGATACATCCCTTGGGAAACTACCTACGGAGCTACCTCTGAAGTAGTGGCCCTAGAGCTGGATCATGTTGCGTCAGGGGGTGGATGTGGCTATTCCAGAGACGGCCTATATTTTTAGGATGGTCAAGACTGCTTCTGCCGTTGAGACGGTCTCCAGTTCTAGGGTGGCTAAGACTGCTCCTGCTCCCACTCATCCTCCACCAGGACCTTCTATTGTGCTTCCTCCGATGACTCCAATGACCATGGCAGACACCGATTATTATGTCGAGCTGATTATTATGTCGGGCTGATCATCCAGACCATTTATACTGTTTTGAGACGAGATATTGCCAATGTAATGCCCCGCTCCGTGTGAGGCATTTGGTTGGCTTGTTGGATGGGATCAGAATGTTGGACCGTGACTTGTGTTGGAGATCAAGAGAGTTGAGACTGATGCACTCTCTCTTATCTGGCTAGACGGATTAAGTGTTGGAACGTGGCTCGCTGGGGGAGCTACGCTTAGGGGGAATGTGTGCAACCAGAATAAGAAGACCCTTTTATGCAGGCAAGTGGAACTGTCTTGCTCCCTCCTTATTCATGCATGCTTAATAAATGGAATAACATGATGCTATGAACTGTCCCTAAATGTCCCATGTTTTAGTGCTGAATAATAGAGATGCTTATGCTAAGAATTACTGAACTGCTAAATGAATCACACTTGAACTGCTAATGCAACTTGATGCTTGAAATAAATTGATAACGTCTCTTCGGTTATGACTGCTTAAGCAACAAATACTTGAGTACTGAGATGCTATGAGAATAATACATGAGTAATGAACTGGTTATGCTATTAACACAAAGAACTGAATGAAACACCTCAATCATGTACCTTCTGTATAACTGTTGCTATTGCCTATTTCCTTATAAGCAATGAAAGAAAGAATATTGTCCCTATGAAATAAATGAAATGTTGCAGGTCCTATCGAGATGAATGAAATATGGTTTGTTCCTCTTAGAAAGGAACGATATGAGAAGTGTTGCAATGATAGATGCAATGAGAAATGATGAGGCTTGGGATCGTTGAGATCACCAAGTGAACAGATGGTAATGTTGGAAAGATGAGATAATGAAATGTTGCCTTTACCTATCTTAATATCTTATCATGCGACTTCGAACACGATCGAGTCGGAAACGAATTCGCATGATCATGGGTAAACTTGTATATAAGGTATTGTTTCCTCGGACGGTTCCTAGGGCCCTGGAGACCGATTCGGCCTAGGAGGAAATGCATCATGCTTTAGTGGCATGATTGGTATCGAGACATTCATTTCGGGTTTGCAATCCGGGTGAATGGTGCGTCGATACCCTTGAAGTCCTATATGGCAAGTCCTTAAATGGTGCGCAGCACCTGTGGTCATGTAGTCAAGATGCATGCTAATGAATGTTTTGTGCAGACAGAGTAAGTATATCATAATATCCTGTATTCTTATGCAGGTACGCGGAGTCGGATATCGGTAAGAAATCACTTAAATGTGATAAATGCAATATATGTTGGTTGAATGGTCTGCTAAATCATGCTAAACAAGACGATGTTATGATGTTGCCTTGCTATGAAACTGCTTAAACATAACTCATATGCTAAGTGATGCCTTCTATGAAAATTATCATAACATGTTCAAGATGTTAGAACCAATGATGCCTTTTCATGATATCACCCAGTATGCTTTAATGTTGCCTTCACATAAACGCTACTAAGAATATGTTTACATGCTTCACTATGATTATTGCCCATGAACTATAAACTGATGCTAGGCCCCAAATAGAAAGATCATTCTATTAAATGTTTGCTAAAATCGATCACTATATGTTGGTTTAGGCGAGTGGGTTGAATTCTACTCGCCAGTACATAGATGATGTGCTGACCCCACATTTTTTGGGTAGGTGTTCGTGCTTGGGATGTTATACACACGAAGATTGGCTTGTTTGGTCCTGAGGCAACGAAAATTTGTTGGGCATACAGAAGCTCTCCTTGTACAAGATGATATCTTCTGTTTATAAAGGGCATAATGTATGGAATAATGTAATCAGTGATACCAGTGAGTTGTAAGCCAAGTCGGTATGTCGAGTTGTAATCCAATGTATCCAAGTACCAAATGTAAGCAGTATAGCATTGGTCAGTTGGCTTTTAATGTAAAGTGGGATGTGTTGTAAGCATTGTATTTCAATACAAGTCCTATACTATTCTTTAATTATCAATAAAGAGAATAAAAGTTCTATATAGCTCTGTGTGACTTCAAGTTATCCTTTTATCTTCGCTGCTATAAAGAAGTGATGTACTTCTATTTAATAAGCAAGATTGTCCTCATTAACTTCAATTTTTCTGCTTCTGCCGCTGCGATGTGTTCCTATTTTGACGATTATCACTTATGTACCATCTTTGCCTTGTACAAGTACAATACCAGACTTGTACGGCATCATGCCCAAGCGAGGACGATCGATTCCAAGAGAGAAAATATGTGAATAAATGACTCTACGAATCGGGGCATGACAGCCAATGTCTTGGAGCATAGTCAAACTTTTATGCTGACTCGATCTTCGGTGGCACTCCAGCTTGCGTCACTATGAGGCCATCTCGGATATGAGGCAACGTTCGATGCTCTGGAGGCTTCAGTAGAGGAGCTGGAGGTTCATCTCTTATAGCTTTGAGGCCTTGAACATGATATTTCGTCTTTGTGGATGAGGAGTTGGGAAAGTTGACCACTAGGATATCCCAATACTACTCCGGTCTGGAAAACTTGAACATGAGGCAGCTGAGACTGAAGGGGAGTTGGCTACTATAGAGGAGGTCCAAACTTGTCTCCAAGAAACCTTGATAGAGCAGTATGAAGACTACCGTAAGCAGATTCGGCTTCTGGAGAAGAAATTAGTGACTCCAAATGGTGACCTGGAGAAAGCAAAGAATGAATAGATGTCTCTTCGTTAATAGTCTGAGGCCTTGACCCAAGCTGTTGAGAGTGTCAGCATCCTTCAGGTAGAGCTGGAGGACGCCTACCGAGGTATGTCTTTGTTTGAAGAAGAGGCAGCAAGGCGTCAAGAAGCAGAACGTTGGGCCAAAGAATCTGTCAGTCAAGGATTGCCTTCTTGAAGAGTCAGATCAGTGCCTTTCGTGTCGACCATCATAGTCGATAATTTTGACTTTTACTTTGTCATTTTGTGCCTCCTTATAGAGAGACTTTATATTTTGATGTAGTCAAACTTTTTCTTCTCCTTGATTATGAATGAAATAGAAGTCTTTATTTGCTTCTCGTTTATTTATTTGCTTCGAACTTTGTGGTAGTAAAAATTCTATCAAAGATAGTTGTAACATGATAGAATGGAGGTAACTCCGCTGGGGATATTTTTGTGGGGATGTTTAATCAGAGGTAATATGGGCATAGTAAACAGTTATCTTAGTGATAGGGTCGACCTTCTCAGGGGTTGTACGAACATAAAAGGACACAACTCTGTCGGTACATAAAAATAGCTCAGAGGTGATATGAACGTGGATGTCTTAATGTAGGGTTCGTAGTGACACAGAGGTGGCTAACATCAGAATGTTCACTCAGAGGTAATTTGGACATGGTGCAATATAAAATCTCGCTCAGAGGATTAAACAATCATGGTGAGATATAATTATGGAGAGCGATTCAGAGGTAATATAAACATAATCACTTTCTGAGGTTTTTATCTCAACTAGACGTAGTATTTTTTTAGAAATTTGCCATTGATTGACATCATTAGCAGATCTCAATTAGGTTTGGCGAGTCGGTAAGCGTCGTCGGACTATACCATCTCTATTACGAAAGGACCCTCCTACTAGGGCTTGAACTTTTCTGTCAACTTATGAGTCAACACCATTGGCCTTTGAAATGATAACACGAGGTCTCTGACTTGAAACATCCTTTTCTTGACCCTTTTGTTGAAGGCTCCAAAAATTCGAGCTTGATATAGCTCGATACGTTGATGGGCTAGTAGACGCTTTTCATCCAACGCTTCAAACTCTTGTAACTGACAACGTTGGTTGTCTTTGTTTGTCAATTGGTTGGTGATATCTACACATAGAGATAGAATCTGAATCTCTAGGGGAGGTACTACTATATTCCCATAAACGTGAGAGAATGACTTGTTGCCAGTGGGTGTCCGAACGGTTGTTAGACATTCGCCTAGCTTTTTATTCCAGTCGCACTTATTGGATGATACGACCACCTTGAGTACCTTACGATTGTCTTATTAAATGCTTCTGCTAGCCCATTCACTGCTGCAATATAGGCTATCAATGCTATATTCTGTATTCAATTTTATCACAAAATTGATAGAAGGCGTGGCTTACAAACTTAGGACCGTTAGTAAATAATTGTTCGGGGAACTCCGAAGAGGGAGATAACATGGTGCTTAACGAAGTTGATCACGTTTGAGGTTTTTACCTCCGTCAGTGGGATCGACTCCGCCCATTTAGAAAAGTAGTTAGTAATGATGAGGATGAACCGATGTCCTTTAGAGGACGGAGGGCTAATCAGCCCAACGATGTCCATTCTCCATGCTTCGAATTGCCATGTTGCTGCTGTAGGGTGTAGAAATTCGAAGGGTTGATAGATGAAGTCAGTATGTAGCTGACATACTCGACACTTCTTAGCATAATCAACAACATCTGCCATCATAGTGGGCCAAGAGTAGCCCATATGTCGTAGTCGGTCCAGCAACCAATTGACACCAAATGAGGACTGCTTCTTTTGCTTCGACATCAGATAGATACCAAATGATGAGCATGATGAGCCCTTCGTACGAACGACGATATAATATTTTAGCAGTCATGTCATAGTATAATGGAAGTGAGTGGTTTTAATGGAAGTATCTTCTTTCTAGTCCTCCGATAGAATTTTATAAACCGCATAATCTATGAATAGGAATCTCCAGTCTCTAATGTCAACATTAGCGTTTGTCTTTACAGAGTAGCTTAGACACGTGTATAGATTATTCTTTGGGTAAACTAATTCTTGACCCATCACGGTAACAGGAGTACTCGGTCCCGGTGGGAGCTGCTAATGAAGCAACGAGATCCGCGAGGGCATCTACTTCCAAATTCTGCAATTGAGGTACATATTCTATAAAGAACCCTGTAAAGATAGAGATGATATCAATTGTCGCCTGATGGTAAGGGATCAGATCCTCATGTCGGACCTTATATTGGCCTCTAACCTGATTTATTATCAGTTTTTGAGTCACCATAAGCCTCTAGGTAGTTGACTCACATCTACTTAATGAGATGGAGTTCGATGATAAGGGTGTTGTACTCGACGATGTTGTTGGTGCATGATTCCATAAGAGAATATACGAGATGAATGATTAGGCCCTCGGGAGTAACCAGGACCACTCCTATTCCTACAATAATTTTGCCTTCCGAGCCTGTTCTTAAAGCACTGTCAAAGAACATACGCCAAACAGGATCTTCCATGACCGTGTTGGACTCCAAGGCTTCGTTTGGAATACCGTCATAGAGTTTTGATATTTTCGGAACATGATGTGCTGCCAAGAAATCGGCCAATGCTTGGCCCTTAACCGCCTTCTGTGGGAAGAACACCATGTCATATGGCGATAACAAAATTGTCCACGTAGCTAACCGCGAGTTTAGCTCTCTTGGCATAGTCATGAGGACTCTTAGGGGATTAACCCTAGAGATGACATGTACTGTCGGCCCCGCTATGAAATGATGGGTCTTTTGAATAGTAAAGGCCAAAGTAAGGTACTCCTTTTTAACAGGATTATACCGATGTTCGACACTAATCATGGTTCGGCTCAAATAGTAGATTGCCTGCTCGTGACCGACGTCACTTTTCTGGAAAGGCACCGAGAGAATGGTTCATAGCACAAACATAAAGTAAGAAGGACCTTTCTATGACCGGGGCTACCAGGATTGGGGGACTGGTGAGATAGTTCTACATGTCACCGAACACTTGTTGACATTCATTGGTCCAGACATAAGAAACTTCTTTCTTCATTAGCTTAGTGAAGGGTTGGCATCGCCCGAAAAAATTTGTTATGAATCTTCGGATGTACGCTAGGCATCCTTGTAAGCCACGAAGCTTACGGAGATTCTCAGGGTCAATATGAATACCCTTGGCTGTAAGGATGAAACCCAAGAACTTTCCACTGAAAACCCCCAAGAAAGACTTGGCCGGGTTCATCTTCAACTGATGTGCCCGCATTAGGTCGAATATCGTCTTCAAGTTTTCCAAATGGTTAACCTTCCTCCAACTTTTAACGGTGACGTTATCAACATAGCACTCTACCATTTTTTGAATGTGTTTACAGAATATAGTGCTCATTTCCTGCTGATATGTTGCCCCAACGTTCTTCAAACCGAAGGCATTACTATGATCAATAGATTCCTTTTGGCATTTGGAGTGAAGTGTACTTTTCGTTGCTAGGGAACATTTTAATCTTGATGCAGCTCGAAAACCCGTCCATAAAAGACATATGTTCTAAGCCACAAGTATTATCAATCATTAATTGGGAGGGAAAACTTATCTTTTGGACAGGCCGAATTGAGATCCCTAAAGTCTATGTAGACTCGAATCTTTTCATTCTTGTTGGTGATAGGAACAACATTGGCTACCCAGTATGTGTGTTGTTCCTCGTGAATAAATTCGCTGGTGATGAGCTTGTTGACCTTGATTTTAATAACATCCATGACATCAGGGCGAAGGCACCGTTGTTACTATTTGACTGATTTAGCATCTGAATGAATATTAAGCTTATGCAGCGTAACTTGCGGATCTAGTCCTGGAATATCCTCGTATCTCCAGGTAAAGACATCAATATAATCTTGGATAAGTCATATCAAAGACTCTCTGTCTTCTCCTGTTAAACTTTTGCTAATAAAGATGGGCTTAGGTGAAGACTCGTCTTCTAAGTCAATTTGCACAACCTCATCTTCGGTAGGAGGTTCTCGTTCCTCGAAGCACCACTCCCTTTACAATCCTAGGCATTGAGCCCAAGGTTCCTCTTCGAAGAACTCTAGCATTGGTCTTCATCTTCCACTAGGGGATTTATAGAGGTCATATTGACCGACAATACCCTCTTGAAGGCCTGGCCGACGCTAGTATCAAAATCCCAAGTTGAGGAATCCGATGAGTGACAATGTATCCGACTTCAACTTCTGAACTCTTTAGAGGTGTTGGGGGCGTAAAATAACCCAATCCCCGACGAGTACGTTGGTAGTAATCTTAAGTCTTTCCCTTTGGAACTGGAAGTCATAAAGATAGGTGTCGGCCCTTACAGTAATTTAAACCTTTGCCACTAGTCAAGTTGTAACCCATCTTTTGGATGAGGATTTTGGCCTGAGCAGTATAACGATAGATTTGTATCTTGTCGTTATCGGGTTCTGGTTCGGCGGGGTCTTTGAGGACATTCTACCCGACCAAAACTGATAGGCTCCTAGTCCTTTTTTTTTGTCGGGAACAAAATATAAGCATGTCGGGATGGAACAATTCGGTTTTTAGCATTGGCGGTTGTTACTTGTGTTTGTAACATACCTAAAGCATTATCCAAGTTATATATACCATTCCATTGTGCACAAGAACAGTTCAAAGATAGCTTTTTGTTGATATAATATAGAATTTTCCCGAGGGATTACATCATCTAAAGTGGGTGCCTCAGTATGGGCATATATGTAGTCCCCTAACTCTTCGTCCGTGAGGACCGAAATAGCCACAGGAGAAGGTAAGTTGACCCTAATAGGGGTGTCATTCATGGTAAGTTGACCCTAATAGGTTCTTGGGTCCCTGCTGGCAACTTGAGAGTCATAGGGGAAGGAGCCTTTCCATGAAGCTTGGCCACGATAGGAGATAGCATTTGAGGAGGCTTCCCTTTTAGTCAGACTCTCAGCGGTTCTTCAGTTACCGTTGCAGTTTTTGCTTCATCGTCCACATCATTGGCATCATCGTCCCAATAGACTGGGTTGTAGATATCAGCATCAGTGCATTATGCCTTAAGTGCTCAAAAAGGATCAATGTCAGCAAATTCTGTCTTGATTACCCCATTGCTAGCCACATACTTCATGCATTGGTGGAGGGTGGAAGGTACGATCACGTATTTGTGTATCCACGGACATCCCAATAAAATAAAGTAAGATGTGTCTGTATCAATGACATAACATGTCACATCTGTTTGGAGATCACCTATCTAGCACTTCAGGCATATTTTTCCGAAATGATTACTTTTTCTGGCGTTGAAACTGCTGATGGTGGTGTTGGATGCTGTCAACCGGTGCATCGGTATCCCCAAAGTCTGGAGAAAACTTCGGAGATTATATTAATGGAAGAGCCATGGTCGATGTGGATGCGATCGACCTTAATGGCGCCAATATATCATGTATAGTATAGGGGTCCGTTATGCCTATTATTTTTTAGCAACATATATTGCTAAGAAAAGGTGATGTTTGGGATCGTCTCAACCATACAATGGCAATGTGGGCAAGCCACGAGATCTTCTTTAGATTTCTAGACTTGACTGAAGAAAGTCTCAGCGTGGTGCAATGCTTCACTAAGGGCATCCTACATTTCTTTTGAGAGACGGAGAAGCTCAAAAAGCAACAGCCTGGCTGGAGTATTGGCAAGTTGTGCAAATATATCAAAGTTATAGGGCTTGATTACCCCCACCGGTAAGTCTTTTCTCAGTGGTTTATCAAAGCGAACCTCCATTTGCTCTTGTTTCTCTATTATAGGAGGTTGAGATGCACTTGCTTCTGGAGTATCGGGTGTGGTGGCCGTAGTAGGTGGTGGTGCATCTTCTTCTTGGGCCGTATTGTCTTCCCGCTAGTATGATTGACCAGACCGGGTGCCAACTAGAGCTTCGTCGGTCATGGTAAAAACCATGTCACACAATTTAGATTTCTTCCCCTTAACAAAATGTGTCATAGGTCGCATCATTTTTGGGGCAAGATCGGAAAGAACCACATAACTTTGCCTCGCGACGTTGTAAGCGGGATCAGGCCCTGAGGATTATCGCGGGCCGACGGAAGGTTAACAACTTCTATTGTCAACTTGGGGGTAGGGACGATACCGTCTTGGGCTTCCATCTTCGGGAAGCTGCCATATTAGAGGGTCACCATGTTAGCAGTGACCGTCTTGTCCTCGTCGTCAAGTGAGAGGACCTTGGCATCAGTGAGCCTCTGTATCTAGTTCTTCAACACGTAGCATCCATGTGTTAAGCGGTGGACATACAGGTGGTAGTGACAGTACTTAGGGTTATTCACCTTGTCTACTTCTTCGGGATGCTTAGGAGGTGGGAGATGTACCTTCTCACCCTTTATTAGTATGTTAAAGAGATCCAACATGTCTTCATCATGAAAGAAATAATTTTCCTTTGGTCTGGACACCTCTGCTGTCTTTTGGTTCACAAATGCTGAACCTTTGGAAATATTGACAGTCAGGGCTTGTTTTCCCTTTCCTTCCTTGGTAGCGATGGCAGGGTTGTTGCCAGAAGAGAGTTTCCCTTTGCCTTCAAGTGTAGGAAAGTTTACCCCCAGCAAGCATGCATCCCGGACATTACTTTCAGTATATTCGTACTGATAATGAATGGTGTCTACTCCATGCATTAAGGAGGGTTGTGCCATAGTTTGATTACAGGAAGCAGATTTTTGTGACACAAGTCCATTAGCATAGGTTCAGGCACACAATATGATAGCTTCAAGGCCGTTTGGCGAAAGCGCTTGATGTAGGCACGAATGGGCTCCTTTTCTTTCTGAACAATGTCTAGAAGAGCGGACATTATCATGTCATTCCTCCTTTATTGAACCAGGTGAGAAAGAGTCGCTTCAAATCATCAAAAGATGAAATGCAGTTATCAAGGAGGCAACAGAACCAATCGTATGCCACCCATATAATGCTTCGACGAATAGGCTTGTGAGCAGGGCGTCGTCTTTTGGAAAATGCCATATCATAGATGCGAAGTATGTCAAATATCGATAAGGAGACTCTTTTTCATCAAACGAAGTCAGAGTTTATGGTTTATATTTAGAAGGATAAAGCACATTATTCTACTCAAGAGGATAAGGTTGTCGAATCCCCAATTTTTGGAGTGACTCATATTTATCTTTGGCGTCAAAGCGAGCGTGTTGCTCTCTGAGAGCTTGTTGTATGTCCTTTTACATTAGCAGGCCAGACGATCGTGGCAATTGATGGTTCTCAGTTAGGAGTGGTGCATGAGAGGGTGTAATAGATTCTCGTTTGTCCCCAGGTCTTGATTTGTAACTGCTTGTTTTCAGAAATAAGGGTAATTTTATCATTTTACAAATTTGTATATATTGTAGATATTAATTAAGAATATTATGTGAATATTTGGATTATTTGAGTTTTGTTAGTCGGGTTAGGGGCTAGTCTAGATTTTGACTTATGTTAGTGGCCCGGTTAGCATAGACTCTAGTCGAAATGGATTAGCTAGGTGTAGGTCCTAAAAAATCAAGTTACACCCTTCAACAAAGTCATGAAGATCAAGAAATACATCTTCCAAATGAATTGCGCAGAAGTCAGATTGCGCATCATCCAGATTGCGAAGACTGGACCGCGCACACTCTCAAGTGCGCAAGCTGACGTGGCCATATCATTATTACCTGACACAATCAAATCTTCTGACAACTGACAGCACAAAGAACGAGAAGACTGTTCGTTTATTGTGCCGCACAGCGCTCGAGGACAGCTGTACATGCAGCACAATCTGTCTGCAGCACGGTCCATCCCAGCGCCATCCATCCTAGCGCAATCCGAAGTCAGCGTAATGCATGTGGCACACTTCATCATGACAACTGACAAATGTACACGTGGCATTCATGCCATCAATTGCTCATTACGTGGCAACCGTCTGTACACGATCATGCACATTTCAATCAAATGATGCCATGTGTCCAAGACAGTTGGCCCGCGATCAGACAACTGCCTGCGCAGTCTAATGCTGCGCAATCCAGTGCATGCGCAATCCAACTTGCGCCATTCAGAATAACTAAAAGTTAGTTATTTCCAGAACTCTATAAATAGAGTTTCAAGTCTTCATTCCAGGGGATCAGACATAAAGTTCAGAAATATCAGAGAGTTCAGGAGTTCTTGCCCAAGTGATGTTGCATTCTTCCGAGGCTATCGCCTTCAATTCAGAGGCTACCGTCTTCAAAGTTCACATCGTCCAAGGGATAAAGCAATCGTCTTCTATATTAGATTCCTATAGTTGTACTTTCCCAGAATTCTTATAATCTTCTTTACAAAGTTTGTTGAAATAAAGATCAACTTTTGTTTTTGCAAACAAAATGGCGACTCTGTCGGGGACGACCTTCTCCTCCGACGAAGAAGTGACAACTCAATGTGACGTTGCGTCTATCGGAAAGACGCAGAAGACGCTGGTTGTGAAGGTCAACCAGACGGCCTACGAAGCCATGATCAACTCCAGGACCACTCCTCGCACTGTGACAACTTCTGCCACAAGCAAAGTGCGTCCAGTGTGGATCCCAAAGACTACTATGCAGTCTAATTCTGCCACCAAGACTGCTGCACAATCTAATGTCTCTGCTGCTAAGACTGTTGCACAGTCTGTTGTTTCTGTTGTTGTACAATCTGCCTCTACTACTCCTGCGCAATATGCTGTTGCCAGTGCACAAACTATATCATATGTTGCTCTGTCAAAGTACAAGACTCATGTTCCTCTGGCGCAGTTGGCTGCCACTCTGCCTGCGCAGTCCACTACTCCAGCAACCAGAGTGCAACTCAAACACTCTGGCAACAAGACTCTTCCTGCGCAATCTGCCAGTGCGCCATCAACTCATGCACAAACTGTGTCTGCACAATCCAAGAGAGACAGCCCTTTGGCTAATCTCTCCTCTTCTCACAACAAGGGGAAAAGCTCTGCTCCTCCCCTCAAACACCCTGTTGCTCCTGCACAATCCACTGGGGGTAGTCTTTTGGCTATTCCTCCTCCTCTCCAGAATAAAGAAAAAGGCCCTTTGGTCTTTTCTCAAATTTCCTCGTCCCATAACTTGGAAGACAACAGAGGAAAACGCTATTTAGCTAACCCTTCTTCACAAAACAAAGGAAAAGGCCCTTTGGTCTTTTTTCAGTCTTCCTCGGTTTTTACCGTTGAAGATCAAACTGAATGTGCTCCGGCACCAGTCAGTACAAGAACCCTTTCTCACAAGGATTCTTCTTCACTCCTTGCCAAAGGGACGTGTACTGATCAGAGAGGTATTCTGCCTACTCCGGTAGCAGAGTTCCAAGATCTCCCAACTCTTCAGATCTTCCGTTCAAGACAGGGAAAATTGCTGGTGTCTCAAACAGAAACCCCTGGGGCTGAGTTTGCTGATTTAAAAACATATCTCAATCGACCAACTTCGGTAAAACGCAAACAGCCAATGCCGAAGACCAACCAACGTCAGACGCAAACTTCCAGGATCAAGAATCCGGACACCTATGCCAATGAAATGAGTACTTCCCTGTACACTCAAGGGACAAAACATTTGAAGAACCGGAACCATGTTCCGAATATTATCAAAGAACATGCCCCTCGAACTTCTACTCGTCCCGTTGCTGTTCCTGATCTCCTAGAACACCTCAAGCAAAAAGGGGATAATATCTCAATATCCCCAGTACAACCACTTGGACATCACTGTAACCACAAAGTTGTCATCAAGTATTGTTGTCAGACAACAAGACAATCTGTCTTCGATCGTTTGAACTTTACAACCTCTGACCCTATGTCTGAAGATGAAGACGAGATTTTGTACGCCTCAGTCAACATGACATCCAGAGACACTGGGGGTAGGAAATGCTCCAAGCACGGGAAGCCTCGTAAGCCAAGCCAGCGGTATTTGGATCTACTCCAAGAATCTTCTGAAGGAGTATTCCGACATACCCGTTCCCGAAGCCGAGACACAATCGGTCAAAGGAATCTTCAAGATGCTTCTGGGCATTCCTTTCCTTCTCATTCAGGAGATGATTCTTTCTCTGAATATGGTGCATACAGTAAAAGCTTAGAACAGACGGTATCCTCCACTGTACCCAGAGAAGTGACAGCTTATGTTGTCAATGAAGACCCAGATGCTTCCAGTTCGGCTAGTCAAGAACAAAGAATACCTGTGCTAGAAGACAAGCTAAAGACCATGGCTGAAATGGTCGCGAGTATGCATTCTATCATAGTGGCCCAGCATACGGTACCACCGACCGTACCTCCTATAAATCCTGAAATCATAGCATCGTCGGTGCCTGTTAATGCTGGACTGGGGGTAGCATCTACTCAAGTACCTCCTGTACAAATCTAACCTACACCCAGTCAATCAGGTGCTGGGGGTAGTGCTTATCATGATGTTCCTCCTCCCAACACTGTGATTCAACCTGCTCCTTCTACATCAGTGGAAGATGCCAATGAAGCTGTCAAGCTCCTGCGAACTCAATTCGAAGCTTTCAAGGAGAAGAACAACTTGCAGAGGTTGGGGATCAAGCAACCTTACCCAGTTGAATGGAAGGAAGTTCCATTTCCTCCGAAGTACAAGATCCCAACCATCTCGCTGTTTGATGGCAGCACTTCTCCCAGTCAGTTCATTAACCACTTTGAGGTTATGACTGTCCAACTTCAACCAAATGACGCTCTTCTTACCAGAGTATTCGTCGGCTGTTTAGCTGGCGTAGCATACGATTGGTACGGAAGCTTGCCCGATGGTTGTATCACCTCATTCTCTGGCCTAAAGCAAATCTTTCTGGAACGATTCTATGAGGGGATCAACGACATGACTATGTCAGCCCTCAATAAAATCAAACAAAGACACAATGAAACTGCTGAGAGTTTTATTGAAAGGTTCCAACGGGAAGCTTTGAAAATGCCTCCTAGGACTCTAGCCGCTGTCACTATAGATACCTGCAAGGAAAATCTATTGCCTATCATCAGCATGTAGACAGGGTCTACTCAATTCCAAGATTGGCCATCCTTCATTGTCAACGCTAAAGCAGCTGAAGTTAGCGCCGACAAATTCAAGCAGCTAGGGGTACAAATGTCTAACCCCGACCAGGATGAACACCAGACATCAGGTGGTGGCAATCGCCAGAACAATCGCAAAGAAAAAGAAACTTTGAATATCAATTTGAACAAGAACAAAGAATCTCTGGCAGTCAACGTAGCTCCACCTACGTCTACTTCTACTCCTTCTGCACCTCCACCAAGGGAACCTCGTCCTAAAGTAGAATATTCCTTTGACGAGAATGACACTGCTAGTATCTTTGATTGCTTGATCAAAAGCAATAAAATCCAACTTCCAGATCCAAAGAAACTCGATGAAGTCGGTAAGACTGATTATCCCAAATACTGTGTCTATCACCGGTTTATCGGACATCCTACTCGAGCATGTTATGTGCTCAAAGGTAAAATTCAAGAGCTGGTCAACGCCGGTGTTGTCACTCTGCAGCAAGATGAGAAGACTGTTACTGCAAACATGGTTTCAGTTCAATTTGGTAACTTTTTGCCCCAGATGGTACAACACGGTGTCATTTCTATCCCTAAAGCTACTTTCGAGATCGAGAATCTCCCTCCTCCACGAAGTGAAGGTCTCGTCCCCTTGTCTCTTGACAATGGCGAGATTATGTGGATTCATCCGGATCTTGCTTCAGAGTTCGAAGTTCCCTCTTCCTCCAAGAAAAAAGACCGCTCTAAGGGCAAAACAAAGATTTGCAATATGGTGTCTTTTGACCCCATAGTTGATGAAGAAATCATGTTGGGCACCAGATCAGGGAAAGCCTATCTAAAGGATTATGCCGAAACCTAAGAGAATCCTGCTTCTTCCTCTGAACCTGCTCCAGTACAGCCTGCTTCCACTGAGGATATTCCTACTGCATCCTCACCGGTTGTAGTGTCCATTCCTCCCAAACCGACGGTCGCCGACAAAGGCAAACAATAAGTCCGCTTCGACAAACCTTTGAAGAAATCATATTCCTCCGGACTTGAAAAGCCTTACAACTTTGACATCTTAGCTCAGTTGGCTAATACACCGGCCCAGCTGTCAATCTTCGAGCTCTTGCGCCTCTCCAAAGAGACTCAGAAAACTCTGAGCGAAGCTCTCATGCAAGCAGAAACCTGTCTAGCCCTGCTTAAGAAGCCGGAAGCAGAACCAGTCTCTTGCCTCCATTGTCATAGTGTGTTGGAGTTAATTCCAAACATAACTTTCACACAGGATGACATATTGATGGAAGACAACAGGCACGACCGTCCTCTCTACTATACAGGATATGTCGACTCGATGAAAGTCGATCGTATTCTGATAGATCCAGGGTCTGCTCTCAGTATCATGCCGAAGACAATGTTGGATGTGCTGAAGATCCCAGTGCATAGTCTCTCCAGTACAATCACCACTATTCTTGGGTTCAACCAGGGAAGGAGTGAACCTCTGGGCAAGATTCGTCTAAAACTCCAAATAGGCAATCTTCGCACAAAGGTGACCTTCTATATCATTGACAACCATGGTTGTTCCTACAATGCTTTGCTGGGAAGACCATTTCTGCATGAGCATAACATTGTTCCTTCGACTCTCCATCAATGTTTTAAATATGTTGACGACAATGGAGAGGTGCAAAAGGAGGTTTCTGATCTCTATCATTTCAAAGGCATTGAAGCATATTGCAACGATGCTCGTATGTACAAGGATGAATTCATAAAGGTTGTCCTATCTCTGGACACTGAAGAAGAGCAAGAAGCAGTACCTAATGATACCCTTATCATCCCTGTCAAAGGGTGTGTTTCTCGTCCTCAGTCTTCCAAACCACTGGCTATTCACTTGCCAGTCCAGAAGCAATCTACTGATGATGATCAGGATCAAAGGAAGCTCACCTCTTCTGAGCCACTTGTTATTGATTTACGTCGTAACAAAGAAAAAAGATAGCTTACCTCTTCTGAGCCACTTGTTATTAATTTATCTCATAACAAGAAAAAAAAGGAGCTCACCTCTTCTGAGCCGCTTGTTATTGACCTTCGTCGTAACAAAGCTAATCCTCCTCCACGTTCTTCTTCTCCCCCTCTTGTAATCAATCTGACCAAGCCTGCCAAGGCTAAAGGTCCTGCTGTAAATACAAATGTACAAATCAATGAAAAAAGCATCTACTTTCCAGTATACTGATGTCGTTTATCATGCTAAATGCTATTTGGATATGTTAGATAGCAATCAGTCATTTACAATGGGAGTCGTGCAATCTCTTCAAATAGAAGTCTTACTCGAACTGCCAAAAGATTCATATCGTATTGTTCCCGCTCGTAAGAAATACGAGAGTCCAATACTTTTTAGTAAAGGACCGGAACAACAATTCAACTATACGGAAGATAGCAAAATTAACGACACAGGGCATCTTCAACTCCGTCGTTACAGTCAGCAATCAAATCCAGAAGATGGGTTACGACTTCAAAAGTGGCCTCAACTCCGGTAAGGGTAGAGAAACTCCTATCCGTACGGCTGTTCCAAAAGAAAAGTCAAAAATGTACTACAGCAGGACCAAAAGAGGTCTCGAATATACTTCTCCTCCAGTATTATCCCCAGCAGGCTCTGAATCAGATAGTGAGGAGCGTTCTAACTCTTCTGATTCCAGATCACGGGATTCTGACACAAGCATCGGTCAAGTCCATCGGCTGACTGTATCTTCTAATATGGTCTCCATTGAACTTCTAGAAGGCTATGACGAGGATATTGAAGAAAATCTCAAAACAGATCCTTGGGGTCAACGAATGGATACCCAATGGGAACTCCGATTCGAACAAAGGGAACCGCCTACTGAAGATCAATTAGTTCAAGTTGATGTGGGAGTGAGCGGGTCACCTCGTCCAATATTCATCAGCAAGAACCTTCCAGAGGCAGATAAGCAGGAATTAATTCTTCTGATTAAAGAATACATTGATGTCTTTGCCTGGAGCTATGAAGACATGCCAGGTCTAGATCCCAAAGTTGCTACTCACAAATTAAACATCTTGCCGAATGCAAAATCGGTCAAACAGCAACAACGGCGCTTCAAGCCAGAAATGATGGATGCAATCGACAATGAAGTCAAGAAGCTCATCGCTTGTGGCTTTATTCGAGAAGAGCAGCATCCTGATTGGGTAGCCAATATTGTTCCAGTTCTCAAGAAAACCAGAAAAGTTCGAGTCTGCATCGACTTTCGGGATCTTAATGAAGCATGTCCAAAAGATAAATTTCCTCTCCCTATCACGGACGTCATGATTGACAACACTTGTGGGTTCGAAAGAATATCTTTCATGGATGGATTCTCCGGATACAATCAGATTCGGATGAATCCAGAAGACGAAAAACATACTTCTTTCCGTACTCTTCGCGGAGTCTACTGCTACACTGTCATGCCATTTGGTCTCAAAACTGCTGGTGCGATATACCAACGAGCCATGAGTACCATCTTTCGAGATCATCTGTGCAAGACTGTCGAATGCTACGTCGACGATATTGCTGTCAAAAGTCGTCTAAAGGAAGATCACAATCAAGACTTGAGATCTATCTTCAATCTCATGCGCCAACATTAACTCAAAATGAATCCCACAAAGTCATTCTTGGGTGTCTCTAGTGGCAAATTTCTCGGCTTCGTCATTACCTCTATGGGTATACACGTGGATCCCGAGAAGATCAAAGCCATTCAAGAGATGCGTCCTCCACGCAACCTAAAAGAGCTACGAGGATTCCAAGGTCGACTTGCGTACATCAGCAGATTCATTTCGAATCTGTCTAGACGCTGCAGACCATTCACTCAACTCATGAAGAAGGGTGTATCTTTCGTTTGGACCGAAGAATATCAACGAGCATTTGATGACATAAAGCGGTATCTCATGAATCCACCAGTCTTGGTGCCACCAATCTCTGGCATACCATTCTTAATGTATGTCTGTGCTATGGACCATTCATTGGGTGCTTTACTCGCCCAAAAGAACAAAGAAGGCCACGAACAAGCTATCTATTATCTCAGTCGTACTATGCTTGGTGCTGAACACCGTTATAGTCCGGTCGAAAAAGAATGCCTAGCTCTTATGTTTGCTGTTCAAAAGAATCGGCATTACATCATTGGCCAAACTATTCATGTCATATCCCGAGTCAATCCTCTTCGGGTACTGATGAAGAAGCCTAGCATACTCAATTCTCGGCTGGCTATATGGGCCATTCTGCTAGCCCAATATGACATGGTATATGTTCCTCAAAAGTCTGTCAAAGGTCAAGTACTGGCAGATTTCTTAGCGGCTCATCCTGTTCCAGAAACGTCCAAACTCTATGATGAAATTCCAGACGAGACGTTGGAATCTAATACAATCTCCGAAGAATTTCCTACTTGGCGTCTATTCTTTGACGGTGCATCCAGGATTGGACCTAATGGTGCCATTATTGTAGGAGTTGGAGTTATCCTTGTTTCTCCAGACGGGTCAACTATTTAAAGAGCCTACTCCCTAGACGAACCTTGCTCCAACAACGTGGCAGAATACAATGCTCTACTCATTGGTCTTCAGTTGGCTAAACAACTGGACATCGAATATCTTGAAGTTTATGGTGACTCCAAGCTGGTTGTCAACCAGATTAGAGGAACCTATAAAGTTCGCCATCAAGACCTAGTGCCTTACTTTGAAGCGGCAATCAACATGGCTACATCATTCAAAGCCTTCTTTATTGAATATGTACGCCGAGCTTGCAATACTGAGGCAGATGCTTTGGCCAATCTTGCAGCTGTTTTAGCCATCCCTATCAAAAGACAACATGTGGTGGTCATCTCTAATCGGGAATTGTTTTGTGTCGAAAACAATCGTAATATTGAATTCAGTAATCTTACTGAAACCAATGTTATCAGTGAAGATTGGAGAGCTCCTTTCATCGACTCCGTGGTCCATGACAAACTCCCTGAAGATCCCAAGGAGGCTACGAGTATTCGTCGAAGGTCTCTGCGTTTCTACTACAATCAGACCACTAAAACTCTCTACCGGCGAACTTATGACGGTCTACTCTTATGTTGTCTTGCTGGTGATGAAGCAAAGCAAGTACTGCGTGAAGCTCACGACGGTGTCTGTGGAGCACATCAACCCGGTCCTAAACTACAGGATCACATTCGACCATGGGTTACTACTGGCCCTCTATGGTATCTGATGCCATCGAATATGCGAGGAAGTGTCGAGCTTGTCAAATCCATGCAGGCTTCATTCATCAACCATCGGAATTTCTTCATCCGACTGTTGCCTCTTGGCCTTTCGAAGAATGGGGCATGGACATCATCGGTCCCATCAATCCTCCTTCTTCTAAAGGACATCGGTTCATACTGGCAATAACCGACTACTTCTCCAAGTGGGCCGAAGCTATACCATTGGCTGAAGTCAAGACCAGCAGCGTCATCAACTTCGTCAAACACCATGTCATCTATCGATTTGGTGTACCTCGAAGAATCATCCACGACAACGGACCTCAGTTCATTAGTCAAAAGTTCACAAGGTTCTGTGACGATCATTGGATTGATAATGTTGCTTCGACAGCCTATAATCCTGCTGCTAACGGCTTAGCTGAAGCTTTCAACAAGACTATTATCAAGCTCCTCAAGAAGTTTGTATCTACTAACAAACGAAACTGGAGTAAAAAACTTGGAGAATGTCTTTGGGCCTACCGCACTACGGTCCACAACCCTACAGGCTGTACACCCTTCTCTTTGGTGTACGGCTGTGAATCAGTTCTACCTCTGGAACTCCAAATTCTGTCCTTGAGGATTGCTATAGCCAACGAACTCACTACAGAGAATAACGATCTTCTTCGACTTCAAGAGTTAGAAGCGCTCGATGAAAAGCGGTTATTAGCTCAACAACATATTGAGTTATATCAAGCTCGTATCTCGAAGACTTTCAACCGCAAAGTTAAAGTCAGAGCCTTTCAGAAAGGAGAGTTTGTTCTAACAGTCAGACGTCCTATGACTATGACTCACTCAAGCAAAGGCAAGTTTTATGCAAAGTAGGAAGGTCCATATATTGTAAGCAAAGTCTTCTCAAATAGAGCCTATCAACTCACAGAGCTAGACGGTCGAGTTGCCATGATGCCTATCAATGGCAAATTCCTCAAGAAATACTATGTATAATTGTAACAGGGATTTTATGTAAATATGATCAGACAGTTCATAAATAAAGTTTGATTTTATTATTATCATAAAATCATATTACATGATATCAAGAAAGATCACTATTATCCTTCTCAACATTGGGAAGCGGACCACTACCATCCTTATCAAAGACACAATCAGCAAAAGAGCCAAGAACATCTTTACTGGAACCCACCAGGAATTTGCAGGCAGCCATCCTCATGGCTTCTTCTTCTTTATTCGTACCGGGTTCAAGCAGGAAATCCAGGATGTCTCTTGGTGGTTTGGGTGCAGACGAACCTTCGCCCGCTTTTATCGATTTTGGCTGGTTGAGATCGGTTAGGCGTTCTTCCGAGAATTCTTCAACCTTCGAGACGATTTTAGCCTTCTTTGATGCATCTCCAGACGACATCTTTATGTTGAAAAGTGGAAATGTTTATTTCTTCCAGATTTCTGTTCTATTTATAGGCAAAAATTCTTAAAATAACGTTCACACATCTATTCGACGGTTTACCCGTTCATTCCATCCACAATTATCCGACGGTTTACCCGTTCGTTCATTATATTCATTTGATGGTTCGCCCGTTCATCATTCGACGGTTCGTCCATTCATACATCCACTTGACGGTTCACCCATTCATCATTTGACGGCCTGTCCGTTTATTATATTTATTCCGACGATTCATTTTATTCTCACATTTTGACGAATCATCCAGTTCGTTCTTATCAGCAACTTATCATCTTTGATTAAGTTGTCTATTGAAATAATGATATTCAATAAATTATATTTGCCACGTCCATATTACCTCTGAGCAGATATAATAGAATATGATTATTTTCCAAGATCCAGAAATATATCTTGTCGTGTACCTTTGAATATATTTTCTATTGCTATTATTTATATCTAAACAAGATATGCAACAAATAATAGAGCCACAAAAATGTCTTTTTGTTGATCAAAATTCAAGACATTACAAAGATTCGTACTTCAAAACAAGAAGATACAAGATATTTTTATACTAAGCCGGAGGTGTCATCAGATTGGCAATCTGTTGCTTCAGAATTTGCAGACGCGCTTTACGAGATTCCATCACTCTCTTCCTGGCTTCTTCCATTCCAGATGTTTCATTGAAGGTTGGCAGAGTTACCATTCGGCGAGTGATTTCAGCATTATGAGCCGCAGCATATTCATCCCTTTCTTGATTGAGAACATCAAGCTGTTGAATTACAGTTTGATGTTGGATGACCTCATCTTCCAGTTCTTTCTGAAGACGGGCAATCTCCGCTTTCAATTCAGCAATTCTTCTTTCTTTTCTTTCAGCAACAGAGGTCACTGTTTCCACCTTGGAGTTGTATTCAGCCGATTTGATGGGGAAAGTATTTAAGAGAATTTGGAAGTTGACTCTCTTAACTGCAGCTTCTTGAGACATTCGTTCAAATTTGGCTTGTACTAAAAGCTCTACCTCTCCTTTACTCAGCTCTTTGTAACTCTTGACTGAGGTTTCCAGCTCATCTAATATGTGCTCAAGAAAAGTAGCCTGAGCCTCGTCTCCTTGATTACGGATGGCATTTACCAAGTAAGAGGTTGGACCTCTAACCGTAGAGAAATCAGCTTCTTTCTTCTCCATCACTCTATCTATTAAAGGCCCCAATGAATCAAAGAAGAACTTGGTAAATGATTTAATAACAAACTGATTGGTAGCCAAAGCACCAGGAGTAGCGGCTACTCCTGTTGACGATGAAGCGGCGGAACATTCAGTCTCTTGCACTTGGACGGAAGGCTCTTTAAATAAAGGAGCTAGAGTCGAGCTGGTTGCTCCTCTCGGTTGTTCCCCTGCAAAAACAGATAGACTTTATCATTTTGTCTATCGTTTGCTACTGTTAAAGAAGATTAAAGGTGAAAGCAATCTTACCGTGGCTTGGTCTAATATCAGGCTTGTCATCTGTTGGAACAGATTCCAGCCTAGCAGATGTAGCCTCAGACATTACTGCCTGACTACTGCCTGCTTCGGAGCCACATGACAAATGACGACTGCTACTAGCTATCGTCGTTGCAAGCACTATATCTCTGTACGCTGGAGGAGATGGAGAAGATCTGAGTTCTGTATGGATAAGAATAAAGATGTCAGCTATCAATTTATTAAAAGAAGATTGCTAATTTCATTTTATACCTTCGGGAGCAACAACTGGAGTTTCCTCCAGGTCCACTTCTTCATCTGCAATCTTCTCTAGAGATACTTGCACCTCAGCATCCTTTTCAGGATTCAGGGTGTCATCAACAGCTCTGGAAGATGTCTGGACCTCACTATCCTCTTCAGGATTTTGTGTCTCATCAACAGCCTCCGATGATTTGCTTTCCTTGCTTTCACTATCCTCAGGAGCTTCTTCGCTAGCATTTGTAGTAGCATGATCAGCATCTTCTTGATAACCGAAGTCACAATCATTTAATGCTTCGATCATTAGACGATCCTCCTCCTCCCGGGCTGCTCCCAGTGTAACAGGAAGATGAGTCGTTACTGCCGTTGGTGAAGGTGATCGTACAGCTTCCTCTTCTCTGGGCTCTGCAGCCTCTTCTTTCTGCTTAATTTCTTCTCTGGGCTCTGTCGCCTCCTCTTTTTGTTCAGTTTCCTCTCGCAGCTCTGGACTAAGCTCAGAGACGGGGGTAGGAAATAACATAGTAATTCCCGCCGCTGCATTTACCACTACAGAAAACAAGATTTGCCTTGGAGGAGAGACCATTCTTTTTCTTCTGTGGGCTAGTTTCTTTCTATGCAGAGGCCTCTCAGGACTCTCTAATTTACTACCTCGACCTGTTTCTGAATAGAGGTCGGCGTAGCTGCTTCTTCTCGTTGAATTGTCTCGGCCATCTGCCGAGATTGGGATCTAGTAGTGACCTTCTCTAATGATGGTTCCAAGATCAACTTCTTCTTTGCGACTGGAGAAGAAGGTTCTTCTCTCCTTCTCTTCTTCTCCTTGGCCGGAGACTTAACCACTTTCAGAGAAATTCTTAGTGGTTGATTGACTTCCTCAGAGAAATTTACTTCCCTGGAGGCTTCTAATGGATCATCCACCGGTTCATGCTGTTCATCGTTTGCTGGAGCTAGTGTAGCAGTGGCTCCCTTCTTCAGACGTATTGCTGTTGCAAAACTATCTACCAGACTAAAATTCTCAGCAAATGTATTGGCAGCTGTGTAGAACAATGAATATGTGTACAACATTCTTGGGCTATTATCATTCTTATTGGGCATCGAAAACACTGTCCTAGTGTCTCGAGCAATATAGTAGGCCCATGCTCTCGTACCATAAATTAGGTACCCCTTTCCTTGTAGGCAAGTTATTGCGTTGCCCACATGGAATTGGTCATAACCAAATTGACGAGCGAAGCGACTCGGCAGATATGGTTCAAGGTAGCATTCCTCCTCAAATCTGTGTACCAAATGTGATGGTCTAATCACCTTCAGCCAGTCAAAAGCTGCTCGGCCCAGTGGATGCCTCCCCAGATCAACCATATTTGTCGCCATGAACTCGTAACCAGCTGGAGGAGCGAAGCTATAAAAGTTCCATCCCTTGCCAAGGTTGACGGCACGTCTGCAGTCCTTCAGACTAACGTACACCCACTTGCTTCGGAAGAATCTACGCAGAAAGCTGCCGCTAACTGCCCCCATGTCGGGGTTCATCAGAGATGGATGATGCAGAAGTAACCATCCAAACAGATAGGTGTAGGGCAACTCCAGTCTTGGAAAGTTCCCTTTCTCACCCTTCCACTTGATCATTGAGTCGACATACAGACAAAGACCTGCATTTATTCTACAGGTCATCGCTGATAACAAATCCATCCGGTAGCCGAAGACTAAACGGACGGCAGCGAAGAGTACGCCGCGGCGGAAACGGTCCACGGTGCTTGCCCCAGGTACAACAAATTGGCGAAACCAGTATATCAAAAATCCTGCCAGCTGAGCCTCTTTAGACATGGACCTGTAGCCCATTCTTATAAAGCTTTCAACAAAATCTCCGAGCTTGAGCGGAGGATATTGGTGTTCATCAGTAACTCGGATATCCATTCTCTTATTCTCTTCCATTAGCTTTATCACTTCACTGTTGCTGAAAGGTTGAAAGAAAGTTGGATTGCAGGAGTCCTGATCCTTGGTCTTTTTCTCAATGATATGATTAACAAAAAGATAAGGTAACCATTTGGAGAAATAACATGTGCTAGAAGAGCCGCTCTGGTAAAACAGGGAGCATATGTTATAATGGCACAGTAGTTCATCGAAAACTGCTACCATTTCTGGATTTTCTCGACGCAGTCTCTCTAACTCGTCATTTGTAGGAACATACTCCTCATAAGGAGACTCTCCAGTTGGTAGGCATGAGATATACTTCATCTCATGGAGGGCCAATCCCATCTCCCCGTAGGGCGTCATGAACGTCCCTGTCCTATAGTTATACCTCTCTGCCAGGGCCAAAAATAGATAAGGGTTTGGGTGGAAGCCATATACGGTAGCATATACCGCATTATAAAGATCAATCTCTTTAAGTTGATCTTCAAATTGAGCCAATACCAAGTTGGCTATACAATTCCACCTTCTGTTATCCGGATTTACCAAACTGGTTAGCCGGATGTCTTGGTCAGGATACCTGCCCTCCGCCTTTGCATACTCGTTAGCAAAAATCGGTGTTCTTACCGGCAGCAACAAAGACGAGTTCTCAGGAGGGATACAACCTGACTTCAGCCCTCTTAGTAGAGTACCGTGTCGCTCAGAAGAGCTATAGAACATGTCCCTGTTGTTCGGGCCTTTCTTGACACAGATTTTTCCTGTTCGTGCATGTTGAAGGGGAGTAATATCCCAATCCATCCTCCTAGGATGGCTTGCATGAGCATATTGTGCTAGAGGAAGGCATCTAGCTATGTCTGGTAACTGGATCAGTTTCTCCTTCCTTTGGAAAGTTTTCACTCAACTAGGGGTCTAGGTTGAGAACTTTTGTCAATGGCTTCACCGAAGAGGAACATAGGCTTCTTGTGGGTGACAGCGTCAGCAGACTGCAACGGCTGACCATTTATCAGACTTAACAAGGTCTTGTTATCCTGAGCTATCACGATAGCTTGGCGAGATGATGGAAGGGCATACTGTGGGAAGAGCACATGGGATAAGTTTTCTTTGAATTCTGGCTCAGCTAAAGTTTCTGTGAAAATTTCATAATTCGGGTCCTCTCTGGTATCAATTGCATCAAACAGAAAAAACAAAATTTAGTACAAGTCAAGTCAGAAATTCTGTCATCAGATTGTGCAAACATCAGATTGCGCAAACATCAGATTGTGCAAACATCAGATTACGCAAACATCAGATTGTGCAAGCATCAGATTGCGATCATAAAGATTGCACAAACATCAGATTGCGCTGACAATCTTGCACAAATCAGCCGATTACGCTAACTTTTGCCAGCGCAATTCAACCGATTGTGCGAGAGGATATTCTTCATAAAAATGAAGAATAATGGGTTCGTGCAACCAAAACCCTAAACAGGGTGGCGCAGTATGATCACATCTCTAAAAAGAAATGGATTTTAAGATTCAGTAAAGTCGAAAAACCCTAAAAAAGGTTTTCGATCGGGTTGTCTACCTCGTAAAGCAGGGTGCGCAGCTTCGTGTCGGGAAGGGCACGGCACAACCCAAGCCGAAGACTCGGCGGGGGCCTTGCCCTTGTCGGCGGCGGAGGAGCAATTGGGAGCCATGAAGTCGACGAGGAAGAAAGAGTGAAGTCGGAATAGGCTCGGGGATTTCTCTCTCTCAAGCACAATAAAAACAAGTAAAAAATAATATGAAGGACGAAGGGAACTATTTATAGTCTTTCAAAAAGTAACAGCCGCCTTAGATTGTGCCGAATAAATAGGGGTAATCCCTCCGATTGTGCAAACAGCATCATCACATGCGCAACTTGATTGATAATTCAAAATTTAAAGTATTTCGAAATTTTGAATAAATTCAACTTTTGAAAACTTTAAAGGGGGTCTTGTAGGTCCTAAAAAATCAAGTTACACCCTTCAACAAAGTCATGAAGATCAAGAAATACATCTTCCAAATGAACTGTACAGAAGTCAGATTGCGCATCATCCAGATTGTACAGACTGGACCACGCACACACTCAAGTGCGCAAGCTGACGTGGCCATATTATCATTACCTGACACAATCAAATCTTCTGACAACTGACAGCACAAAAAATGAGGAGACTGTTCGTTTATTGTGTCGTACAGTGCTCGAGGACAGCTGTACATGCAGTGCAATCTGTCTGCAGCGCGGTCCATCCCAGCGCCATCCATCCTAGCGCAATTCGAAGTCAGCGCAATGCATGTGGCGTACTTCATCATGACAACTGACAAATGTACACGTGGCATTCATGCCATCAATTGCTCATTACGTGGCAATCGTCTGTACACGATCATGCGCATTTCAATCAAATGATGCCATGTGTCCAAGACAGTTGGCCCACGATCAGACAACTGCCTGCGCAGTCTAATGCTGCACAATCCAGTGCATGCGCAATCCAACTTGCGCCATTCAGAATAACTAAAAGTTAGTTATTTCCAAAACTCTATAAATAGAGTTTTAAGTCTTCATTCCAGGGGATCTGACATAAAGTTCAGAAATTTCAGAGAGTTCAGGAGTTCTTGCCCAAGTGCTGATGCATTCTTCCGAGGCTATCGCCTTCAATTCAGAGGCTACCGTCTTCAAAGTTCACATCGTTCAAGGGATAAAGTAATCGTCTTCTAGATTAGATTCCTATAGTTGTACTTTCCCAGAATTCTTGTAATCTTCTTTACAAAGTTTGTTGAAATAAAGATCAACTTTTGTTTTTGCAAACACTAGGCATGGTTCACAAACTCGTCTCACTAGGCTAGTACATTTAGACTAATCTCACATGACAAGTTTAGTTATTTAGAGATTAGAACTTTGACCAATTTGACCCCAATTTCTTGTATGACTTAAATTAACCCAAAGGAACCTATTAGGGGCAAACTAGACTTTCCTATTGACCCAAGTAGGGCTTCCATGGCCGGCTAATAGAGGGGGAGGTCTCCATCATTTCATTTTTCATAGTAGCCTCCATTTCTTCCATTTTAGTGTTCTTCTCCAACTTGAGAGCAAACCCCATTGATTTTACCCCCAAATCCACTAATTCCTCTACCAAATTCTCCCATTCTTGCAAGGAAAAGGAGCCTACAAGGATTGTGCAGCAAAGAGTAAGGAGGGGAGTCCATGTGCTAGAGGAGTCTGTGTCGAATTCGTGTCCTTTTGGTTGTTCATTGGGAATCAACTCCCAGTAGGTATCTCTCTCTATCTAAAAATCTCCATTTATATGCATATAATTGGTTTTGAACCCATAGGAACCCACCCACATGTAGGGATGACCCTTAGGAATGATTTAAAGGCTCATTTGAGTCCTTATTTGGAAGTTGGGATAGGTTTTGTGTCACCCATGGAAGAATTTTGAGGGTGACACACCAAGTATTTGTAGAAATGCCCAATAGGCTATTTTGATTCCTAATTTCAGTTTTGTGCATAATTGAGGGTAGGTTAGACATGGTTAAGGTGTCCCAATTGGTTTTCATATAGATTTCTATGTATATATGTATGTAATTTTGGCCTACAAGTCATGTATATAGGTAGCTATATGTAATATTTTGTATATGGATATATGTGGGCTGTTTTAGATGATATTGCATATATGTGTGTGTGTGTGTGGTTGTGTCTTGTGTGTGAGGGTGAGGGGGGAGCATGGCAAGCTATTGGCTTTCCATTTTGGCCTCTTGTTTGTGGTTGGTGTACTTTTGTTGGTAGTGTGTGGTGTGGTAGTGAGTTGTGTTGAGAGAGAGGGATTTGAGAATTGATTTTGTGGATGAGATTAGTGTGTGTGTGTGTGTGTGTGTGTGTGTGTGTGTGTGTGTGTGTGTGTATGTGTGTATGTGTGTGTGTGTGTGTGTGTGTGTGTGTATGTGTGTGTGTGTGTGTGTTTATGATATAGTATTAGAGCTTGAGTGTGTTTATGAGTAAGAGTGGGAGGGATAAGGGTACATTTGTGGTTGTGTGTGTGAGAGTGTTAGAGTAGAGTTTGTGAGTGTAAGTGTGTGTGTGTGTGTGCTAGGTTGCGTGTGTGTGTTGTGAGTGAGAAGGTGAGAGGGAATTAGAAGTGAGTAGGTGAGAAGAGGGGGGAGGAAGAGAGATGGCTATATTACAAGTGGTAGCAGCAACAGCCATGCCACTGTAGCAACAGCATGCAGCTTGCAGCAGTAGCAGCTGTTCGACATGACAAAAGATTGAACGAACTTTTTATATTATGAACGTAAAAAAAGAGTACAATCGATTCTTATGCAAAGAAATCTAAGTACAAAATTTTTTGGAAAAGTGTAACGGTGGAGATCGAGCACTGCAGTGGCTCCTTTACTCCGTTGACGATCTGATGATGATATGAGACTTGCTCTGACTTTCTGGTGCCCTTGATGGAACTCTTGGGTTGCCATAGTTCTGTGGATCTTCTTCTCCTTGTCGATCTTATTGTTGGGGAAAAACCTCTCCTATTTATAGAGGAGAGGGGCACATATGCGATGTGCATTAGGGTTTCAAGATATGAAGGAATCTGCCATTCTTGTACGGTGCAGGTTTCTATGGCGCTGACCCGTGGCGGATGTTGAGATTTTCCTCAAACGAAATCTCTGGTGGTTATCAAAATACCTGAAGGAGGTAACACGTGGCGCGTGTCGATTTGCTTGTTCGAATATAACCGAGCAAATCTTAGAATTTTATCTAAGATTTGGATTCTGTGTAATCTTCTTCCGATATTTTAATCAATCTGCATTTATCAACTTGATCAATCTCAATCTTATCTTTGAGAGAGGCAGTTTAAATAAACCGATTGGGTGGTACCATAATGTTTGTGCTTCAGGCAAGGCTGGTTGCACTTCTGGGGCGACGAGTAGACTGTGTTTCTGGAGACGACGGAATCTCTGTGCTTTAGGATGAGAAGTGGACTATGTTTCGAAGACAACGGGGCCTCTGTGCTTTTAGGGACAACGAGTAGGCTATATTTTGGGTAAAGTCATTGTGCTTTAGGACGATGAGTAGGCTGCGCCTTCAGATAGACTATTTTACTGCGCTTTAGAGTAGCAGTCGAGCTTGTGCTGGAGGCAAACGGTGTCTTCCAAGTCTTTGCTGAGAAAAAGGGGTCGTTGAATGGGCCGGGTCGGAGCAGAGTGCTGCGCCGATGGAGTTGAGGTAGTGTGAAAACAGCACCAATCTGCACCTAAGGTTGGCGCAGGAATGTTGCTGTGCCTCTGGATTGAAGGCATCGACTTTGTAGTCTTCTTTTAAAGAGCAATAAATGACCGTCCTTAATGAACGACTCCTTCTTAATTGCCACCGTTACTTGGGGAATTTAAAGGGGTCCTAAGATAGTCTAGGACTTAGTCGAATAAACTTTCTTTAATGAGGTTCATCATGTTGAGTCCTAGGTTCATCCCATTAATATAGGAATTTTGACTGTCGGCCATGTGGCCTATAGTTTGGACCACTCTCGTCCTATAAAAGGGGAAGTGTTCCTCTGAAGAGTTATCTCTTCTTCTTCTTCTTGTCCTTTAACACCATGCTGGATCCAGACTTAGCTTCGAGCGACGGTTGGCTTTGTCCAAGTCGAATTTTAGTTGAGGATTCCTTCATTCAAAGGGGCTATGCCTTTGTAGAAGAACTGTTGATGAGCATTAGAATGTCTTGGAATGCTTCTTCATTCAAAGGGGCTAAACTATATTATACAATTTTTCTCAAAATTTTAGGATTTATTTCATAACTTTTATTACTTTTTACATGTTACTTATATTGTACACTATTTACATAATATAGAATAATGTCAATTTAGTATTAAATATTCCAGCTTGTATAAATGAGATTAGATGAAGGTTGTTTAAATAAATATTAACTCTATTTATTATCAATAGTAATTTTTAATAATGTTATAGATAATTTAGATAAATATGAACTATATTTTAAGTTAATCATAATCCTAAGTCTAATAGGAAAGCATCCCTGTCTATATTATATCGTAACAAAGTAACTCCTATCAATTTAAATCAAATCCTATCTAATTTAGGAGGTAAATCTGAAATAAGTACCTATTTATACCGAATACATTTCCTTCCTTTCAACCATAATTCGAAATATTTTTTAGTCCAATAGGAACTCAAAAATTCGTCATCAGAATTCAGCCCCGCTTTTTAGTAGCAAGAGCAACTTGGAATAACGATATCTCCTATCTCTGAACTCCGTTTTGCCTTCAATTTTTTTTAAAAGAAGCATATCGAAGTAAGCTTTCCAGAAACATATTTTAATAGACAAAATTAGTTCTTTAAATTTCTACAAAACTATTTGAGTATCTAGTGTCCAAAAAATAAACGTATTTCAGTATTTTACGATTTCGGGAGATTCCGGAAACGAAAATGCGATCCGTTTAGTTTTTTGGAAAGCTGATACGAAAATCTATGTCATATCCTAATTTCAGAATCTATTAAATAAATGTAATAGATGCAGTATTAATTATAATTATATAATAGACTATTTTCAGCATCCGAAGTTGTTCCTACACATTCTCCTTTGTGCGTTGTTGTTGATTCATCGCCAGGACATCATCTTACCTCACTCTGGACATCAGGCAAGATACCTTGCCATAATTTATTGTTTATAATTAGTCTGCATTTTATTTATTGCATATCACTGTGTATTTATTTTTAGTTCTTTTAGCTGTACCATTATTATAGTTTCTGATTTATAGCCAGCTCAGTGATATTAGCCGTACTTTGTTATTATCCCTTGATTGTATATTGACTTAGAGTTAAAGGACTACTGTTTGTAGTGTATCTCATATGCCTCGACACAGTTGTACCACGAGTATGTGTGAGATGAGTAGCATGTAGAGGTAATTGTGTGTTGGCTGATCACCCGTGCGCATGCGTCAGGTCTAACTACTCATAGAGGCATGTTAGAAGACTTAGCAGTTAGTAGAGGTTTATGGTCATGGATATGACTTAAATAAGAGCATTGGGTGGAGAGAACAATACCAGACGTATGGGCTTCTTTGCACTTCTCTGATTACCTGTGCGCTCCTCTGGAGACACAGGCTCCAGGTGCCCTTTGACGTTTTTCAGAGCGTTACGGACGTAGCCCCTTGCACATGATTCCCTCTGACGATCTTCGGACGTTACGGACGTAGGCTCCTAGTGCCCTATATGGGGACTATGTCGATCCTATTGACAGCCAGGGCTCATGTGTCGAAAGGATTGTTTCTCAACTGCATGATCACTTTAGTAGGTTAGGTTGCCTTATTGAGGTCTTGTCACTTACTTTTAGTTGTGGCATATTTTATATTCAGTATTTATATGGTATATTCTTTATGTATCTTGTTACGTCCCTTTGACGACCTGATGATCTCTCTAGGTGTGTGCCTTTATGATGTTTTTGCAGGTGTTCTAGTCAAGGCCATGATCTACTTTTTCTTCAAGGATGATTACACTTGGATCGTCTTCGCATCGCTCGACAAAATTTTGTTATCATGTATTTCTCTCTCTTTCATTGGTAGTGGATTTGTCTCCACCTAACAATTTGTAAATGATAATTCGAGAGTTTATTATAATGTATTCTTCATTATTTGTGGATGAGATTAGTTTCATGATTTACTGCATTCTACAGCTTATGTATACATACGAAGGTTCCATATATTGGAATATACTTCGTATGTATGCAGCTGGCATGTCGACGTACTTAGTCCTAAGTATTTTGGGACTGGGGCGTTACATATGACAATTGTTGAGATTCACTTGTTGCTAAGATCTTGGCTGGTTGGCACCCATTCATAAATATGACTGTGTCAATGACATATGTCGTGTGTACCTTGCTCAAAGATCTTGTTCAGTTTAAATAGAGTGGATTTGATTGCATCTAAGAGATACTGCTTCCATATAGCATATTCCAACAACATCATAAGTGGATTGCGCGTTGTAGAGACTACGATTTTGAATATCATTAAGGCTGCACTTTTTGGATGTCGTAGAGGCTACGCTTCTTTGACGTCGTGGAGGTGTCAAAGTAGTTTGTGCTTTTGAGGTATATTGGATGCCTTTTGACTGACATCTGCTATCTGACATATCACATATGATGCTTTCTTGACAGATGACAATTGATAGCTGTCCTTTGACACTCATGTCAGCGTGCCATAAATGTTGAGGTGATATCCCAAGGTTTGGGGTTTTATGAGTGTTGTGCTCTCAGTTGTTTCCCAAGTGTTACATTTTTGGATGTTTCTAGGGTACTGTGCTTTTATGGTGCTTCAGGGTGCTGCACTTTTGTGGTGGTCCGGGGTGCTGCACTCTTTTGAAGCATTTGAGTCAACGACTCCTTAATTTCTGCCACTTTGTTATGCTCAAAAAGTTTTGACTAGAGACTTAGTCAAAAATCTCATTAATGAGATTAATTGTGATGAATAAGAGGTTCATCCAATTAACTCGGAGCCTTTGACTAGCTGCCACTTAGCGTGTTTGGTTATTTAACCATACACAGCCTATAAATTGGAAGAATTTTTAGGGCACAACTCATTTGTGCACCCTTCTCTCTCACTTTCGATCGAAGACAATATTGTACTCTGATCACTGTGAGTCTTCTCCTTGGCGAGCTTGGCAAAACTTATGCCATTCAAAAATGAGGATTGTAGAACTCTTTGTTCACAGAAGTAGCGAGTTTGACGAAGGAGTCTTTGAGAAGAACCCTACTAATTATGGAAGGAGTTGTCCCTATTTATGCAACATGCTAACTGTGCTTTGGTTTGAGACGACACCGAGTACCAAGATGTTGATTACTGGGTTTAGATTGATTGCCAACCCATGTTGTGCTCAATAACTGCTTCATTCTGAAGGAATGCGCTTGTACTAAGACGAGGAAGTGATGTGCTCCTGATGAGGAAGTGATTCGCTTGTGACGAGGAGATGATTCGCTTGTGGAGAGATGTGCCTTTATGTACTGCACTTTTTGCATCATGCGCTTTTGTACGCTGAGTAGATAGATTTATGTGTAATTATGAACATAAAGAATCTCTAATAGACTTTTGTAATCATGACTATTTTAATAAAGAGTCTCTTTCATGCATTTTTCTTCTAATTTGACTTATGATTTTCTTGATGTTTGTTTTTCTGAGGTGAACGGTAATTCTGTGATTTTTTTACTATGCTTGTAAATATTGCACTTTCATGCTTCTACATGGACATTGTTATGTCCATCATGTTGTCGCAGAAGGGGGCCATGAACAGCTCCTGGAGGTCGTCGAATGTCTTGATGTAGTTACCAGGGAGACCGTAAAACCATTTGTTTGTGACGTCGGCCAACGCCCCCACAAATACCTTGGTGAGCATGGTGTCGTCTCTAGGAAGATGGCATGTCACGGACCCGAAGTAGTTCAGGTACTAGTAGGGTAATGACTTACCATCGAAAGGAGTCAGATACTGAAGCTTGTACTTTTGGGGGAACACCACCTTGTTTCATTTGGCAGGATAAGACCACCTTATCCCTAGTCTCTGTATTCTCTCCCGACTACTAATGGGTTTAAGTTCAGCCTGCAACGCCTGAATCTTTCCACGGTCAATGTTGGTTGGAGCCGGTACCGACGGTTATGGCATGAAAGGGATATTGGACTCGCCGTTAGGTCCTGCCTCTTGACTTCCTTGCCGTGAAGTCGTTGGTGGGGCTATGTTAGCCTTTATATCCGCCATCGACTGGGATACAGACTGCATTGTGGTATTGAGGGTGGCCATTATTGCTTCCAAAGCATCGAGCTGTTGTCTGTCGCTTATACTGGCGTCTGCGTTATTGGCTATTTACACTGTTCGGCAGTTCAGGAGACTTGGCGTTGGTACGGGGTCGGCTGACCTCATTCCCTAGGTTTGTCTTCGTTGGGGTAGGGACGCATGGTGGTGGCATCTTCTGACTCCAGCGGCTAGCTTCCCCTAATCAGTGCAGTAGCTTGGTCGAGTGAATGTCTACCCCCAGCTTTACATCTTACCCTCGGGGGATATTTTGTCACTACCACATTTTCTGATAGGGTTATTTTCGACCAAATTAAATTTTGCTATTAGTGTGCCATTAACATGATAATTAAATTAAATTCATTGATTATAAATTCCTATCTAGTTGTGCCCTAGTCATGGCTAGATTAGGTACATGTATTAATAAAGGGCCAAATCACATAGTTCCCTTAAAGCCTTCCTACTAGCTAATTGGTATGGATGGGATTAGGACCTAACTGAAACTAATTAAGCCCACCCACTAACCCCTACATGGTCGGCCACTTATAGGAGGGTTCCTTTATTTTTCTCATTCAACACTCTTCCACTTTTCCTTCTCATTCTTCTTCCATGGTGTGCTAAGGAGTTGGAGAGCTCAAGGAGGCTTGGAGGAGGCTCTACCAAGGATTTGGGAACCACTTCTTCTTCCTCCTTCCCTAAATTTGTAGGTCATTAAGGCTGTACCATTCTCCATAGGTATAACCCTCCATCTCATTTTCATGGCTAAATTCTAAGCAAACTTGTAGAAGACCCCTCTAATGGCTAGATCTAACCTTTTTGGTGATAAAATAGATGTTAGATAACTTATTCTTAGTAGATCTATGGTTTAGAATAGTGATATTTGGGTAGCTACGAAATGTGACCACCAAGTGTTTCATACAAGTTCTCAAAAGAAATTTGTGTCATATTTTGGTGTAGGGTATGGTCCATGTGTCCTAATTATGCATCGAAGGTTATGTCATGACACAATGGGATACGCTTGGCTATTTGGACAAATCCCTACATATAAATGTGTCTCTATATGAGCTAGATAGTATATTAATTGCTATTGTCACATTTACATACGGGTTTGGGAATGAAGGAGCATATCCATGTGTCGTAGAACTTTTTGTATCATAATTAAGTCATATGTATCATATGCACTTATGTATCATATTTATATATTTTTAATTGTTAGAATTGGACTACTTGTAATTAGGCATTTGGGTGTGTGCATCATAATTTGGGCATAGTTTATATATCTTGTATATCATGAATATAGTTATAAGTAGGATATATATACATATGTGTGTTCATAGAGGAGGGTACTCATATCCAGGATTGGAGTAACATGTAGGTGCGTAGCCTATGTGAAGGAGGATACACCATAGTGTGTATCAGTGGTAGGACTTACCTGTGTGCCTTGGGCACTGAATTTGTGTGTGCACAACTGGATGTAAGAGTTATGTGTAGAAAGATTTTCTATGTGATTAAAGGTCTGTGTAGGTGAGCCTAATGGTAGCAGTTGTAAACTACTTGTGTGTGAGTACAGGTTTGTGCATATTTTAACTGAGTAAGTGTGTGTCAATCGCAGGACCAGGCCTATGTGCTCAGTGCACATATTGTACAAAGACCTTAGCCTAGGTACCTCAATAAAATAGCAACAAGCATCAGTGGCCAGTGAGTGTCTGTACAGTAGATATTTAATTAATATAGAGGGTTGAGTGTGTTTTCTGTGTGTGTGTACTATTGTGCAGATAACAGTAACTTAGGAACAACAGAAAATTCATGCGTAGGAGTGTACATGTGTGTGTACCAGTTATACCTGTGTATGTACCAAGTGAGTTGAACCAGTAAGAACCTATATACCAGTGTCATATTATGAGGAGTATCAATGCATAACAGTGTAATGTAGGTACAGTTTTGTTGTGAGAGTTGGGTGTAAGTGTTGGGGTTTTTGGCCTTTTCTTTAGAAACTTTAGTCCCACATCGGATAGGCCAAAGAAGGTGTATCTCTATATATTAGCTATGCTAGTTTAGAGATGCACATGTGGTGTGGAGGTGCACATGGGTATGCCATGTGGGATTATTTTTCTGATAGGAAAAAGGCTAAATCAACAATTAAATGCATTAATGCTTTTTGCTCTTGGGTTATTTATTTCCATGGGAGCTAAGCCCCATAGGGGCTTAGAGACTCGGACTCGGACTCGGGCTCATGGGCTCATGAGGCGTAATGTGGCATTTTGTTGGCGCACTTTGCACTTAGCACGTCAGCATCGTCGCTAGGCGCATAGTGCGCTTTAGTTGCGCGGCCAAGTTGCGTGCCATGTTGCGCGGCCTAGGTTACGCGACCAGGGTGCGCGCTAGGGTGTGCGCCAGGTTGCGCACATGTTGCGCATAGGTTGAGGCAGGTTGCGCCAGGCTGCGCACAGGTTACGCCAGGCTGCACACAGGTTGCGCCAGTTTGCACGCAGGTTGTGCACCGGTTGCGCCAGGTTGCACAAGTGGCGTAAGTGGCACAATGTGTGCGTTGTACGTATAGCGCAAGGTATGCAAGGCACGAAAGGCGTATGGCACAGTGTGGCGCAAGTGGCTCTGTATGCAAGGTGTAAGGCGCGCGGGTTGCTAGAGTGGCGCAACTTGCTTCAGATCGTGCCTATACATGATCTGAACGGTTACTGCACATTCGGAGTGGTTATTACCACGTCCTGAATATTGTGCGAACCGGGCAGTTGCTACTCGGGCCTATATAAGGTCTCTTCTCTCTTACAGGCAGTATATACAGAATATATTCAGAGAGTTAAAAAAGTTTACAAGTGTTTCTTAACACAAGTAAACAGAGCCTGTCAGAGAGAAGAGAAGCTTTGCACCAGCGTTGTTTTTGCACGGGAGTCCGTGTACGATCCGAGGAGTCAGAAGAGCAGAAGTGTTCCAAAGTTCTCCGACGAACTTGCTAGTTCCTGGAAGCTATTCGTGTGGGGCAAATATAGCTTTGAGCAACGGTGATCATTCACCCCAGCAGGCCATCTTTCATCTTTCGCCTGTCATCTTCTTCGCTGCTGTGAATTACGAAATCTTTTTAGATTCTCGTAAAATCATAACGAGATCTTCTTTGATCTTCGTTATACTTACGTAACCTTCCTAGAAGTGTTTCGTTGAAACATTGTTCTTACAATTGTTTCATCTTCTTAGTTTTTCCATCAAAAAATTGTGCCCTGATCTAATAATCTCAAAGCTATATGCTACGATGGAAAACTTTAATACTTCTCTCCTCAATACTGACTTTTGTAAGTTAGAAAAGTTTGATGGAGAGCATTATCAAGTCTGGAAGAGGAAGGTATATCTCACTCTTCAGCTCAGAGACGTTGATCACGTACTTCTTGAAGAGGAACCTACTGTTCCAGATACTGGGTCTGCTGCCACCATTACTGCAGCTATTAAACTTCAGGCCAAGTGGAGAAGGAAGAATAACATTTACAGGCTGCTTATCCTGAATGCTACGGAGGATTCCCTAGCAGAATCCTACAGTAAGAAGACTATTGCCAGAGACATATGGGAGTCTCTGGAGAAACTGTACGAAGAAGACAAGAATAGGAGCAAGATATTTTTGGTTGAAAAATATCACAAATGGCTCTTTGAGGACGAGAAGTCCATGTTGCCGCAGGTAAAAGAATTTTTGAAGCTATGACAGAAGTTGGAAGACGAGGCGATGCCCCTCCCCGACAAGTTTATTGTTGGAGGGATTGTCCCAAAGCTCCCCGCTGGGTGGAGTAAGTTTTATGCAAACATGCATAGGAAGAAGCTTGAGATCAGCCTTGAAGATCTCTTGCAGGAAATCTATGTTGAGGACCAGATGCGGGCTCAACTCAAGGTGGACTCACTGTCCAAGCAATTGGCTAACGCCAATATGGTTCATACCAAGGAACCAAGGGAAAAGCAGGCGGCTTCCCACAGCAAGAAGAAGGACCCTGACAATCTGAAAGTCAAGGGAACTTCTTTCAAGCAAAAGAAGCCAAAGTCTCAGATGCCTTGCTTCAAGTGTGGCAAGAAGGGCCACTTCAAAAGTGAATTCAAAGCAAAGACCAAGCAATCAGAACAAGGAGAGCCTAGTAAGGTATCTATGATCACTGACGTTGTTGCTATGATTGTGCAAGTTGATGCGGTAGGGACTGACTCTGACTGGTGGGTAGATACTGGAGCCTCCTGCCATGTCTGCTCTAGTAAGGAGTGGTTCACCACCTACACACCTACTTCTGAAGTGGTTACGATGGCGAACCAAGCACAAGCTAAAGTGCTCGGGATCGGGATGGTGGTGTTGAAGCTGACTTCGGGGAAGTCTCTGACGCTTCAAGGCGTGAAGCACGTACTCGCTATCGCCAAGAACCTTATCTCAGGAGGCCTACTTTGCAACGCAGGCCTCAGGATGGACATCAATGCTGGCCAGATGGTGTTGTCTATCAAGGGAACATATTTCGGGAAAGCTTTTTATACCGAAAGGATGTTCAAAATTCAGCTTGTGAATCAGTCCAATGTAATTAATGTAATTAATGCAATCACTCCTTCTGCTTATACTCTTGAGTTGTGGCATAATAGACTAGGACATGTTCATTGTAAACGAATAAACAGAATGTCTAGTCTAGGACTTATCTCCAAGTGTGGGGGTAAGGTAGAGAAATGTGAAGTTTGTGCTCAAACAAAGATCATAAAGAAACCCTTTCCTCGGGTTAATCAAAGTACAGACCTTCTGGAGTTAGTACACTCCGATATCTGTGACTTCAAACAGTTCTCTACAAAGGCCGGAATGAAGTATTCATAACCTTCATCGATGACTTCTCAAAGTATACGTTCGTCTACTTGCTGAAGGCTAAAGACGAAGCATTCGAGAAGTTCAAGGAGTTCAGAGCCGAAGCTGAGCGGCAGACTGGACAACAACTCAAACGAATAAGAAGTGATCGAGGTGGGGAGTACAGGTCTCATAAATTCGTATTGTTCTACAAAGAACATGGAATTGTCAATGAGACTACGGCTCCATACTCTCCTCAATAAAACGGAGTAGCAGAGAGGAAGAACAGAACGTTAACAGAAATGATTAACTCAATGTTGTTGACTGCTGGCCTTTCTAAGGGCTACTGGGGAGAAGTTGCATTGACGGCCACTTTTATTCTAAATAGAGTGCCTCATGCAACTTCAGACGTTACTCCTCATGAACTCTGGTCCAAGGTCAGACCTAACTTGAATGTCATTCGAGTGTGGGGGTGTCTGGCATATGTCAAGCTTCCAGATCTGAAGATTCAGAAGCTTGGGACAAGGACTACTAAGATGATCTTCTTGGGGTATGCCGAGAAGAGTGATGCTCGGAGATTTCTTGATATTGAGTCAAATCATATCATTGAATCTCACGACACAGAATATTTTGAAGATAAATTTGTAAGGCACAAGAATATTGTTCTTGCGGATGTACTGGAGAACATTGAGGGTGCATAGGAAACTGAAGTCTTCAATGAAGATGTGGTCCAAGAAGACGTTGTTGTTGAAACAATGATTGAACCAGAACAAGCTGAGCCGTCAGCTAAGCGGATGAGGAGGCCGAAGGACTTCGGAAGTGACTTTGCCACCTATCATGTGGAAGCTGATCCACTTACCTATGATGAGGCGATGAAGACCAGTGACACAGTTTTCTGGAAGGAGACGATTGACAATGAAATTGATTCTATCACCTCAAATAACACTTAGGTGTTGGTTGATCTTCCTGAAGGAGCGAAACCCATCGGATGCAAATGGATCTTCAAGAAGAAGATGAAAGCAGACGGAACTATTGACAAGTTTAAGGCTAGGTTGGTAGCCAAGAGGTTTTCTCAGAAGCAGGGGATTGACTACTTTGACACGTATGCTCCAGTAGTCCGGATGACCACCATCAGAGTGTTGATCGCTCTTGCAGCAATACATAAGATGGTAATACATTAGATGGATATGAAAACTACTTTCCTAAATGGCGAGTTGACCGAAGAGATATACATGCAATAGCCAGAGGGATTTGTCGTCAAGGATCTTGAAGACAAAGTCTGTAAGTTGGTAAAAATCTTTGTATGGTCTTAAACAGGCTCCCAAGATGTGGCATGAGAAATTTGACAAAGTTATAAGGTCAAATGGCTACATGGTCAGCGAGACGGATAAGTGTGTTTACACGAAGTTCGCTGATGAAAGAGGTGTGATCGTTTGTCTGTACGTGGACGACATGCTTATCCTAGGTACGAATATGAGCTGTGTCACGGAGATAAAGAAATTCATCTCGAGCAAGTTCAGTATGAAGGACTTGGGGGAAGCTGATGTGATCTTAGGGATCAAGATCATCCGGACAGACACTGGACTAGCGCTGTCACAGTCTCATTATATTGAGAAAATGATCACTTATTATAGGTATCGAGATCCTCCAGGGATCGATACGCCGTACAGGTGTGATCTGAAGCTGAAGCCTAATTCAGGGGAAAGCGTCAAGCAGCTGGAGTATGCAGGCGTAATCGGGAGTTTGATGTATGCTACTATTGCCACAAGGCCTGACATAGCTTTCGCCGTAGGAATGCTGAGTCATTTCACGAGCAACCCAGGTGTTGAATACTTGAAAGCTGTAAAACGGGTTATGAGATATCTCAAGAAGACTCAGACATATGCACTGTACTACAGCGGAGATCCGCCGGTAGTGGAAGGCTTTAGTGGAGGTGGAGAGCGAGAGGTCCACAGGTGGATTCATTTTCACAATAGGTGGAGCTGTATATCGTGGAAGTCGAAGAAGCAGACTATGCTCTCCTGGTCATCTATGGAATCTGAGTTCTTTGTACTTGATATCGCAGCGAGGAAGCAGAATGGCTTCGAGAGCTCATGTATGATCTTCCAGTAGTTGGGGCTCAAATACCGGCGATACTGATATACTGCGACAACCAGGCGACTGCGACGGTGGCATCAAATGACCTCTCGATCTTATCAAGAAAGGTGTTATTGCAGTGATTGATGTTCGAAGTCGGGAAAACCTGGCGGATCCGTTCACCAAGGGCCTCAAGTGCCAGCTGGTCGATGACACAGCTTGTAAAATGGGTTTGAAGGCATTCTGATATTGTATTATTGTATTCCTACCATAAAGTTCTATGCTAATAGTTCAAAGAGAAATCTACTAGGCATCTAGCTTTTGTTTCAAGGGAGGACCACTAATCGGAAGAATATCAGGAACGGTGGGTACATGTTCTATTAGGGATGGAGAGGTTACGGACCTATAACTACTGTTGTCTATTGTTGTTTTCTACGGAAAATGAATCATGTGGGAAGGTTGGCTTAAATGCCTTAATGAGTTCACAAACAGAGTGAATGTCTGGTGTGCTTTACAGGAAGCACGGTAGAACTGCACTACAAGGAGTGAAACTCCATGTTACTGTCGGGTGACTCCACCATTAGGTTCCCATGCATGGGGTAATGCCTCGGCTTTGCTAGCCAAGTCACAGCGGCGTAGCACCGTAAATAGGCAGTTAGCCTAATGTTGTATGTTAAAATAAAGAGCGGTGTAGTCAGCACTACAAAGAGGAGGAGTTCCTCATGTTACAGTGGCATGAACCACGATGAGGTACCCGGTTAGGGATAAAGCCTCGACCTTGCAAGCCATGTCGTTGCGGCGTAACACCGCAAGGGAGCCTAAGGCTTCATGCTGGGTAGTTTGGCACTACAAAGAGACGGTTGCCTTATGCTACAGAAGTATGACACTACGATGAGGTTCATGGTATGGGGTAAGGCCTCGGCTTTAAGCCATGTCATAGCGGTGTAGCACCGCAAGGGAAGTGTAAAGCATTTCATGCCATGTCTCTTTATAATGAACTCACCTATAGTGTATGGACAAAGAGATATCAGGCCGTCTCTTGAGGGTAAACTTGTAGACGCCCAAAATTATACACTGAAACCAGGCTGGCACAGGGCCTTTAATGTGTAGCCAGAAGCACATGTAACTACATTATGTGAGTGGGAAGAATTTCAGCTATGATGCAAAATTCAAGGCTTAGTCCATTCTTGTATTATAGTCTGTTGTTTGACCCATGCGGGAAGATTCAAGTCGTCAGCGACATCTCTCCTAATGCATGATGGACAGTTACTGTGGGGAACCCTTATACCCATATATAGAGATATGTGGGGGATTGTTGGGGTTTTTGGCCTTTTCTTTAGAAACTTTAGTCCCACATCGGATAGGCCAAAGAAGTTGTATCTCTATATATTAGCTATACTAGTTTAGAGATGCACATGTGGTGTAGAGGTGCACATGGGTGTGCCATGTGGGATTATTTTTCTAATAGAAAAAAGGCTAAATCAACAATTAAAAGCATAATGCTTTTTGCTCTTGGAAAATTTATTTCCATGGGAGCTAAGCTCCATAGGGGCTTAGCGACTCGGACTCGGACTCGGGCTCATGGGCTCATGAGGCATATTGCGGCATTTTGTTGGCCCACTTTGCACTTAGCACGTCAGCATCGTCGCTAGGCGCATAGTGCGCTTTAGTTACGCTCGTTACGCGAGCCACTTGCGCGGTCAAGTTGCGAGCCACGTTGCACGACACAGGTTGCACGACCTAGGTTACACGACCAGGGTGCGCGCTAGGGTGTGCGCCCGGTTGCACGCATATTACGCACAGGTTGAGCCAGGTTGCGCCAGGCTGCGCACAGGTTGCGCCAGGCTGCACACAGGTTGTGCCAGCTTGTACGCAGGTTGCGCACAGGTTACGCTAGGTTGTACAAGTGGCGCAAGTGGCACAATATACACGTTGTGCGTGTGGCACAAGGTGTGCAAGGCACAAAAGGCGTGTGGTGCAGTGTGGCGCAAGTGGCTCTGTGCGCAAGGTGCAAGGCACGCAGGTTGCTAGAGTGGCACAACTTGCTTCAGATCGTGCCTGTGCATGATCTGAGCGGTTACTGCACGTTCGAAGTGGTTATTACCACGTCCCGAATGTTGTGCTAATCGGGCAGTTGCTATTCGGGCCTATATAAGGTCTCTTCCCTCTTACAGGCAGTATATACAGAACATATTCAGAGAGTTAAAAAGTTTACAAGTGTTTCGTAACACAAGTAAACAGAGCCTGTCAGAGAGAAAAGAAGCTTTGCACCAGTATTGTTTTTGCACGGGAGTCCGTGTACTATCCGAGGAGTCAGAAGAGCAGAAGTGTTCTAAAGTTCTCCGACGAACTTGCTGGTTTCTGGAAGCTATTCGTGTGGGGCGAATATAGTTTTGAGCAACGGTGATCATTCACCCCAGCAGGCCATCTTCCATCTTTCGTCTGTCATCTTCTTCGCTGCTATGAATTACGAAATCTTTTTAGATTCTCGTAATATCATAACGAGATCTTCTTAGATCTTCGTTATACTTACGTAACCTTCCTAGAAGTGTTGCGTTGAAACATTGTTCTTACAATTGTTTCATCTTTTCAGTTTTTCTATCGAAAAATTGTGCCCCGGTCTAACAGTAAGTGCCTAGAAAGTATTTGTCTAAAGAAGAGGCATAGGACACCTATCTGCAAATTGCCACTTCCCGACTGTATCAGTTGCAACATCCCTATGAGTGTGTTCTTGCACACCAGTGCAAACTCCTTGTGGCAAGACCCACGTGTGTGTGTAGACCAATCATGTGTGTGTGTGTACTACCCACTAGTACACAGATTCCTGGTGTAAAATCAATGTGTGCAGGTACATGAAGTAGCAGTGTGCCTAGGAGAGTATAATGTGGGTGTGGGTGTGTGTGCCACTGTTTTAGATGTGTGCTAAGTGAGTGTGTGAGAAGAGGTAGAGGATGTGTGAGTGTAGGAGCCTATGTTCAGTTGTGAAGTCTGTGAGCAGTACGTGTATACTTTAGGAACATAAATCTATGTGAATTGGGTTTTAAGGGATACCTAGGATGCATGTGTGCATCTAGAGAGTGAGCAGGAAAGCTGTTTAGGTTTTTACTTGTGTGTGTCCTAGTAACCTAGGGTTTCTCCTACTTAACTAAGAGTAGGACAGTAGGGAACTAATATGCTAGTAGTGTGTACATAAGTGCAAGGCCGTGGGCAGATAATTGATGCACATGTATTGGTGAGTCAGTGTGCTATGTGCATAATTTGTGCACAACAACAAGAAGCAGCTACTTGCTGCCCTTTGACAGCAATGTTTGGGGCAGCAGAGGTTGCCAATAGGACAGTTAACTAGGAAGAGGGGAGTCTTTCCTGCAGGTTTGTGTGCATGTCAGATATGTGTATGTTTTGAATGTAGATATGTATTGAGTACACATATATTAGTTATAGAGACACCATGTGGATATGGTTAGGCACTTAAGGATATGTATATGAATAAATATATATAGTATAATCATATATGGTACATGGATACCTATAGGTATAAGGTATGGATATTGCCATAAAGCCTATAGGTAATACATAGTGCACATATGTGGTACGATTAAATAGATAGGTTTGGTACATAGAGGAGATAATTGCCTTTTGGTATGCATGGGTAACTGATCTCATAGACAATGGTACACATAGGTAAGGGACTTAGAGAAGATGAATATGAGGAATGTGGGTAATGCCTAGGCATACACAAGAGAAATAATTTGTGGCAAGGGTAAGCCATAGAGTATGGTATGAGTAAACCTATAGGGAAACCAAGGCCTAGAGAAACCCATAAAACCTATACTTAGATTGATGTTCAGTTTTAACTTAAATATTGATTTACTTTTGATTGAATAAATATAGGTTCATTGGGCATCGACCTGGACACCGGTTCGACCTAGTTTTCAGCTTAAAGTACAGGCAAGTACATGTAGTAATTTTATTTAATTTCCTGATATTGTCACTATTTCATGATTTTGATATTCCTATCGTGTTCATGTCACTTTCATTACATGTGATTAGTGTTCTATGGATTTCTTCAAACTTGGTGGTTAAACTCTACTGCAGTGACGGTACAATAGGGAAGGTCATGCGAAAAAATAGCTCGATGCCAGAATGACAAAAAGTTTAACACCTTTTATTTGACTTTTTAAATATGAAAAAGATCAAAATCAAAAATGCAAAGGTCGTCTTATTTAAAACTCCAATTATGACATCTCTTCTCTCCTTTCATTATTACTCGAGATTCATGATTTATCGTGATTATCGTTATTCATGCATCTTACCTACGGTGAACTAAATCTATGAATGTTAGTGTCAGGTGGGAAAATACCTCAGTAGACGTGTGAACACCCTATATGTTCTCCGTGTCTAATCATGTGGATAGCAATCACACATCTTACGTGTGATTTATCATATCGTGTGGATAGCAATCGCACATTATCGTGTGCGATTTGCCATATTACCCAAGACATTCAAATGTCGAACCTGGTATTTCAATAATACCTAGAAGTTAGGGTTTTGACATTGTTCTCTATCTAGTTCATATCATATTACATGTTTTCTCATATTCACTATTTTTTTTTGTTCTCCATTAAACTGTTTTCTTACATGCTTACCTGTTTACTCTATTTTCATATATCCTAACTCTTGTTATATAGTCATTATCATGCTATGAACTGCCATTCATTGTTTGTACTTGCTCCAATCCTTACTGGATAATCATATTTTTAGGCGATGCATTAGAGGCATGTTGTCACACCTATTATGGACTGACCAAGGATATTATTCCTGAAACTGAGTTGGGTATTCTGGAGGACCAGGATATTATAGAGGCCGCAATGCTAGTAGAGGATGCTTAGCTCTAGCTTAGTTATATCCCATAATTTCTGATCCGGATTTGTCTCCAGTATTACAAATTTGGGTTGTATATATTGCTGGATTATGTTTTGACTCTGGATTGTGTTTTAAGCTATATTCTAGAACTCTTTATCTTAGTTGTTGTGATTGAGTACAGATTGCATATTATTCCTATCTCTGGATTTAGATCTTTATGTTGAGATGATTATATATTATTGTGTTGATGGAATATTATATATTGTTAGACAGCTTTCTACCGTCGATGCTGCGGCGTAGGCTGAACGTACCCATGACTCATGCCCGATTTTTTGGTACGAATCGTGACATATTTACTTTCAGCATAGGATATAGGTGAAAAAGAAGATGTACCCCCTAGTTATGGCATGCCCTTATAAAAGGGTACTCTCAATCGGGTATTTAGAATGCCCATGTCGCAGGTATAGCCTGGTGGGCTAACCTTCATGTTGGCGGTCTCGTCGTACTAGTTGAGGAGGAGAGCGCCTTTGAGCCCTTCGGGACGAGAGTATCCCTTCGGGTGGAGTAGCAAGAAGTATTAACTGGTTTATCTCCTACTATTTGATGTAGCCATTGGAAGACGGACGGCTTGTTTGTGAATACTGCTGTCGGAGAGCCACAACAGTTGATGATAATATGGGTACAATGCCTCGTAGATGTGGAGTTGCATGTGCCACCGCCTTTCTTCACCCATGTAATGTCCTATCCCACTCAGTTCAATCGAAGGAATCAAAACGCAATAGCGTTTGGACTTAGCCATGCAACTGCGTGCTCAAAGTCCCGCACGGTCGACGGGAATTCTCGTTCAGGTGGGTGGCTTCAGTGAACTTGCCTTGCTTGGCCTTCACACTAATAAAATATTGTTTTTAATGCAGTGAGTATGCTTGATAATGAAAGAGATGAACCCACATAGCTAAGAAAATAATCTCGTGGTCCCGAGTCGGAGGTATAGAATTTGGAATGGTTAAGTTGTTACTTAGAAATCACTCCACGATGGCTTGCAAAGTTGCTACTGGGTCTTTTGACCAAGCACGAAGTGGATTAAGTTGAGTTACGCCATGGGCTATCGACTCGATATCATAGCAGGCACATCCTACGATCTCACTACTTGTCATAGTAAGAACATCTCACAGTCTCACAGTTAGTCCGATAGAAGATGCCATGGGTTAAGGCGCTCACAGAACTCGATTGTTCAAGTTGAGCACATGCACGGTCCCACGGTTCTACGTCTTCATATAGCCATATGTTCCTACGATCTCAAGGATGGTCATATAGAATATGATTTGGGCGGTAGTGTCACACCAAACATAATTGGTTTAAGGCACAAAATACGGTTGTTTCGATGATAAGTATGCCACGGTCTACAGTACGTAATGAAACACGTTTTGTTCAAGTTATGTTGGAAGGCTATGCAATAGTCATTCCCTGGATTTCAAAGAATGGAAAGTTCATGCGATCATTTGTCGTTGAGACGGTCCCTCGTTCGGGACTCTCATGGTTCATATGCACGTTTTACAAATTATAAGGTGGTCCCTCATTTGGGAGTCTCATGGCTCCTATGTGCGTTTTGCTAAGTATGATTCGAGTCATTCCACAAATTAGGCCATGTATTTATGTGAGTCTAGATGTTCTCGTAAGTGTGTGGTCATGGACAACTTATGCACAAGAATTTCTTTTTCAACTGGTATTACGTCGGGGCACTGTGGCCAGTTCGTCCTAGGGAGAAGATGTTATAGCAATGCTAGATTGTACAGTACCAAGATAGTCGAAGGCTTTCTCTAGGTCTCGCTACCTTGCACTGAAGGACCCACCGTCTATCCGAGCTATGTCCACGATGGCTTTTCATGCCAGTAGCCTTTCAGATAGATAGCAACAATCTGCATGCATGATGTCGGACGAATCAAAGAAAGTGTAAGCATGACACTATTTGAGTCAATAAGGGATGCACAGTTGCAAGACCATCATGGAGCCTAAGCTTTGGATATATGTAAAGACACGTGCTTTGGCACGAGATATGGCATCGTGTTTGAGTCATCAACACAAGTTCCACAAGTTTGGAATAGTCATTCGAGTTTAAGTTAGGACGGACCATAAGACAAGTTTGGTTAAGTCTCATTAAGTTGTGAGGCACGGCCTCGATGTTTGAAGCATGAACAGAGTTATGGCACGACCATGTTGTTGTGTCTAACTGTATGAGCCAAAAAAGAAAAAAAAGAGGCAAGCACGAGTTGATACATCGATATTGTTGGAACGAGAATGGTCAAGAGGCACAAGCGTAATAAATTTATTGGTAAAAGGCACGGTGATGATCTAGAGACACAAAATAGGCCAAGTTTATGTCCTAAAACTGATCCTAAGGAAACACTAGAAAGACAATCGAAGGAATATGTTGCACAAATTAAATGAATGTGTTGGTTTTTGCTTGGGATTGGAAGATGCTAGTCCACCAGTACGGTTGTGCACTGACACGCCACCAGTTTCATGCGCATGTGACAGGTACCTGCTTGATCGGGGCGAAGCTCGCTTGGATGCGTCGAGACATGGAGTTCCTTGGTGTTTCGAGGCACACGGTTATGTTGAAGTCTTTATCTATATAGGACATAATGTTTGAACATCGCCTATCTGAAGCATCTTCAAGTTGCAAGCCGAATGGGCACCTATGTTTCATTATAATTGGGATATGAGAGAGAGCTAAGCGAATGTATTGTGAGAAAGAGTGAAACTGAGTGTTGTAATCTTGGCCTCGTGCCACATATATAATATTTATTTTAATATCAATAAAGTGTTATTTGTATGACTTGTGTTTGTTCCAACTTTCTGCTGGTGTTATTCAATATTTTTGCTTGGGACTTCTGTGCGACGACCACATCGCTTAGCCTGTAATCGACCATTATGAAATTGCCTTGTGCGGGCAAAACCTAGGCTCACACGGCATCATGCCCTAGCGAGGACGATCGCTCTTCCGGGAGTGGGGCATGACAACTACCCTCTTGCTTGCATTCTATTACTTCTCGCAAGTCTGGCAGAGGGTGTTTACTTGTGCCATGTTGGTTGTATGGCTTATCAGATAAAACTTTTGATCTATCGCATGGGTCATCCAGAATGGACCTATGGGGTCGGCTCACTTTATACGCATGATTCTGGAGGGCACATATGTGGGTCCGATAGAGCCTACCGCTAGGGCCCGTATAATCATTCGGGGTACCTTCTGATGAATGTCCATCAAGGTAACGGTCTGGGTATGTTGGGCCCATGCAGCTCCGGACCTCTTTGTACTAGCAATTGTGTAGTACAACACATCCAGGTCCTCTTCGTAGGCAAGGTTCTGAGAGATTCTATGGAAGACATATCTCATTTGCCTCCCTAGTGTGTGTTGTCATCTGGCACCATTCGAGGTGACTTGATGTGCGTCTCCAGGCACTCATCTTGATTTAGACGAGGCATATTTTTACACCTCATACTGGTAAGTTGGTTGAGATGCAGCATTGTCTTCTTGAGGAGGAGTGGCTAGGATGGCCTGGTGGGAGCACGCATTCCTAAGTCCTTGGCGTTGTACCGCATTCTTCGATTGGGACCCAAGTGTCAGCTCCATTCTTCCTATTTTTGAGAGCGGGGAAAGGATACACAGGAGCTGGATGCGGGGCTTCGTTGGTGCAAGCCGGTAGAGCATCCTCCAAGTTGGTGGTGGTGGCACAACAACCTTGACCACCCAGATCCTGCGAGTCCTCCTAGATTTCACAAACCTAGGATAAGGGTTTGACCCTTCGGAGAGCTTATTTTTATAAACTTGTTGGTCGAACTGGGCGACCATCGTCTGTTGGGATGAGCCCAATATGGCAGTATCATATTGCATTACCGCCTTCTCGTTGGAGGAGAAGGCCATCTCCAGCATAGTCGCTAGCTTATTCGCCATTGTGGGAATCTTCGATGAGATAAGGGAAGAAGGGATAGGTTTTCTTTATAGATCGCGATTTGAATAGTATAATAAAGCCCTAATAATAAGGATTAGCTAGTACAAATATAGATTTTGGAAAAGTGTGATGATTGAGATTGGATACTATAATGACCCCTTTACTCCGTTGATAATCTGATACGTAGCATCTTCTTGGAATGCTCGATGTGTGTCATGGCCCAGTTCCAAAATTAGGGACTTAGGTCGTAACGATGCCAGCTGATACGATATGGAATAAATTTCTAATTTAATGGACTTATGCCAGATATACTACGCTGTAAATGAATCTATACAACACAGGCAAAAGGTAACATCTAAATCTCATCCATAGGAACAAAGAAAGTAATACTGAAATATAAAATTGGAAATACATAGAGTTCGAATAAAATACAAATGAATAGTCTGGTGGGTATAAACCCATGGAGTACAACACTGAATGAAAATACTGAAAGCAGAAAGATAAATAGTCATGAGCATCGACTAACTAAAAAACATTGCTCATAACCAAAATAATGACATACCCTGAGTCAAGGGATCTCCTCACACTACCAAATACAGTCAATTAGCGACGGCTGCTTAGCGATGGATTCTTTCCGTCGTAATTAGCGACGGATTTGCGACAAATCACCGACGAAGCACCGACGATAAGCCGATATTATTTTATTTTTATTTTAAGGGTGAGAAAAGGTCGCTAGTCCGTCGCCACGGCATCGTCGATATGGCGACGGATTCATATCCGTCATTATGCTGTCGACTATTTGGCAGGAAATGTTGAGAGAAGTGGCGGGACAAATTGCCGACTACGTAGCGACGGAAAGGCCATCGATAGTTTTCCAATATAGCGTCGGCTTAGCGACGGATAATATCCGTCGCTAGTCCGTCGCTAAATATACGTCCCAGACTTAAATTGAAACGACGGGGAAAACTTTTCATTCCCTCCAAATTTCACTCTCTCCTCTCTCTCTCCCGCGGCTCTCGGTGATCGACGACCGGCGACCTCTCCTCTCTCTCTCCCAAAGGTAATCCCCTCTCTCTCTCTCTCGCGGTGGTCGGGGGGCAGCGGGGGCATCGGGGGCTGCGGGGGCGACGGTGACTGCGGGGGCGTCGGGGGCTGAGGGCGACGGAGGAGACGGGGGGTGGGGGGGTCGGGCGACGGGGGGTGGGGTGGGCGGCGAGGTGTTGTGGGTGGCATGTGCGGGGCTGCGGGGGGCGGCGGGGGGGTTGTGGGTGGCGGAGGGCGGCGGAAGATTGTGGGTGGGGGGGTTGTGGGGGTTGTGGGTGGCGTGGGGGGCAGCTGGTTGGGGCAGGGAGTGTGGGGGGCTGCGAGGGGCGGCGGGGGATTGTTGGTGGCGGGGGCTGCGAGGGGCGGCGGGGGGATTGTGTGTGGCGGGGGCTGCCAGCGAGGGGTTGTGGGTGGCGGGGGCTGCCCCCTTCACTCTTTCACCCACATTTATTTCCTCTTTCC